>CM034351.1:26380507-26456472 GCA_019925275.1 Mytilus edulis | reverse complement strand
TTCCTGTATCACTGTTTTGAGTCTGGATTATTTGTCTCGATCTGTTTGCCCATATTCTTGCATTTTTAAATTAATATCTAAATATGTTTGACTTTTTTTCTTAAACATTCTAAATAATGTCTGAAAAATGTTTTCGCCCACATTCTTGACATTTCTTAAATATGTCTTGACACTATCTCAACAGTTTTAAATTTTGCCTGAAATGTGTACAGATTTATTCTGCACTGCTTATGTCATTCTATTGCTGTTATTACTTTTTTTAATTATGGACAAAAACTTTGAAGAATAAAGGTTTAAATTTTGGGTATAGAAAGTTATCCTTTTTGTACACCAAAATTGGAATCCCTGAATAATCCTCCTGTATTTTAAATTTTTGATTTTTTTTTTATTAAACGTTTAACTAATTGTTTTCACTTGAAATGTAAGTCAAAGGTAATGACAAACAGCATTTAATTTTTTGACATTAGAAAAAACTGCTAGTCAAATTTGCTTTACTAAAATAAGTGTCTTGAAGGGCCCAGTTCTAAAATGTGACCAGGGTGTCTTTTTTGGGACCCCGCAATTCATTCTTGGGTTTTTTTTTGGGGCCCCTAAAAAAAGAGGGGGGCTTTTTCAGGGTGGGGGTAAAAGAATTTTTTCTTATCTTGATTCAAAAACCTTATTCTTTTTTTTAGAAAAACCCAAAAACTTTTTTTTATTCAAATTTGAGTGTTGAATTTTAAAATTTTTTATCAAAAAATTTTTGTGATAATTCCTTCCTGAAAAAAAAAAATGTTTATCTATATTAGACATGTCTGTTTTAGATCTTTCATAAAAACCAATGATTTCATGAATTTTTTTTATTTGGAGTAGATAATAATTTTTTTTTTAATTAATGGGGGAAAGGTCCCAAATTTATAAGTTGTTGGCTGCTTACAGGTAAATCAGGAATTTCTATTTGCCAGTTGCCGGGGTATTTGGTGTGTGGAATCCTTATTTTTATGGGGAACATCCTTTTCCCCTGTGTAATACTTAATATATTCTAACAAAATGGAAATTTCACAAAAATTTTTTTTCTGTTAAATGAATGTTTTTTATATCATCTCATTTGCTATTTATATAAACCACATTTTTGTACAATAATTATTAACCCTACTATCATTGAATATTATGAATGTAGCATGAAATATGTCTACAGTATGATTGGTTTTAATCATTTAATTATTAAAATTTAGAAATAAAAAATTTGTAATTTGTTAAAAACCCACATTTAAATTGTTTATATCAAAACACCCAGATTTAAATTTAATTTCATAGCCATATTTACATTTGTTAAAATATTTAGATATCAAAATTTTCAATTATTTTACATGCCCATCTTTCATATTTGTTGTAAGAAGTGTAACTTGAAACAACAGTATATTATGTAAAGAGAAATTAAGCTTAATGTTATATCATGAATATTGATCATGATTTGTAAAACTCAGAACTGTCAAGTAAATTTAAGACACAATTCAAAATTTTCAGAATATGTCAAGCCATACTGAGAAAAAATAAGAATGTCGGGAATATGTTGAGAAATTTCAAGACAGTATTCAAATGTCAAGAATTTGTCCAGAAATTTTAAGACCATATTCAGAATGTCGAGAATATGTCGAGTAAATTTCATACAAATTTTATATAAATGAGAATTTGTCAAGAAAAATTAAGACACAAGTCATACTTTTGGAGAATGTCGAGTAAAAATTCATGCAAATCAAGACAAAAACTGGTCTTTTCAGACTTTTTGACTTTTGTAGTGTACAGACGTAAGGTCAACGAAGAAAGAACAACAATACGTATGTGTCATAATTGTTAATCTTCCATTTAGATAAAGCAGCATTTCAACAACTTTTGCATATGAATTACTAGTAGATATTTTCTACTATTTAAATGTTTTGAAGTCTTATAATACTTTTCTTGAGAGAGATATGCTAATTACTCAAAACGCAGCTATAAAACCAACAACTCCAAATTGTATAGGTTTAGACATCCGTTCGATTATATTAATCGAATTTATTTAAGCAACCACATGATTATGCGATCAACAAATTTGTGTTTACCATAAGCGACTGGATGAGCGCACCAGAAGAGCATGAAATCGCCGCGGTTTGTTTTTGTTTTTGCAATGTTTTTCTTTTTATATCTATCTTTTGTAGACTTGTTTATCATTTCGTCGTAACGTTTACAGTTTTGCTGTTTTCCATCGTATCTTCTGCCTAATTTTTACTGCTTTTCAAACACTTGTATTACAGTCAAACAAGTTCTGGTAAGTAGGTTTTCAAACTTTTCCATTTAAACGGTAATAACTGTCCTTTCCTAGATTTAGATATTTCGGTTTTAAACGGGAAACTCCACACTAAAAAAGGGACGATTTTTCGTTCCCTATTGGTAATTTTCCATTTTTAGATGGTGATATTCCTTTGACATCATCTTACGCTTTCTATATTTCAAAGTTCGTTCGCTATGCCGGTGTCTGTTGTGACGTTTTTGATTTTAACGAACGTAATCTATGTATTACTGGTATATTATCAAGCCAGGGATTCCATTACCACAAATAACTTTTACTAAACTTTTCCATAGATATAAATATTTGGTTTTGAAGTTTAGTTGTAAACGTATTTCTAACGGGATAGCACATCCTAATATTTACGGAAATGTTGTTAACCGTGCCCGAAAATTTAGAAACGATCCTGGTAAACTTGTCGATCCTTTAAAAAAAACTTATTCGAAAAGGTTACCAATTCAACACTGTAATAAGATCATTGAATATTGTTTTTATTGTAAAGAATATTGATTTTGTTATCAGTTAATTAAAAGCTATCTAAATATTATTTGTATGTTATATACATATACACATTCCTTGACCTACAATCTGTCGATACCTGTATCTTGGCATTGCACAGGTCATGTTTTTCTCTGCTTGTTGATAGCGTCTTTACACGAAATTTATTTGATGTTGGATGTGTACGGATTGATAATTCAGTCTAAGATGCTTAATTTTTTTGTTAGTTGTTTAAGGCTTTGAACTAGCTGTCAGTTAACTGCGAGTGCTCTCAGATCTGTACCTAGTGTCTGTTTGTTGTTGGGGTGTACAAGTACCAGTCCATGTCCACTTGTATTTTTATTCATCTAATGAGTTGAGCTTTCTTCAACTGATTTATGTAGTTTGTTTTTATGTTGTACTGTTTTACCACTGTCCCAGGTTAGAGGGAGGGTTGGGATCCCACTAACATGTTTAACCCCGCCACATTCTGTATGTATGTGCCTGTCCCATGTAAGGAGCCTGTAATTCAGTGGTTGTCGTTTGTTTACGTGTTACATATTTGTTTTACTTTTATTTTTTATACATAAATTAGGCCGTTAGTTTTCTCGTTTGAATTGTTTTACATTGTCATTTCGGGGCTTTTTATATCTAACTATGCGGTATGGACTTTGCTTGTTGTTGAAGGCCATACAGTGACCTAATGTTGTTCATTTCTGTGACATTTTGGTCTCTTGTGGAGAGTTGTCTCATTGGCAACCATCCCACATCTACCTTTTTTTATATTAAGCTGGGGCCTACTATTTAAGATTGCATTGTGTGATACCTTACATGACTAACAATATCAATTACAATAATTTTGATGTTGCTTTTTCAACTTTGATGTATTAGAAAATATTTTAAGGAATCGTATTACAATAGTTTGCTTACTATCACATTTCTTCATAGGATTCAAGAATATATATATTTTAGTAGATTTTTAAATTATTCGTTTCGTCTACGTACTTTTAACTGTGAACATGGTGAATTATAAAGAAAATGTTCACTTGATAACATTGACTTTATATAATGCTATGAATAGAAAATAGCATACCTAAGAATTCCATTGCGCCACGTAAACATAACCATACATATATTATAAACCTTTTTTCCTGGAATATTAACATTTCGATCCAATAAAGTCCAATGACTTTTGTGTTTCTACGAGTGTATTTCAATCTCAAAACACATTGACAACATAAAGAATAGAAATTGGGAACATGCAAAAAAAAAAAACAAACAAAGAGCATACTGCATTCAAAGGACACCAATGGGTCTTCAAGACAGCGAGAAAATTCTACACCCAGAGGTAGGACTAAGCTGGTCCATGATTAAAAATATATACTAGATAAAGGAAAAAGATGTGGTATGAGTGCCAATGAGACAACTCTCCATCCAAATGACAAGTTATAAAAGAAAACCATTAAAGGTCAATATACGGCATTCAACACGGTGCCTTGGCCCACACCGAACAACAAGCTATAAAGGGCCCCAAAATAACTAGTGTAAAACCATAAAGACGGGAAAACCAACGGTCTAATCTATATAAAAAAACAAAAACGAGAAACACGTATAAATTACATAAACAAACGACAACTACTGTAAATCAGATTCCTGACTTAGGACAGGTGCAAACATTTGCAGCGGGATTAAACGTTTTAATGGTACCAAACATTCCCTCTTTTTTCTGAAAAAATAGAATAGCATCACAACATAGAAAAACACAGTCACGATAAAATATCAATTGGAAGGCTTAACTCAATAAAAAAAAACGTAAATTAACACACTATGAACGAATAAATTTGATCTGCGATACCTGAATGCAAATACATAGTTAATAAAATGATTAGTTCAGTTAAAATGCACGTCATTCTAATGTTCAAAACATGTCAATGAACTAAAATAAAAAATAAAAAACATACAAGACTAATTACGGCCAGAGGCTCCTGACTTGGGAGAAGCGCAAAAATGCGCTGAGGTATTTTTCATGATTTTAATTAAATTTTCAGAATAAAGATTATTTTTTTTTTAAAATTTACCTGAATTTAAAGTGCACCAAATTCCGGTGATTTATGCATGCACTATTATCATAGGATTCACGAAGAACCAACCAGTTCACGCAAGTTTCAAGAATAACATGCTCGTTTGATTAGTGTTAATTCATGGGAGTGTAATTTCCATGTGCAGGACGAAATAGAATTATATTTGTAGAAATGTATATTGCATTACTAAGAAATTTACGAAACACGACAGAAAATAAAATAAACACCATTCAGATCCCGACACATATTTTGTTTCCGCTATATCTGTGTAGGAATAACGTTATATGCTGTATACTATAATGGCACACGTTTTCGGTTAAATTCTAGGCGTATAGATCATCTTTGAAGCCATTTATCTCAAAAACAAGGATGGTGACATATGAGTTTGTATACGTGTATGGATTCAGCATGCAATCCTGGAAACTATGTTATTTTTTTCGCCGTATATAAGAACAAAGCTTAATCTAGAGAAAAAGTAAGCCATTTCCCCTTTATACCTATGTAAATATGTCGCCAAATTGAACTTTTCCTATGAAAATTACAAAGAAAAGAAAAACGGTGACCCCCATTTTTATTTCATATTCCGACATGTCCGATGTAAATTGATCGGAAGAACATCTATGCCAAACAGTTTTGGAAATCGGGAGATACGCCATTCGGTATCATAGACATATTTTGTCGAAATGCGCATCTGGTGCAACAAAATTGGTACCGTTGATTTTATTAATAGAAAAGAAGAAAAAAATCGAAACTGTTCAAATAAAATGGAGTTTATAATTAGCGAATTCATAATACTCTGTAAAACAACAATAAATACTTTGGGTGGATACTAGACATCTAGAAATAACTGAATTGATAGAAATAGATGTAATCGTCTTTTCCTCTATGATTTGGCCTTTTTATTTTCTTTGATACTTTTATTTTCTCTGTAGTTATCAATTAGTTTGATATTTACTACTCAAATGTCATTTTTATACTACATTTTTAATGAAAACAACCTGATAACTCATGTAAGCGTTCGTTATCAGGTCAACTAATTCGGGGTATATTCCCTGTTGTATTTTACTCGGTCAGCATAAATTCAGATGTCATTTAAGTTGAAAGAAATAATACAAAAATGACTGTCATCCATGTTACTTATTCATTATTTGAAGCTACTATAATATTTAAGGAGGTTATACCAATATCAATTAATTACGGGACTGTTCCAATGGATAACTCATCTATAATTTCTGTTGTGCTTTCGACCATTACTAATTTTAGAAATGAATATTAATTAAAGAAGGGGTTACTTAATCAACAATAGGAAAACGACAGACTCATTGTTGGCTTTCGGCTGTTTTCCGCTCTTTGGTGGGGTTGTTGTCTCTTTAACACATTCCCCATTTCCATTCTCAGTTTAAGATTTAGAGAATCAATCCCAGATTTACAATATGGGAATCAAAAAATGTAGTGCAAGACAAAAAAGCAACAGATTCTTCAGTTGTACATTTAGGATTATATGGAAACCTTGAAGTTACTTTGATATAAGGAAGAGATCAAAGGATAGGCAGAGATACAAACCAACAAAATGTACGAGATAGTTCCTGTATAATAAGGTATATGCTAGATATAGATGTATATGCTAGATAAATGTATATGCTAGATAACTTTGATATAAGGAAGAGATCAAAGGCAGAGATACAAGCCAACAAAATGTACGAGAGTTCCTGTATCATAAGGTATATGCTATACATATGCTAGATATAGATGTATATGCTAGATAAATGTACATGCTAGATAACTTTGATATAAGGAAGAGATCAAAGGCAGAGATACAAGCCAACAAAATGTACGAGAAAGTTCCTGTATCATAAGGTATATGCTATATATATGCTAGATATAAATGTATATGCTAGATAAATGTATATGCTAGATAACTTTGATATAAGGAAGAGATCAAAGGCAGAGATACAAGCCAACAAAATGTACGAGATAGTTGCTGTATCATAAGGTATATGCTATATATATGCTAGATATAGATGTATATGCTAGATAAATGTATATGCTAGATAACTTTGATATAAGGAAGAGATCAAAGGCAGAGATACAAGCCAACAAAATGTACGAGAAAGTTCCTGTATCATAAGGTATATGCTATATATATGCTAGATATAAATGTATATGCTAGATAAATGTATATGCTAGATAAATGTATATGCTAGATAACTTTGATATAAGGAAGAGATCAAAGGCAGAGATACAAGCCAACATAATGTACGAGATAGTTCCTGTATCATAAGGTTATATGCTAGATATAGATGTATATGCTAGATAAATGTATATGCTAGATAACTTTGATATAAGGAAGAGATCAAAGGAAGAGATACAAACCAACATAATGTACGAGAAAGTTCCTGTATCATAAGGTATATGCTAGATATAGATGTATATGCTAGATAAATGTATATGCTAAACCAACATAATGTACGAGATAGTTCCTGTATCATAAGGTATATGCTAGATAAATTACTGTTTTCATATACAGTGAAACCTGACTAAACCGTCATATCATAAAACTATATCATATTGCATGCGTTCTGAACCTGATAAAACCGAACATCGGCCAAAACCGAACAAAATCTTAAGTCCCGAAGAGGTTCGGTTTAAACAGGTTTCACTGTACTGTAAACCAAATAGTATTCGAGAAAGGTATTACACTTCGGTCTTCTCTGATATCAAAACGTCAATGAAAAAAGAACATTGCGAACATGAATGCTAATGTAAAAGCTATAAAGTAACGTTAACATTGTTCGTATATGGACAATTTCCGATGCATGTATTCAAACGCAACAGATGTTTTGTTGTACGAAAACAAAATACATTATTTACATTTTCAGGCAGATGATTTCCATAACGAATTAGATATTAAAAGTCCTGAATTGTTTCTCTTATTTTCAAATGAATTGTGTTAATGTGTTCAATATTTTAGAAAAAAATCATATTAGTTAATAATTTAAAACAGACAAATTAGCGAGAAAATGCAGCTGAATGGTTTTTTTTTATTATTTCAAAACTACATGTATTTTTTTTTTATATAATTCAAATAAAACAGAAGTTTTATAAACAAACGTAAGTGTACTATACATCGCTAACGGGATATTATGTTAGATTATAGTGGAAGATATTAGCAAGCAAAATCAAGGGAATTGTGCAAATGATGATACAAGCATGAAAATTAGCACGAAGCATCATCATTATATGCATTTTGAGAAAAAAACTGCTGGCCATAAGAAAATTTCATTTTTTCAAGATGGCCACCACTTTTTCTAAAATGGCTGTTTTTTCAAGATTGAAATACTTATTTTTCTGGAAAACGTTTTCTTTGACCTTCTTTAAGTAAAAAATATTATCAGTTTTGGTGGATACCTTCTTTACATGTGACGAATATACTAAAAATGAATATTTGACATGTTCTGGTTTTGCGCATGAGTTAAAATGTTACAAAATTCACACACAAACACTTTGATCTATTTATTACATGCTTAGCGCATTTGAGTTTTTAATGATGTTATGAATTTGTTTCATGACGTTTTTTAAGGTTATGATACACATGCGTTAAACAATTTCACGCATACACTAGCTATTTATAAATAAAGAACGAATTACACACGCTACAGGGGCACAATGATGGAAATCGTAGTGCTTCTAACACATGAGGATTTGAATTTATTAATCATATCTTGGTCGTCATTCATTCCTCTAAGCATCTATGGTCTTCTGTTCGAATATAAAGTGTTACTTCATTGACGCCACTGTTTGAAAACACGCACTTTCAGTTGCAATGATCAAGCATTCGATGGATAAGGTGAAACAGGTGGTTAAGTTTCTAAATATCGGTCAAACATCAATTATACTGCAGATAAACCCTTTGGTATTGGCTAAGCAATTTCAGTTGGAATGGCAAGATTTGTACGGAAAACATAAGTTCATCGTCATGTTTGGTGGATTGTCCATGGCTTGTTTTAAAATTCTGAGTGATATATTGCGCAAAAGTGGATGAACATGTGGCCTCACTGAAGCCGATATTGCAACACCTAGAATGGCAGATGCGTTTCAAGTATATTCAAATATAATTAGGAAAGGACAAGCGCATCAGATAACTGTATGTGGTTTGCTTGAATTGATAATGCTAGTCGTTATGAAAGCATAAACACAGAAAATATAGTTTATGGCTATTTGACGTTGAAGTATGTGATCAACGGGGTAAGGAAAGGGAGTCATATCGAACACAGTTTAATTTCTGGCGTTCAATTATGAATTACGAACTTTGTGTGCCTTCAGTAGAACGCTCATATCACGAGTCAAATATCGTACTTTACAAACAGTCCATATCAAGCATGATACCAATCTTTATTATGCAAGATATGGATTCCCTTCACAAACATCACCCACAGGTTGCAACGAAATTTGTAAATGGTAATTTTAACTGTACGTAAGACCAGCAAGTTGATGTCTTATATTACAAATGATCAGACACAAACACAGAATAATGAGTCGTGAACGGCCATGTTGGTAACATACGTTTAATCGAAGATCCTTTCGAGACGATGGATGGTAGCTGGGGCAGAAGTCAGTAGACTGATAGATGAATTTGAAATATTCAGTGGTTTGAGTCATTCTACAGCAGATGAACGACGGCATGTAGACTCTACGAAAACACAAACGGATTTCTTCGAAAAAATTTGAAGGCTTTCTAAAGTGATGAACGAGTTTGGAAATCCATTTCTAGAAGAGTCGTCAGATTTGTACAAAATGTACTCTCAGAAGTAGGTAAGATATGTATAGAAACTTCATGATATTGGGTCCAAACAGTACGATCTTTTGAAGCAAATATGAAACGAAGAGAATCTGCTTTTTCAACCAGATGAAAAAGAACGTTTCCACATAAAAGCCGTAAAATGAAACTGAAAACTTCTTTGTCAAAAAACAAAGCTGGAGAACCTGAACACTGATTGAGATCTCTTTTCTATACTTTTCATTTCTTCTTTGACATGAAAACCAAACTGCCCCTCCGTCTTTGTGTCAGGATGAGGTATTAAATCGCAGCAAATGGGTATACTTGAAACATTCTGCGATTTGCCATCATCTGATCAAAATTCTGACGCATTTATCGTTGGTGTGGCAGCAATGGTTAATTAATTGCCACCACTTGGGGCAAACATATTTGATGATTATGCAAATGATATCATACTGCCTTACATAAAATTTTTTTTCAATAAGTACCCAAGAGTAAACATCGATTTGATGTTTACTAAATTAATTGTTTAAGGGCTAAGACGAAAACAAAAGGCAAAGTACTGGTGCTAGACGGAAAGTTGTTGGTCTTGGGTTTGGAGTAGTTTTCTTCGTGAAGATGACAACAAAACGGAATTGTTCAAGTTTCTTGCCGACACAATTGCTTCTTTAGAGACTAATGAAAATGCTTATGCTACCCAAGGTGAAAATATTCTTTGCAATTTAAATACGGATACCTCCCAGCTATTCCCTTGTAACCATAAAACAGCAGATACTACACGAATTATTGTCCATGATAAGCATGCTGCTAAAAATGGTTGTAAAAAGTAATTTCAAGTAGTACTGACATAGATGTAGTAGTATTAGGAATTGCAGTACTCGCAAGATTAGGTGTGGACAAGTTGTGGATAGGTTTTTGAAGGAATAAAGACTTTCGATAGCTTCCTGTACATGTCATATCAAATGCGTTTGGTCCTCGTGTAGCAGCTTTTTCTTCTTCCATGCATTTTGTGGGTGTGACATTGTGTCGGCAATTCATCGAAAAGTGAAGAGGTCAGCTTGGCAGACATTGGAAGTATTCTCAGATGTAACGGACGTTTTTGCCCGATTTTGTTTGAAGACACAGACATGGACATCATAGAAGTATTTGTTTGCATCATGACCGGAAACATCACCGTTTGCTGTTAAGGAGGCACGATTAAAATCGTTTGCAAGGAAGCAGCGGCCTTATGATGCTATTCCGCCTACCACAAAATCATTATCATTAACTGTGGTAGGCGGAATACCATTATAAGGCCGCTGCTTCCTTGCAAACGATTTTAATCTTCTGGGGCACATCAAAAGAGAAGCATATCAAGTTGGACATGTTTTGGCTCGTCCGGATTTATCCAGTCGACAGGTTCATATACCAAGTCCTGAATACAGGAGTTGGGTTAAAAAAAATGACAATTCGAAACCAAAATGGACTTTTTTGGTTGCCGCTGATTCTCGTGTCATGATTTTTTTAAATGCGGATGCAAGAAATTCAGCTGTGTTGGTAACTGTAAATGCTACCGTTCTGGCTATCCGTGTACAGGTTGGTGTATTGGTAACTGTCAGATAATTACAAGATAAGCAGCCTGTCTTTCCAAACAAACTATATATGCATTTGACCTTAACAAAGTCAGTGATGTCTCTTGTTAAGTTGACAGAAATGATAAAATTGACGCCGCCATTTTCAGACCGGAAGTCACTTTTTTTTATTCATGTAGGTATTGTTATTTCGTACTTTAGGAACTGTAATTTAAGTTTTATCAAAACTTACATTGGATTATACCTATTTCAAAAGATTTACGAAATGTTACCAATTGGATATGACGCCATTTGCAAACTAAGCGGTGGCCATCTTGAAAAAATGATTTTTTTTATGGCCAGCAGCTGATTTTTTTTAATATCATTTAATCCACCGATATACCAAATGTTATGCTTGTATCACGATTTGCACAATTATGTCCATAATATCTCCTACTATTATATCAACACGTTACTATATATTATTAAAAATAACAACTGTTAGTTGATTATGGAATACCTGTTGTTTAATAGATTCCTACGTGGTTAGCTACCCCAGTGTACCGACTACACTTTAAAATTCATTGTCAACCTGTTTTAGCAAGGTTTAGGGAAACAAACAAACAGCACGTTTTATGAAGTCAACCCAAAAATTCCATTAACGCGAAACCAGTTTTCAAAACTGTTATACTTTAAATCTTATCTAAATTTCCCCGTTCCTATCATAGTTCGAATAAAGTAACTTGTGCAAAACAAAGTAACTAATCTGCGAGAGAAAAAGAAACATACAGTTTTACTTATTATACCTTTTCTTTTGCTCACACATATTGCAAATATAACAAATGTTGCAGCATACAACCAAATACAAATAGATAACTCTCAACCCTTTAAACCAACGACAACCAGTTTCTATTGATTCAGGAAACCAAACAATGTTTTACTTTAACCCAATGGTACCAATACGTAGCTGTTAAATAAATCACCTCTAACAAGAAAATACTTCTACTGGAACAATAAGTAAAAGGCAGGACGAAAATAAATCCCTACAATGAATGTAACGATCCAAAATAACTTCAATGATAGTGACAAGTAGTTCATGTATATCTTAAATATATATTAAAATTTATGTAAATTAATTCAAATCCAATCAATTAAAATCTGTAATGTCATTACACCATATATTTATTAACATGATCATAGATAAACATAATATGAGTAAATATTTCAAGGGTCCCTTGTCATGTGGTCTAAACTGTTTGAAAAGTATTCGGGCTTATATATATACCTGTATGTGAGTTCTAGGGTTGAATATATATGTGATTTTATCTATATCATTTAAATATGTAAAGTGCATATTATAATTTATCAAAAAAAAAACTAAATAAACTTTTCTATTATTACTATTACTATTACAATACAAAAAGAAAGAAATTTCATCTTCAAGTATTGGCAATTTTTTCCTACATTAGATATCTTTCCTTTTCTATAATCAACAATTTTCTTTCATTTATTCTTATTTTGTTATTAGTTTTCTAAATTCAAATTTTAAGCTAAATAATTTTTTTTATTTATTTAGTTTAATATGTTTATGAATAGTGAGTGAATGCATGTTTGTTGACAAAATATTCTTTCTCAAGTGGAAAACTTCATCAGAATATAATCTAACATGATACGATGCAGATTGAAATTAAATATGTCGTTCCAGAATGAAATACCGTCATTGACGTCAGAGAACGAGGCGTAGGTGTAAATCTTTTTTTCTTCTGCTCTGTTTTCTCTTTGTCGCACGTCAATAGTAAGAATAGATGTAATTGACATTTCATGGTGCATTTTGTACATGAATATTCAAGCCTATACCAAACTCGATCAAGGAATACAATCTAAAATACCAAATCAGCGTCGGGAGTTATGTCAATTTATTCTGTTTAATCCGCCGCACTTTTCGCCTGTCCCAAGTCAGGAACTTTAAGCCTTTCTCAGCCTTGTTTTCTAAATTGTTTACTAGTATCTTGGTTTATTCCTACGTTTTGCAGTTTTAAGTATGGCATCCGTTTCGATGACTTCTATACACTATTGTTGAGGGACCAGTTGAAGCCCGCCTCTTGTTACTGTATTTTTCGATTCGTTGAAGACCCATATGCTGGCCATGAACTTTGTTTTGCTATTTACCGGGTTTTTGTCTCTTTGATACTTTTTGCTTTTGCATTCTGAATCAAATGTCACTTAATTTGTAACTTTTTTATACTTTTTACTTTATAAAAATGTGGCTCTTCAAATCAAAACACTAACTATATGTTTACAACTAGTCTATCAAATAGAGATATTCTTCATAGAATATTGAGAATTAAAATTGGGAATAAGTTAAAGAGACAACATCTTGACCAAAGAGCAGACAACAGCCTAAGGCCGCCAATAGGTCTTCAATGCAGAAAAAAATCATGTACCGGAGGTGGTCAAAAAGCTGACCCTGAAATAGAATGTTGTACTAGGTAACCCCAAAACACATTTACACGAACTAAAATCAAAAAAACATTCAAGACTAACAAAGGCCAGAGGCTCTTGACTAGTGACAGGTGCAAAAATGCGTCAGAGTTAAACATGTTTTGTTAGAACTCAACCCTTTAGCCAATATTATATAAAGAAACACATGGCAATACGCAAAGTAAAACTCATGTTAAAAGAAGTGCGAGTCCGATGTCAGAAAGGTAACAAAAGAAACTTAGCAAATGGACAATGATACAAAGGACTACTATCAGTTACTGAAATGCCAGCTATAGACCTGAATTAAACTAAATGCACGATTATGTCTTCATCATATGAAAATTAAGTACAATCCCTCCCGTTAGGGGTTTAGTATTGTACAATCATAAAATATGCAAGACGAACATAACCTGTAGCATGAGAACACCGGACTTTCGCAGAAATGTGTTTATGTCCGATGCAAAGATCCTATGAGTGAATCAATATTAGAATAAAAATACGCCTTGAAGACTTGACAACAGTATCGTTATACATGTTTTTAAAGTCAGTTAAAGTCACCTTTGATTGCAAACCGCATTTCAATGGTACAATAAACGTTTGGGTCATCATAACAAGAACTAGACAGGATTTGGTTTTCGATATACCCTGGCAAAAAGGTTTCGAAGTTAAAATACAGTGACGAACTGAAGACAACTTATAAGAAGGATTTATGTTAACATGTGTATAAAATTGTAGAATATAAATGCACATTGTGCTATTGTCGGTTATCAAATGTAACATGTGCTCCACTACTAGTATTCTCAATCAATTGAAAAAGTACATTGAAGTAGAGAATGTTGAACAGAATGATCCAAAACCCTCATAGCTCGGCTAAACTATTTTGTTCACGTCAATGTCAAATTAGTTATTTACTACAATTTTATAGTAAGAATCTTCGTTTGATTGTCTTTTTATAAAAATAAGGAGATGTTTCGGTCGGTTTTTTTATGTGTATATTGTGTGTGTTTGCAGTTTGATTGCTGGATCCCATATATTTTCCAATAGTCTTTCATATCTGTTTGTGTTACTCTCCAAATTTTGTAAATATAAGGGAGCTATAATCCAACGTCATACAAGTAGGAGGTTTAGCTAGTTATAAAATCAGTTTTGCCCTTCCAGTTTATTGTATGTCTGTACCATCATGACCATGTCAGACATATATCAGTTTTTTTTCATGTTTTATTGATTGGTATCGTTTGATTTTGTCATATTTTTTTATCTATAAAGTTCCACTTTTTAAATTTGCTTTGGAGTTGGAATACCACAGAAACATAACTTGTTTGACGTTGCAGGCTATTTGCATATATAATGCTTTCTGTTCTCTTTTAAATTTTAGAAAAGAAATGGTGAATATGTCAAAGACACAACAACACGACCAAAGAACAGACAACAGTCGAAGACCACAACCCATAGGGTCTTTAACGCAGCGAAAAATCTATTGAACAGATGTGGTTCTCAGCTAGCTCCTTAATAAAATTGTGTACTATTTCAGTGAAAATGGACGTCCCACTAAACTCCAAAACATACAAATGAACTAAAAATGAAAAACATATTAATTGACTAAAATCGAAAAACATATAAATTAACTAAAATTAAAAAACATACAAGTTTAAAAAAAGCTAGAGGCTCCTGAATAGGTATAGGCGCAAAAGTGAAGTGCACATGTTTTTTGTATTATAAAAAATATCGCTTGCAAGATAATGCAATTCGTCCCCAGAGTTTAACATGACATGAGTAGTAAATGTCATATTGCCAACTTGAATTCTTGTACGGTAACCAGCTTCCGCTCTTCGTGTTACATTTTTATAGTACTGATAGTGAAATTGTGTCATCAGTCGTATTTGATGGCACTGATATAATTATATAAAATAAGATGTGAAATGGATATTTACTTTATCATTTACCAGCTTTTCATAAGATTTACTTCGATTTCATTTTGTTCTATTATGATTTTAAGTTATCTTATGAACGGAATATTTCTCTATAGTGTTCAAAATTATTACTGGTTTCAGCTTATATATGTTGAGACAAAACAAATCATGTTAGCAGAAGAATAATGTCATCAGAATATATCTAATAAGGTATAACATAGATTTAGATTAACATTAAGTTTCAGAGGAAGTTTCCCCGAAAAGAGATACCATCAATGAAATCAGAGAACAAGGCGTAGGTCTTATCGTCTTCTGCTCTTTTTTTGTCTTTGCCACATGTTCATAGTGAGAAAAGATATTTTTGACATATTGTTGTTCAAGCCTATACCGAATTCTGACAATGAAAACAATATGAAATGTCATCAACGTGTTTGACATTTAAATGTTATGTGTAATCATGTTTAAACCGAATTGGGTAAAGGAAAACAATATAAAAAGCCAAATCGGCGTCGAGAGCTAGGCCAATTTATTCAGTTTAACCGTCACATTTTCATCCTCTCCCAAGTCAGGAATCTTAAGACTTCTTGGTTTTTTTTTCAATTTGGTGTGTTTATATGTTTCGCGGAGTTCAGTATGGTATCCATTTCGCTGAACTACTAAACCTGGCCGGGTGTAGTCCGCCTCCAGTTGTGGGATTTTTTTACTAGGCTGAAGACCAAGTGTTGGCCTTGAACTTTGTTCTGCTGTGTTATCAGTTGTTGTCTTTTTGACACTTTCCACGTTTTAATTCTTAATTCTATTGTCACTACAAATTTAATTTTTTTTAAATTTTATAAGAATATAAGTCTTAAGAATCAAAACACTAACCATAAGTTAGCAAACGTTGAAATCATATAGGAGGAGATTCTTCATACACGTTTGAGTGTTGGTTAAAACGATTAAAAGGCACTATAGATGACAAAAAGAATTTCAATGGTACTTATGTTAAATTTGAGGTCAGCATTAATTGTTTTAGACAGGAAATTGTATTTTATCAATTTAACCTGGCAAATATAAAAATACAATGACGAACCGAGAAAAACAACTAAAAGGTAGGACTTATGTTAACTTTTGTAATAAAGTGTAAAATTTAATGCACAAAAAGCTGTAGTCGGTTATGATATGTGCCATGTACCCAATGATTCTAAATATATTGAAGTTAAATATTGATCAGAATGACCCCCAAGCCAAGTAGCTTAGCTAAACTTTATTTTATTGACGCAAATCAGCTATTAACTACAACTTTTACTTAGTCTCTGTTAGATTGTTTTTTGATATACAAAGATGGTTGTCTGAATATTTGGTCGGTTCTGGTGTGTGTTTGCACAGTTTTGACTGCTGGATCCCGGATGTTTACACATTGGCCTATTATGTCTGCTTGTGTAGCTCATCCATTTTTTTCAATATGACGGAGCTATAGTCAACTGTCATAAACGTGGGAAGTGTGACTAGCTACAAAACCAGATTTAACCCCCCATTACCAAGTCAGGAATAAAATGGTAGATGGGTCGCTATCAAGATAATGCACTTCGTTCCCAGGTTTGTTTGTCATGAGTACGAAATGCCATATTGACCACAGGAATTCAGGAATGGTAACCAGCTGCTGCTCTTCGTTTGGCGATTACATAGTACTGATCGTGAATTTGTCATCTGTCGTATATAATGGTACTGACATAATCAAATAAAATATGAAAATGTGAAATGGATACATACTATATATCTATCAAACAAAGCCCAAATACACAGATGCAATCAACTATTGTTGGTATATAGGTATAGGAAGATGTGGTATGAGCGCCAATGAGACAACTCTCCATCCAAATAACAATGTTTTAAAATAAACAATTATAGGTCAGGGTACAGCCTTCAACACGTAGTCTTGGCTCACACCGAACAACAAGCTATAAAGGGTCCCACAATTACAAGTGTAAAACTATATGGGAAAACCAACGGTCTAATCTATATAAAAAAACGAAAAACGAGAAACATGTCTAAATTACATAAACAAACTTCAACTACTGTACATCAGATTCCTGACTTAGGACTATGCACGTTATTCGACAAATCATAAATAAAGGCAGAAGACATGGATGCTTGCTACTCCGTTGTGTTATTCTTTTATTTATACATTAATACTGTTAAATGCGCAAAATCAACACAGTTTTCTTAGAAAAAAGAACAACTGGTCCTGTTTTTGTCAATATAATACGAATATATAACAGTACATAAAGTATTGTCAACTTAAAATCAGTGTACGCATAATCCACCGTCGATACGGATTGATTCCCCGTGTATCATTCCACTTTTATCACTTAAAAGAAACAACACAGTGTTTACTATATCTTCTTTGTCTGAAAATAAAAACAATATTGTAATGCAAGTTGTATGTAACATTATTTTTCATTGGCTGAGAGTTACCATAAAATCCACATGTCGAAACTAAGGAGGCAAACTCCGAAACAGCGGTTAAGTCCTCTTTACTACGCTACATTGACTTCAGATTGTTTAGCAAAGCAAAGTCAACACTGTTTCGGAGTTTGCTAAGGATGGACTAATTGTTTGGACCAACATTATTAATATATATCTGAAAATAAAACAACGCCTACATTAAAATCGCCGTTTTTTATGGGATTTAATCCAAATTTGAATAGTAGAAATAATGTAATACTACTAATAGCCTTCAGTTTGTAAGCTTTTATTTGCATGAAGTCACGTTCAGCCATCACGTCTTGGCATTAAGACTTAGTTTCGCGGAATTTTATTTAATTTTAAATTTATACCTTGGATACCGAACGCAAAAGACAAATAATAAAAGGGGAAGCACATAAAATCAGACTAAAATAAAACGCTATCAACAGAGCAAGTCAAAATCATCTGCCTGACTTGATATATGCGTTTTCCGATGAAAATGGTTGGTTTCACCTGGTTTTAGTCCTTAGACTAGCTAAAACATCCCACTTGTATGATACTTGTTTAAAGTTCGGTTATATTGGCAAAAATTAGGTTAGCAACACTAGCACACATAATAATTATCACATGAACTTATTTTATAATAAATTAATGTGATAATATTTGGGATCCAGCAATCAAAACCTTGAAATCATCAACATAGACATGCAACACGATAGACCAAAGAATTCAAACAAACATAGTATATCTAATCTAACAAAGACGTAAAAAAGGTGCAAATTTGTCGATGACGTCAACAACAAAAGGTTTTGTCGCTGATAATACATTTGTACATACCGTATATAAAGTATACTTTGTCGATAACGAAAAAAATAGTAAATACAAATATAAAAGGGTAAACAAAATTAAAAACAAAAACAATGAAAAAAGCTATGTGTCCGAATCGCACATAAAAATTCAAAACCCAAGTGACGGGATGCATAAGTTCCGATTCTTGTCAACAGTCATACATGTACAACCAATAGTAACATTATAGCACGAAGACAAATAAAGGGGAATCTAAAGTAACCTAAAAATATACCCAACTTCAACACCTAGCATGTATAACACGAGATCATCTTGTAATATTTGTGAAGTAGACACAGAATATCTATGTACTGCAAATTCAGAAAATATTGCGTGCATTTGTTATTGCGCTTTTGTCATTTTAGACAAATATGTGATTTTAATTTTTTCGATTTTGTGAAAAGTCCTGTTTAATTCATAAAAACCTTTGAATAATTCGAGTTTAATTTATTGCAATTATAACCCTGTCTCATTTTTCGCAATAATAAAAACATCACAATAATTTCTGAAGTTATAGTATGAAGTCTTTGTACTTTCCGACGAAGTTTGTGAGAAAACGGACGAGACAGTTGACAAAACCCTAGCTCATCATTTTTTGCGCAGACTCCGATGACGTTTCACCGCATCGGAATATAGTAAACAATTGATGATTTACACTTGTATATGTTAAACGTTTTCTCAAAAATTTACAAACTGTTCGAAAAACGTCTTTTTCATTGAGACTGATCTGATACCTCAGAAACAACGAATTACAGTTTGTGTCTTCGATGTTGGTATGTGTTGGTATGTGTTGTTGTTTTGTTTTTTATATATTTCATTTCATAGTTTAATTTGTTTTACTTTATACAATAGAGAGTTTTCTTTTATAAAACTAATTTATGATGGTATTGAGTTTTTACAATTATCTTCATAATTAAAAAAAATGAGAATATTAAGGATGTTCGCCCCTCTGTTTCAAAATTAACATTTTTTTTAAAACGCTGTAACAAATTGATAGTATATAAACAGTGAAAGTAAAAAAATGAGAGGTCCACGTCCTTGCTTTGAGATCTAAATTTAATAGGCAATGATTATATATAGATTTTCATACATTAAACAATGGCACCACTTTTCTTATAAAAACAAGCATCAGATAGCAAGGTTTGTATGTGATTTTCTTAAATGGCTTTTAAAACTATATGTTATAAAATAAATGATGAAAAGAAAAGTTGGGATTATCGGGCAAAGTTTTAAATTTAAATATGCACTACATGCATAACACTAGAGGATTCCGAATATCTGATAAAAAAATCAACACAAGCGTAGACTGACTAGTGCTGTCCCCTGGCTTGATACCTACGCTCAGATTTGAGACACATGTATCAGTCTCACTCAAGCGTTGCAAACATCCTTTATCAATACTTACCAGCAAACTTTCCGAGTGGCGTTAGTGATAAGTTAGGCATGTTGTATATATGGTCCTTGAGTTTCAAGGCCATTTCAGTCCAAACAACCGTTGGGTTAACTGAGTTGACTCTTATCTAAAAAAAAAAACATTTTGTAAAATTCCGTATCGGACTAAGAGGTATTTCGAAACTTATAAAAAAACGAAGATGTGGAATGATTGCCAATGAGACAACTCTCCACAAGAGACCAAAATGACACAACAATTAAAAACTATAGGTCACTGAACGGCCTTCAACATGAGCAAAGCCTATATCGCATAGTCAGCTATATATAAAGCCCACCCCAAATGACATATGTAAAACAGTTTAAACAAGAAAACTAACGGCCTAATTTATGTACAAAAAATGAACGAAAACCAAATATCTAACAAAAAAGTATCAACAAACGACGAGCTCTTAATTACAGGTTCCTAAAATGGGACAGGCACATACATACAGAATGTGGCGGGGTTAAACATGTAAACGGGATCCGAACCCTCCCCTAACCTGGGAGAGTGGGGTAACAGTACAAAAAAAGAACGAAATATAACAATCAGTCATACCATATCCTTGACTTTATATTAATTCATCAGATGGATACACATAGAAATACATCCTACTAAAATGTGGCCGGGTACATATGTACTTGTAAATCAAACAACAAAAAGACACTAATTGCTGATCTGAGAGTACTCGCAGTTACTGACAGCTAGCTATGATGGTTGGATTCCCTTTTTCCAAAAATCTAGGTCTGACGCTTTCAAGTGTATAACACCACTAATTCTGGCCTGGTTAGAAAGCACTTACCAGAGAGTAGTCTATATCTTACACAAAACAGTCCCTATGCATGGGTGTAACAGTATATTTGGGTCATTTTTGTATCAAATGAAAGCTGAATGACTGGTGCACATTATAAAAAACATTGCATGAAATTTAAAAAGGAGGGTTCATTTTGCCTGTGTATCATATCTGAAGTACCTGTTTTAGTACGTGTACATCCGAAGTTCCGGGAACCAGTTTCTGTCTTATATGCAATCAAAGGTATGTTTTTTTTTCCTCAGTATAACACACCATAATGTGGTACTTTGACATGCAATGATTGTCACTTTATTTATTTAAACTTCAGCTAATAGAACTGTGCCTGCTTAAAATTGGGGAATTAAACACAGATATCAATGAGGCCATTAAATAGTGGTGCTCTTCCTTCAATGAAAAGAATTGAAGAGTTTCAGAAATGATTTTTTTTTTTGCATGCAATAGATTTAACAACAAAACAATCATTGACAAATGATATTCTAAACCAGATGATGAACAATATCTGAGTAGTGAAATGCAGAATATTTTAAACCTTTCGATTAACTAAACTAAAAAAAAATGTGCATGTTGAGGAAATGCTGAATCGGTCCGTTTATTCTAAAATAAAGCAGTGTCTAGTTGAAGTTTTAAAGTTTTCAGTAAATTTAAAAGCAAATAACTTTTTTACAGAATGAGTATGTTTTTTTTTATAGATAACAGAAGACACTACTATTAAATATCGTTTAAAAATAAAACTTGGGAAAATCCGAAATTAATAGGAAATTTGCACACTAAACCATATTTACATTTAATCTCATTAAACTTTACAGTCTCGTAGAAAAATGTATAATAGATTGATTATCTTTATTAGAATTATTTCAAACACTAAAATTGTACTATCATGTTTTATAGAAAAAGACTTTGTACACTAAAAAACTTTTTTTTTCCCTTCAGATTATACGTCATGTACGTGTACTTTGACTTCAAAACTGAAGAAGAAATTGTAGCATCTTTCAATTGTTAATATGATATAATCTCTAGATTCGTATACAAACCTTGTGAGGTCCAAGTTCAAGGGCCATACATTTTGTTAACATGTCTATTGCGGACTTTGTGCAACTGTACACGCTCAGTTTGTCCATTGCAAACGTTGAACATATACTTGAAATGAAGACAATTCTCCCACAGATTTTTTTCTCTATCATCATTTTTGCAACAACCTGTAAATAATGTCATGTATCAATTAATAATGAAAATCAGTTGTCTTTATCGTGTTTTGTGCAGTTAAAATTCTTTGAAACTAAGGTGATATAGTCACAGACCGTATTAATCCTAACCTCTACGCGTGTTAGTAGTCCTACTGTTTGGACCAAGTGACCAAAGTGTCACTATACAAATCCTTGTTTTGACATATATTTTCAAATCCGTAACGGTTTTTTTTCCTAAAAAAAAATATTCTGATCTCCAATTTGATGGAAAAGTAAATGGTTGCTCCATTCTGAAATCTACATGCATCCACGTTGTAAGCACCGCATTAAGTCTATTCTCTTACAAAAAATTGGGCAAAAATTATTGTTCTCGTTTTTATTTGTTTTTATTCTACACAAGTTGTTAAATGTAGCAATCGCTTTGTCAAAGCATGGAGATACATGTAATATGTTTTCAATATAATACATCCATGCATGGTCTAAATAAGAGGTCTAAATGGGTAACCTTTGAAAGCAATTTTTGAAAGATTTTTAACAAACAAGATGAAAACATTCAATTTACATGGGACGCATACTAATTAAGATAACAGTATAACAACTGTGCATTATCTTGATATAATGACAATAAAAGCATTCGACACAAAATGAAAAAAATAAAATTCAATAGAAATTAGAAATGAAAAATGTTGGATGAGAGCTAAATAAGACAACTCTTCATCCAAACATATCGTAGGTCCACTAAGGGTGAATCGGTGAAAATTCTAACATAGACGCTGATTTAAAATGAAACAGAATTCGATGAATTAGAAGAGAAATGCTGCAGCATTGCGTTCATTTTTTTAAACAAAAATAACGATATCACTGACTCAATTGTCTCTTATCAGTTGCGGATCCAGGGGGCGTGGTGGTGGTACCTTTGTGATCGCCAAAAATGTTTAAAAAAATAAGCTTTCACGACCAAAAAAAAAATAAGTATAAAATCGTCCAAGCATTAACGCCCCATTCTGGGTCTTTTCATGCTAATACAGGGGCGGATCCATCCAATTTAAAAGGGAAGGGGGTCCCTACCCAGGACAAAGGGGAGGTTCTAACTATATTTCCCAATTGAAATGCATTGATCGTGCAAAAAAAGGGGTTCCAACAAGATGTTACTACATTTTCTTCATAAATGCAATATTTGCACTGATATTTCAAAGTGTTGCATGTAGTTCATTGGCAGGCGCGTTTGACCGCGATCTAAATTGATACAGATTTCCAAATTTACCGCCGAAGGTCGGTTGTAATTAAGCTCCGCGCAATCAGACTTCTTCCACCAATACAAATTGGTTCCCATATGGCCAAGAGAGCTTACAGTGGCGTTTAACACCACCAACTATCTATAAACCAACCAAAAGGAACTGTATCGAATCATTGTAAAATAAGCACGGCAAATCAATCGTTTAAGAACATGGAAGAAATTGTGTATTGCCTGTATTACATCTAAATTTTATTGCCGTAGAAAATGATCAAATATCAGGGGCGGTTAATGGGGAGCGGGACCCACACCTTCTTTTTGTAAGAAAAAAATCGATTATTTAGGAAATCATTGGAGCATGACTGAAGCTGGCACTCAGTTCAAAGTTCAACCTAGTCATCACTTTGCACGTTTGTTGAAGTCCTTTTGTAGAGTGGCAACTGTTTATCTCTCCTTGGTACATAAGTTCATTACCGGTTTTTAGTGGATTTCGGGAAGAAGTGCATATGAGATGTTAAGTTCTAAAATATTTTTAAAATGTTAAAATAAAAAGTAAGAATAATGAAAAAATTATTGCTGCGACGTATTTTGAATAAAATGGATAAACAAAAACCAGAGGAGATACAAAATAGTATCGAGAAAAGGTGAACAGTTTAAAGTTAGACTGTATCACCCGTTCGGGTAGGCGTGTAAGAAGGGTAACTTAAATACCTGTATGTTGCAAGGGAGAAAACAAGTATGAGTGTAACGTAAGCGGCAAACATTCTAGAGTCATGAATGAATACACCTGGTCCATGATTTTCTGTTTGATTTCATAAACTATAATTACCTGCGAAACGTTGAACCCGGCATTAAAATTAACTTCCATCATTCTATAAAACAGTAAGAATGTATGATTAACAATAATTTTAAAACAAATACACCGAATGTTTATTTAGAAAAATGTAGTTAAAAGATGGAAAATATTCAATGCACTCTACCAAAATATTTAAAGATTACTTTTTCTTATCTCATAATCCCATACCGCTTCTATTCCTCTTATTAAGGTGTAATACCACCATTGATTTTCCCCTATTAGTCTTTGTTAAACTTGCACTTTTCAAAAAAAAATGAGTAGAATTTATCTTTGTTTCAAATAAAGAAATACTTGGCATGAGTAAAGTTTTATCCTGTCCAGTACTATAGAAAAAATTCACATAACATTTCATTGCATATAAGAAAATAACCATCACTGGAAGTTAACCAATCAAATTTCTCCCCTTATTTTATTTGTGTACAAGGTTTAGTCACCATGTAACCTCAAGATTACAACATATTCCATAGAAATCCCAAATAAAAACCAGATGCTCCGAAGGGCGCAGCTTTATACGACCGCAGAGGTTGAACCCTGAACGGTTGGGGCAAGTATGGACACAACTTTCAAGCTTGATTCAGCTCTAAATTTGGACTGTGATTAAACAGTTGACACAGCATAGTTTTCTGACACAGAATGAATGTGGTCTAATGAACTTAAAATGTTTGTTTTGCCTTTGAGCAATTCACTATGCTGTTGAATATTAATCCTCTCAAAAAAATTGAAGAAATAGCAATAACTACTCATTTAAATACATCATAAAATATTAAAATGTAAAAAGGTGCTTGTTATCACTGAATGGTAAAGGATGTTTTAATTTATCAGTTGGTAGTAAAAGTAAAAATATACATTGTATATTGTATAAAACAATGATTTAAGTTGATTCAACTACTATTCTGGACAAAGAAAGATAACTCCAATCAATTGAAAATTTCTTGCTATTGCACAATATTGTGCAATTGAAAATATTTGCTATTGCACAATACTGTGCAATTGAAGATTTCTTGCTATTGCTCAATACTGTGTAATTGAAAATTTCTTGCTATTGCACAATACTGTGCAATTGAAGATTTCTTGCTATTGCTGAATACTCTGCAATTGAAAATTTCTTGCTATTGCACAATACTTAATATAATAATTTTGGATCCTGATTTGGACCAACTTGAAAACTGGGCCCATAATAAAAAATCTAAGTACATGTTTAGATTCAGCATATCAAAGAAGCCCAAGAATTCAATTTTTGTTAAAATCAAGCTAAGTTTAATTTTGGACCCTTTGGACCTTTATGTTGACCAATTTGAAAACGAGACCAAAAATTAAGAATCTACATCACAGTTAGAATCGGCATATCAAAGAAACCCAATTATTCAATTTTTGATGAAATCAAACAAAGTTTAATTTTGGATCCCGATTTGGACCAACTTAAAAACTGGGCCAATAATCAAAAATCTAAGTACAGTTTTAGATTCAGCATATCAAAGAACCCCAAAGATTCAATTTTTGTCAAAATCCAACAAAGTTTAATTTTGGACCCTTTGGACCTAAATGTAGACCAATTTGTAAACGGGACTAAAAATTAAGAATCTACATACACAGTTAGATTCGGCATATCAAAGAACCCCAATTATTCAATTTTTGATGAAATCAAACAAAGTTTAATTTTGGGGACCCTTTGGGCCCCTTATTCCTAAACTGTTTGGACCAAAACTCCCAAAATCAATCCCAACTTTCCTTTTATGGCCATAAACCTTGCATTTAAATTTCATAGATTTCTATTTACTTATACTAAAGTTATGGTGCAAAAACCAAAAAAAAAGGCTTATTTGGGCCCCTTTTTGGCCCCTAATTCCTAAACTGTTCGGACCTCAACTCCCAAAATCAATCTCAACCTTCCTTTTGTGGTCATAAACCTTGTGTTTAAATTTCATTGATTTCTATTTACTAATACTAAAGTTATTGTGCGACAACCAAGAATAATGCTTATTTGGGCCGTTTTTTGGCCCCTAATTCCTAAACTGTTGGAAACAAAACTCCCAAAATCAATCCAAACCTTCCTTTTGTGGTCATAAACCTTGTGTCAAAATTTCATAGATTTTTATTTACTTAAACTAAAGTGCGAAAACCAAGAAAATGCTTATTTGGGCCCTTTTTGTCCCCTAATTCCTAGAATGTTGGGACCAAAACTCCCAAAATCAATCCCAACCTTCCTTTTGTGGTCATAAACCTTGTGTTAAAATTTCATAGATTTCTATTTACTTTTACTAAAGTTAGAGTGCGAAAACTAAAAGTATTCGGACGACGACGACGACGACGCCGGACGACGCAGGACGACGACGACACCAACGTGATAGCAATATACGACGAAAAATTAAAATTTTTGCGGTCGTATAAAAAATGGTACTTTAGAAAAATAAGAAAAATAATGGTGCTTTAAAATACCCAAGACATATGTGTATGACACAGAAATCTTTTACTGCAATAAAATGTAGGATTAATTACCTACAACTGTCAAATTCAAGGGAATATTTTTTTGGACCTATTTTCGCATACAACCGGATGTGACGTACCATGATTTGGTGGTATTACACCTAAAAACTGAAGACATCATCGATAATGTTAGCTTTTAACTGTAGTTTTTTTTTGTCATTGTTACTACTTCGTTAACACCATGAATTAAATAAAACAGATTTTATATTGATGTGTTATGTCATATGTATATAGATTAAGTTTATATACCGATGTTTTGCCAAAGGTATCTCAAATTCAAATTGCACAATTTATCAATGTATAACTTACTCGTTAAGTTCATCCTGTGATGCTGTTAGAAAATCGTTCATTTTACACACACCAGCATTATTAACCAATAAATCGATAGCCTCAAGTTTTCCTATTTCGTCTCGCGTCTTCTTCCAATCCCCCAAATCTACTTGTACTGTATGAATGTCAGGGACCTGAAGAATTCAAAACATAAAAGAAGGTAGTTGAGTATCTTTGAGAATGTTTGAAAAAAGTATTACTTGTAGACTTAAAGAAGAACCAATACACAGATACAGCAATATGCTGATGTTTTTAACTGACCTGCGACAACATAGAAGAAGAAAAAGAAGAAGAACGACAACAACAACAACAATAAAACAAGAAGAACAAGAAGAACAAGAACAAGAACTAGAAGAACAAGAAGAACAAGAAAAAGAAGATATTTTATTTCCAATTATGGGCCCGAAAGGGCATAAACATTACAACATCAATAATTTTCATAATACAATACAAGCAATGAGATAAATCAAATTAATGAGAACTATTAAGTTCTTACAGAATATGTAGATAAAGAATCTATAGTATGTATTTTTTTAATGTAATGCATTCTAATGCAAGTGTGGTTGATATTGATAACAAACATGCAAGCAGCCCAAAATGAAAAAAGAAAAATAGATATCCATATATGTATAGTACACAATAAGTTAGGTCTATTCAAAAACATATAATAACTAGCCAAAAAAGAAAGCTAAGTTAAGCATGTCAATGACTCATCCTGTGTCAGCAGCAAATAGGAAAGTATTATGGTTTCCTAATATTATTCGTCAATTCGTTGGATTGATATTTCACCAATCAGGTTGTATTATAATCTGTATAATCAAAGTAAAATTAGTAAATTTAAAACTTTGTTATATAAACCATTTAAAACTTTGTTATATAAACCCCTTGCTTACGATTCCTAATCCCTATCGAAAGAGTGAGATACTACAGCAAGACAACATTAAGACCGTGAAGAACCCCATATGTAGTCAAGGTCGTTAAAAATCACCTTCATCAACAACATTTCGTCTCTCCACTGAATACGGGTTTGAGACCTATCTAGGCAGCCTATCTTTCCGAGAGTTAAACGTGATATTGATGCAATCGAAATGTTCTGAATAGTTGTGCAAATTGTTTATTGACTCTTTAAATATATTATATATTTTAAAGATGTTTTAAAGAAATTATAACAACATTTCAAAAGCACACAAAAGTCATGTAATTGAATAGAAAAAAATACATAGAAGATTTCTGCATTTTAAACGTTATGTAAAAGATCTTTTCATACATTTAAAAAAAAGCTGTAATCTTTTACACTTAAACCATGTTTTATATGATTTCAACTCAATTTGGTTTTGAACGGCCTGTTTTTTTCAATTAAATTTAAGCTAACAAAAAAGACATTTTTAGCAAAAATTATATAGTAGTAAATATATACTTGCCTCTTCCTTCAGACTGTCCAGCTCATCTTTGAGTATACTCAGCGCATATGTTTTAGCACCACATTCCACTAATCGTTTTGCAATAGCTCGACCAATACCTTAAATATCGAAGAAGTTAAGTATAAAAATGAGGAGATGTATGATCGCAAATGAGACAACTATCCACAAATCTAATGTGCACCCTTTCAGGACAATTCTTACCTCGACCAGAACCTGTTACCAAGGCTGTTTTACCATCCAAACGGATTTCCATTGCAAATGAAAATTATAAATAACCTGTGTCAATCTAAGTACATATAGTTCACCACTTTAAATGTCTGCATATGATTTAATACATATAAGATTGTTAGTGAAGTCACAGTGCAAATTACATAACATTTTATATCTGATGCACCCACTTATAAATGTGATATGATGTTGTGTAAGACAAATGTTGGATATAGGGGTACATCCGTGCACACATGTTTGATGGTCTTGACGGGGAATACAACAAAGAGAATAAAGGGGTAGAAAATGGGAGAATATTGAACAAAATAGACACAAAAATTAAAAATAATAAATAATGGGATGTTTATAGATAAAAATAGAAAAATATCAGATATAGAATGATTAGGTGTTGATATATAGAGCATAGAGAATGAAAATAAAATAAAAAGAATAGAGAAAAATAAATATACCGAAATATAAACAACCCCATCCAGATTCTTATACATATCAGATGTGGGCTCAATGTTTTAAACAGTGCTATAGTACAGCAGAGTATATATCCTCGCATATAGTTGGTCACATTTTTTGTTGCGTTTTTGAGAATATTATAAAAAGGGGCATTTTATTTCGGAAACTTCATTCAAAATATCGTTTACCGCATATCCTTTTTCCACAATGAGATGTTATAGATTATTTTTTTTTTTAAATAACCAAAGTGAAACCCTACATCAATAAAGGGGGAGGACAAAACAGTTGTCCTGTCCCCAAGTACCTATGGCTGCCATCGCATATTGTTGGATATTACGAAAAAATGATTTGCCTCTTTGATAGGTTAGTGTTATGACAGATCTAATGTGCACCCCCTTTCAGGATTAACTTACCTCTCCCTGAACCTGTAACCAAGGCTGTTTTACCATCAAAACGGATTTCCATTGCAAATAAAAACTATAAATAACCAGTATCAATTTAATTTACCGACCGTGCAAGGGCTGTATAGCCAGTCAAGGTCGTTAAAAACTTCCATATATATACAGTCGACTCTCGTTATGTCGAAGTCAGCCGGACCAGAGAAATATTTCGAGATACACGTAGTTCGACTCAAACGAACACCGGAAGTTCGACAATCTAAGGGACACAACTCTTGCTTAGCTTGGTAAAGCTAAAATAAATCCGGGTGAACATGGCAAGGGGATCGATATTCTAGTATCAGATCGATGTATTTGTATGTCACAGTCTTTTATTATTATAATGACTGTTATTTTTACTTATTCAATTGTTTCAATTAAAAAAATAATCCTATGGCTTTTCCAAGAGAGTAATTTCCAATCGACAGTTTCGTAATTCAGGTCGCTAATAGCTGACAAAATTGTTTATTCTCGGATACAAGAGGTTTAAGAAAATTTTGATTTCTATTCATTTTGTTTTATCTCACTCTTTCTTTTCAAAAGAATATATAACAAGATTAAAGACGCCGTTTGAGTAGTTTTTAGGTGATCATCAACGGAAGCCATAATCCTCACTTTATACACACCCAAGCTCATTAGTGTAAATCACAAATTAATTGTTTTGTAAACAATTTAAATACTTTTTCATGAACATTAACAATGTATCACTAATTATTTATAAAAATTCTATAAAAGATAATCTTAGGTAAACACTCATGGAAATAGCATGTCATAAATCAATACAGTGGTCAGTGACCGGAAATTTAATTACACGTGTATTGTCAGATTAACTCTTCAATCCATTTAAATCCCGGAGGTCATGTTTTGACATATGTGTATTAGTTCGAGATAAAAAAATGAATTTTGAATGCTTTTGTTAACCTTGGGACCGTAAATTTAGTTCGACTCAACCGAAATTTCGACTCATCCAATTTCGACTATCAATTTCGACTCATCAGGAGTCGAATTACATACTTTTGTATGGAATAAAGTTCGGGACCACGTGAAAACTTCGACTCATCCGAAATTTCGAGTCAACCGAGTTCGAGACAACGAGAGTTAACTGTATATCAATTTAAGTAGTTCACCAGCTTAAATTCCAACACATACTACGTGTATGATAGATAGTGTAGTCACAGTGCAAATTACATAACATTTTTATCTAATGCACACACTTATTAATGTGATAGGATGTTGTGTATGACAAAGGTTGGATATGGTATAATTATGTCCGTACTCTTTTCCATCGTTTTAATTCATTTGTATTACGTGCACACACGTTTGAGGGTCTTGACGGGGTTTACAGATAAGAAAATAATGGGCAAAACGTGCATAATAAAGGGCAAAGAAATAAAGAATATCGAAAAATACAAAATAATGGGATGCTAAAATATAAAAAAAAACAGAAAATAAAGGGCAAATCAAATCAAGAATTGCGCAAAATGGTCTAAAAATTAAAGAATAAAAAAGTGACTCCCCATTCAGACTCTCATGTTTTAACACAAGTTTAACATTTTAAAGACCTGAATTGACCTATAAAAATTACCAGGTGGTAAGCAATAAAACCTATATTGGGATGGGAGGAGCTTGTTCATGTTCATCAACATCCTATTTATAAATATACACATCATCTGTTTACAATAATAACACATGGCTGTATCTGAATGATAAATTTTATGTATCTTTGTAACAGAAATGTACATTTGTAAAAATTTAATTAAAATTGCAATGAGTGATAACAATTAATAAGTATGAATATTTTACAGTAAATACCCAAATCAAAATTAAAGAAATAGAAAAACAAAAACAAAAATTTACAGAAAATAGTACACACTATTAAATTTCTTGTACTCTGATTATTTCTAATAAATTACAAAAAAACAAATGTCTTGAAATCTGCAGAAAATGAATTTTATTTGAAATATCACATTTAAAATACTTTTTTTGTTCTACTGTGTACAATTTCTTTTTGAATAAATACTTTTCATAAATCTTGACCAAATATTGTCTCTAAATTTATATGTAGCTCTTTTGTAGTTTTTCCTCCCTTTTTTACTCCTTGGCATTATGTGATTTTGATTATTTGACACTGAAGTAAAGTCTCTATCAACATTTTCATTCCAGTGAAGTACACTAAGGTTGGCTCGGGCATTGTATTGGCTATCACCGAACGCAATTCTTTTGTTTTGATAAATATTTGTTACATTGTTAAAACTCTCAACATAAAATGTATCCCTTCCAAGAACATAATCCTTTGCATATATGTATAGAGTTGAATTAAGTATTACACTTAAAAGAAGTTTTTCAGCAACTGGCGAGGTTATTACAATTCGTGACGGTTCATATTTGTCATTAACCTTACACCTGGCACTCTCATGGCAGTCAGTGTGAATATTCCTATAGTGATCGAGGATATTTAATAAAATCTTCTTCAGTTTCTTTTCATCTTGGTTGCAGTTCTGAATAGCCCAATGCATGTGGGTAGCCACAGGTTCAAGCTTGTCTGATAACTGAAATGACCATGTTTTTCCCTCAGAAGATTTAGATCCAGTTGATACCTTCTTTAAAGCTGATTTTACAGACTTAACACAATGCAAACATCGTTATGATTGATTGCTTCTGTATTTTCCCTCACCTATTTGTTTATTGACAAATTCCTGTCATGGCAATGAACATTCACTGTTACATCGTTTTCATGTTAATAGTTCTTCTCTGTCCCAAGTCTTTCATGTCTTTCAGATACAGGGTGCATTGTTTTCGTAACACGTTCACAACTGATAACTTTATGTGTTTTTTCTCCAATGCAAACAACACTTGTATCTTTTGCATTCTTACGCCAGCCGTGTCTTGCATCTGACATAATGTCTGTCTATCTTGCTATCAAGTTCTTCATAAATGCTATCTCTTGTAAAAGTGCTTTGTCAGTTGATTATGTATACTCCTCTTGTATGTGCTGACTGTGAACGTGGAAAAATGATGCACGATTTTCATCACTTATAACCCCTATTCCTGATCCTTGTGCAAATCTCTTGTAGACTGCAGGCAATATTCCACTACATGTAATCCCATGATTTACTCTACTGTTCACTAAGTAATCCTTTGAGGGTAAATAAGGCGAGGAGAATCAAGAAAATACATGAGGTGTCTCTTTATCGTTACATTTGAGACTTGTTTTGCAAACATGTCCTTTTTTCAACATTTTTGTAGGTTTAAGTTTTTCTTTACAAAATCTTGCATGCCAATCAACAACCGATATAAGCCTCTTAAATGAATCTTCTGCAGTAAGAAAAATATGTTGGTTTGTGTCTCCTTTCTTTGATCTGATGAATGTGGATGGACAGGGTTCCTCTTGAAACTCTTCTGACTGGATGTTACTGGTATCATTCTCTTCATTCCATTTTTGCAGTAAAGCTTCAATAACCTGCAGGTTTCCCATAGGTTTGTTTGTTTTTATAGTCAATTCTTGTCTAATTGAAGCAAATTTTCCAAAAATTTCATCCTTCTTTTCCTCAGTACCTGACACTTCAATCAGAAAACACGGAGTTCTTTTTCTAGCTTTTTTCTCACTTTTTGACATTTTCAACAAAGATCATTTACAAAAAATACTATTAGAAATACTATAAGAAAGGCTGAGGTGGTAATTTTGTCTGACATATGGATCAATCTATTTAAGTTAAAAAGGGGTAGATAAGTACTCAAGTCAAATTTATTAATATATATGTATTATATTTTGTTAATATTTTTTGACAAATTCAAGAGATAAATATTATGAGATTTAAAAATAAAATTTATGATAAAGAATTTTGCTGTTTTGTTTTGAACATTAATTTTTATTGTTCTTAAAAATTTCTCACACCCCCAAACTAATGTGTCAGTTACAGTTTTAGTACTTGCAGATATGTCCATGCCCGCCAAATTAATGACACACAAACACAGCATGTGTAAAATATCACTGTCATAGGTAATTTTTGAGGCCTTACTTGGGATAAAGAAATAAAAAAAATAAAGATTCCTTTATCAAAAATATATCTGATATTTTTTTTTAATTGTGAACTATTATCTTACCCAAAAGAATGCTTATCAACATTTCCAAGTACTTTTATTTAATCTGTTCAAATTGAAATCCTCATTGTGCCTTGGGATGCATATTACACATCCTCGATTTTGGAAGTTCATTTACATCTTATAAAACATGGAGGGAAACAAATGAATGTAGTAATGTCACTTCTGTGCTAGCACTTGAAGTTACACAAGAGCAGAGAGATGTAATATATCACTTTGTTGCTCATAATGATTGGGATTTTAAAGAGGCTAATTATGACCAGAATAATGTGAACAATTCTGAAAGCAATGAACATTCAGAAAATTATCATATTGAACAGGACCAAGAGTCACCTGAATTTGGTGTTTTTTTAATTCGCCCGTGTATAACAGATGAACAAAATAGACAATTGTGGTGGGAAAATGAAAAGTGTGCACCTCATGAAAGAAATTCTTTCTTAAGAAAAGATAAATTCAAACGTTTTTTGACAAACCTTTTTCATAGAGGTGTGTGGAATGACCCAAGATATTTAAGGAGAAAGAGAGACGCACTTAAAAGGGACAGACCAAGGAGAAAATATACGTATCACTGGAGAGATTATATACCAAAATGTGTCCTTGAACTGGTTAGGAAATGGTTCCCAAATCCATCATGTCAAGAATATATTGGTCACAAATGGGATTAGTGTTGTGATTATTACATTTCTTCTCTATTCTAGTATACATTGGACGTTTCTACAAAATCTAAATTATTTTCACAAAAAGTAAAATTACTCAATTGCATATTAATAAAATTAACCTTGACTAGTTATTATGAATCAATGGAATATTTAAAAGTCATTACTGTGAAATGGAATAAAGTTTAGATTAAAGCTGTACACAAGCAAGGTAAAAATGTTTCACTTATCAGCATGTGCATGTGGTATTTATGTAAACAAAAACAGAAAACAGCTGATGCAAGCTCTGCCTTATCTGTCAGTCTGGGAAATTCAAATTTTGAAAATTTGACCAATTGAGTTTTTGAACAGTCAATATTTCTTATATCTATGAATTTTTTTCAACACAAGTTTGTCAAAATGCAGATAATTTATGTTCCTACTTGGTTGACCATTCCTAAAGGAAACAAAAAATTATTAGTTGAGATATCTGAAAAAAGATTCCTTACACTTGAAAACTGCAAAGAAAACCAAAGAAGCCATAATATTTATCATTGGATTCTATTTATACCCTCAGTCCGGTCTTTAAGTAAGCAATGCCTTTCGTATTTGCGTTTTTTTTTTTTAAATTTTATACAGGGTCTGGATGAGGTTTACAAAATAGAAAATAATGCACCAAGAGTACAGAAAAAAATAAAATAAAAAAAAGAATAGAGAAAAGGAAAGAAATGAAGACGACCCTATCCAGACCCATATACATGTCAGTTGTACATGTAAGCTGTGTGCTTAATCTTTAACAGTACTATATTTCAACAGAGTATTGCTCTCATAGGGACTTGACTGCAGATCAGATATATAGCCCTTAATCTACGTGCATTTAAAAAAAAACGTATGCCCCTACTATCCAACACCGTCGAGGGAAGAACAAAAATCTGTGTTTTTAGCCATGTATCACCTTCACTGGTGATCCAATGGATAGATCTGTCGTAGAGTTGTCAAAGGATATCTGTTATCCGAAATATTTATAAATAATTACATTTATAGTTCCTTTTTATATCATTGGTGTTGTTATGTACACTTTTTAGGCGTTTATATATATATATATATATTTTAGACGAGTTGTATATATATATATATATATATATAATATAACTCGTCTAAACATCAACCCAACAATGTTAGATCTGTAAATTTGCTTTCGCAAATTTTTGGTTCTTCCCTCGCCGGGATTCGAACCCATGCTACTGTGATATCGTGACACCAAATCGCCTGCACTGCAGCCGTCCCGCTAGACCACACGACCACCTGGGCTCTAAAAAAAAAGAGCTTTCGGTGGGCATGTGTTACCTTTCCACGTCAGTTTTAATCTAGCGGCGTACGTATATATGACTTTAAATACAAACAAGTCTAAATTGAAAACAACATTCAAACCTATGATTGCGTTGGATAAAAACCGCAATTTTGATACGTGTGCATGCATAGCAAATTTCTGTAGAGGGTCTAAATACAGCACAAACAACATTTTCCAAAAGACCAAAAAAGTGAAAAAGTATATTTTAACAATACGCATTTGACTAGCAGGTCGAACAACGGATGTTCTTAAACACTGCTGACTGTCATGGCGATTGCCAAACAACTTTAAATGCATATATTACATCCAAGAAAAAAAATTCCTACAGAGAAGGGACACAAAAATCAAATAATTAGCTCCAATTGGCCTTTGCGTTTGATCTAACTGCTTTATCAAAGTTCAAATCTATTCACAATCCTTAGTTGCATTTAAGACGACGGCAGTTTTGTGTTATTGTTTTATCAGGTTAAGTGTGGTTGTTCTTATTTTATGCAATAATGATAATAATATCCGACCAACAGTGAACACTTCAGGTTAAAATGAAGTAAATAAAGATGACGGGCGCCATCTACTTTCGTTTAACAATAAATACGTCACATTTTATTCTCATGTATTACAGAACATGTACAAAATGATCTCAAATTTGGTCTGCAGTTTGGCAAGTGAGCACTTTTTAAATCTGTAAAACCAAACAACTTCTTTCGGTTTCTCCGTACTTAATTTTTTTTAAATAATGAATGAAATGAACTATTTTCGTAATACATTTCGCACGTACTTCAGAAAATAACCACTGAATTACAGGCTCCTGGCTTGGGACAGGCACATACAGAATGTGGCGGGGTTAAACTAGTTTGAAAGCAAGCCAACCCTCCCTCTAACTTCCACACTTTGAGATCCGGTTCACAACTTCCGACGCAAATATGGCTCTGGTTAAGATATTACTCGTTTGGAGCTTTCCGTTTACTATTTACGATTTTTGGTAGTTGGATTAAGCATTTCATGTTATCAGTTAGCTTTAGTATTTAAAAGAAACGCTTTGCGGTGTTTAAAACGTTATGACTCCTCGAGTTGTGTTTTGATAAAAAAAAAAAAAAAAAAGGAACATTTTTATTAAACTCGTCTGTAGTTCTTTTTCGAGTTTGTCGAATTTCGGCAACTGGAATGGTTTTTGCATATTTAAATCTTCCATTAATTATAAAATGGGTGTATTTTTGCCAGAATTTACATATCCTTTATTCCTGTAGTCTTTGATCCAGGACGTGTGAATCAATTACAATAGAGCAAATATGTATGTTTAATATTAAAGGCACATATGGCAAAATTTATGGTACCTTGCTAATTTGCATAGCAACCATATTGCCTTATCATGACGACAGCCATTATAATAGGATAATACATTCCCCTAAAATAAAATGCAAATACATGTATGTCAATTCCTAAGTCGAGTCAACAGTGTGTCTGCATGTAGGTGAATTGTACATGTTTGTAGCCTTCTGTTCATGTACAAATTATTTTTTTTTACTTTTAAAACTTTTGGACTTTTCAGTTTAAAAATCGGAAGCGTAACCGTAGTACAATAGCTTTATAAGATAACGAAAAATCGTAAAAAAGCAAGATTCAAAATAGAAATAAAGGTACAAGAAGATATTGTTCATGATTTGTCCGCATATAGGGAAACATCTTGCAGGTTGAAATTTTGTGTTTAAAAACATCATGGTTATATCCATCACATTCCGAAATAGTCAAATTTCAAACATTTTTCCTTAGAATAACACAACATACTTGAAAATATCCGTCAAATGAAGTTTTCAACGACACGTTAGTTTTAGATCCAAGACGGGAAAAGACTGAATTATCCGCAAATTTGAAATAATTTATATTTTCAATCAACAACTGAGGGAATTTATTTATTCAAAAGGGAAAAAGTCACGTGGTGCAAATCATATGAATAAAGTACCTGAATTTTGCCATACGAATGATTCGTTTAGTATGATACACAACAAATTACATTATGACGACCATGGTAATTGTAAGTCTATCAAGAGTACATATCACAGTAGCATGTATTGCCTATCATGAACATTAATTTGTTCCATGATGTATCTATGATGAGGTTATTGTATAAGAATAAAAACAATAAAGTTCAACGCAACTCGTTTTGAGTAAATACTGCAAAAGATGTAAATACAACAAGTTTATACAGATGTTGTACTTACAGAATCTCATACACATAATTGCTTATCCAATTCGGCACCTACCATTCAGTATGCGAGTAAGGGCCATTTTTCATTTATAATTTGTTTAATCTTTAATTTCTTTAAGGTTTTGAGTTATCATCCTCTTCAACATGTTCAAGTGACAATGATTCCAGAAACACTCATCGCGACCAGTGAAATAAGCATCTTTTTTTTTATCATGTACAAAAATGAGAGGTTATTAAGGGTACATTCAAAACTCATAAGTCAAGGGAAAATGACAACCCCATGGCAAAGATCCAAGATTATCAGGCTGAATTCCACTGTTTATGGCAAAGGCACATAGTTTGCAGTTAACTCGAGTTATTCTTATAATTTTACAGAAGAAGACGATGATGGTCATGAATTTATGTTAATAGCAAAAGTTTTAGCAGGGAAATTTTGTAAAGGGCATAAGTCCTATACACGACCTCCGCAAATAGATACATCAACTTAATATAGTCCTTTGTACGACAGCTGTGTCGATAACATTAGCAATCCTTCAATTTACTGTATATTTCATAATGGTCAGTTTTCCATAGATTATCTCATAGAATACATGTGACGTTTTTTCCTGGTTTAATTTATGTATTGGATATCGTTCAGCAAACTCACATCTTGCATGTACAACAATTACCGTAACTTTTTGTGTTTACCTTCAGGGTGATGATAGTTGCTTGTATGTATTTCAAGTTCCTGTTTACCGTGTGTACCAATGTGAGGTCGAACGCTGAAGAACTTTATATCAATAAAAGGAAAATCTTTAGATAAACTTCAATTTGACTTTCACATCAATAACTTTGCCAAACATTAACGGATGTTTACAAAAATCAAACAGAGTTTTTTTTATGATTTTAATATAGCATCTGGAGCAAAATTTTGAAACACATACTTTATTGCACTGATTATTGAATTTTTTTCATAGTCTTCCAGCAGTGCCAATTGACCCACATTTCCAATAAAATTTATTTGATTTGTTTGATTTGTTTGATATGTTCTCGTATGATACATTTTTTTTTGGTCATAAAGCAAACAACCAATCAGTCTATATTTAATACGAATGGTATCCTTCTTAAAATTGAAAAATTATGTAAAAAAATCATTTCTTTTACTTGACGAATTCAACTATGTAATGGCTGTTTGTACAAAAAATATAAATAGCAAAGGTAAATTGAAAGCAAAGTGCTCGGCTATGTCAAAAATGTATGTTTTCCTAAATCAGTGTCGTATATTATGGTGTCGGTCGACTGGATTTTCAAATTATTTAGCATCAACTAACCTGATCCGAAACAAATTTAATCAAATAAAACATGCTATTAAATTGCTGAAACAAAATGTAAATATAGAATATTTAGATTTCAAAGAATTGTATATGATTATTATGTTGAAAAAAGTACTACACTTAGGCATGTTAACAAGAAAAACACTAAGTATCCCATATTTTTATAAACAGATAGGACATGATGTTGAAAGAAACAAAGAGGAATAGAACATTTTTTCGAAAATTGAGGATAACACTAACGATGACAGTGTTATACTTTTGTTTTACACCTGTGAATTTAAAAACTTTGTAATTTTGAAATAAAATGTCTGAACACACCAAGTAGTTTATGATATTTCTTGTTTCCTTACGATATATTACATTTCGATGAAAAATGAACTTTAAAACAAAAATATTTTGACTGGCATTAGGTCTAATTCTATGAAATGCTTTCAGCCGAATAGTAAATTTTAATTCTGAAACTTGCATTTGAAGTCTCCAGATCTGCGGCACGGAAGACTTACATGACTAAGGAGGGGTGTTTGAGAAAGTAGATAATTTGGAACATCTGCTTCTGATTGCTGGAAGTATATAATAGGTTGGTACCTTCATAGAAATTCATTATTTGGCACTAACAATTCATAAAAAAGAAAATTCTATCTTTAAAAAAATAAAATGTAAGATCGTTGTCGGTAAGAATAAAACGGAAACGAAATAAAGAAATATTAAAGGAATACAACAGATTACTTGAAAGCATCATACAAGTTAAAATACCGCGTTAGACCAATAAAAATATTCATAATGTAAATTAATTAGCCATGTTTTCCCAGTAATAAACTTATTTGAACAATGAACGCAGCATAAAAAAGTTTTAGAGATTTGTATATAAAAAGCTGGATCTCGGAGCATTTCATTGTTTGTATAAATTTAAAATCATCATTTGAATTCTGAACAAATTGTTCAACATTTTGTGATCAATCTCGATGGCTAAACATAACAGAAGATAAAACAAGTGAGTGCGATCGTGGAATATTTGTAAAATATATGGTTCCACGGAACGGTTTCCTGTGTATTGTATTGTATATAGGCTCTGAGTATATTCCATTAACATTTCCTCGGTCATAATGTAGTTCTCTCTTACATAACAAATTATTAATGAGGTAAACCTTTTCTGTGACTCTTTTCGTGACAACATTGGTATTTATCGTCACAGCACAAACAAATTCAAAAGGTTGAGCCTCTTGATCATGTAGATCTTTTCAGCATTTCAGATTTCTGACACGATATCCAATGTCGAATCTTATGTATAGTTCTATTGTCATCCGTTCTTTTTAGTTTGCAGAAAAGCCGAACGCACGAAACACATCTCTTGTTTTAATATGATGTTCATCTTAGGTCGCCTACTGTCTGTAGAAATATTTGATTCATATTTCGAAAGCGATACAGATACATGTAACATGCATGCTTAAGTAAGGGTGTGTTCGGTTACCATTGGGTACTTCAGTCTATCTTTAGTTGAAAATCATTAATGACTTTTCGCTTCCGGTGTTTAAACACGATTATATTTTATTTTATTGTCCATAAGCAACCAGGCCTACACACACATTATACATAAACCAGTTTGTTAAGGGACTCGAGTTTTGAAATGCACTTGATAGAACTGTAATGGAATAAATTAGTTTCCATGTCAACATTTTGTTATAAACTGTCATTCTTGTGTGGGCACACGAAACGAAAAGTTCAAGTATTATTCGACAGAAACTTCAGTACATCATTTGGGCATCTCTGGTCGAGAGGTCTAAGAATTTCATCTTCAGCAATCACTATCCTGTTCACCAACTCTGAGCTCGAGGTTGTGAGTTTAAACATCACACGAAGCAGGTGCGTTCGACTCCGGTCTTATTTGACTAGGATTGCCAGTTTTCCTACCGAAGGTCGATAGTTCTTTCTTGGAACTCCAGTTTTTAAACTGGCCGCCATGATATAGCCTATTGTACTGAAAGTGTCGTTAAACACAAACAATCAATCAATGAATCAGTTTATCATTTAAAGGTCAGGCCGGAACCACAAATATTCTTAATTCTTATTTGGTTCCCTTTAGTTATTGTGGGTTTTTTTTTCCTTTCCCGTTCTCCTTTATCTAATCGGTATTTTGGGTGTGGAAATGAAAGATAATAAATTTGCGCATGCTTTGTATTAACTGTTTAGTTGATAGAATGAGTGATTAGACAAGATGGAACAATTCTAGACTTATCTGTATCATTGACTGTGAAGTGACTCACTTTGTGAACGGTATTTCTTAATTGTTTCTTAAATTTTGAGATATTTAGGGACTTTTAGTATACATGACACTGACAACAAGATTTTGTAGACACTAGATGTTTTGAATGCGACAAAGCGTTATGTAAAAGTAATTTTTGAACTGCGTAAATTATGGATGGGGTGGGGGCGGCGGATGCTTCACATGCCGTGAATATTTTTACGTATTGACAATTATCCCCTTCCGCAAAAACAATTATTCATGAGTATACTATAATTATGCACGGGTGGGGTAAGTTTATAAACAAATATTTGTAATGAATACTACGCCCTGCGTCCATACAACCCCGTCAAAAAACAATGTTTCGAATTTTAAGTCCAATACATTGACGAACCACACAAAGACAACTAAAAGGTAAAATTTATGTTTGCTTATTAGTTATATGTATGAAATTGTACTAGTTCAGTGAAAATGGACGTCACACTAAACTCCAAAACATACAAATGAACTAAAATTTAAAAAAAATACAAGACTTACAAAGGCCAGAGGCTCCTGACTTGAGACAGGCGCAAAAATGCGGCGGGGTTAAACATGTTTTTTTAGATCTGAACCCTCCCTCTATACTTATAGCCAGTTTAGAATTACTATGCATACAACGATATATGGGTCATGTCGAAATGGAAGGATCCAGTACTGTCAATGTGTACGACCCGTTTCGTTTTAAAAATAAGGAACTGGATTTGAATTAGAGCATTATGAAAAAAATGTATATTAGTATTATACAAATAACAATCCGGCGTATAGGAATTAATCGTTAAATCTACAGGTAATATAACTTTGCTGGTATTAAAGATCAAAAGCCACGGTAAACATGTCGCTTGGGAGTTGAGTCAAAATGAGCTGCTGAAGCTTATTGCACATTTATCTTACTGGAAAGAGATAACCTTGTGATTTTATTTTATCTAATTAGGGCAGGCTGAAAGCAGGCATTTGGTTATACATTACGAATTGAATCCCGGATATTGGGAAGAAGAATTTTTGTATTATTAAAATTTGTTTTGGCTTTTTCATTTTGTTTGTACCTGAAAGCCTGGCTTTTGTATTTTTGTATTTTTCTTATTTTTTTTTGTAAGAAATAATAAAAAAAAAAGTCTTGACTACCTCTCCTATCCCATCCCTCCAAACTTTTACGCACCTGCAAAATTGATATTTATCGAAGATTCCTCGGGGTAAAGAAGTCCACATTAACCGTTGTTTGCTCACACAAGAATGTCCATTTATTAAAAATGGTTGATGCAGACATAACCTTTATTCAATAATGAGTGTGGACAAAGATCAGTGTCGATAGTAATTGTTTGATTAGTGTAAAAAGTAAAATCACAAAAATACTGAACTTAGAGGAAAATCAATTCGGAAAGTCAATAATCACATGGCAAAATCAAATAACAAAACGCATCAAAAACGAGGTAAGTAAGTTTGAGTTATGTTGACAAACGTTAATTGTTTTTAACTTCAATAGTCAAAGCGAATCAAAATTGAGATCTACCGTAGTTAAGTAAGGGACTCAAAACAAGTTTTTAAATCGCTTTTTTAACAGTGTTTAAATCGCTGACAAAAAAGTTTTTTTTCTTATATAAATAATCATGATAATAGGAAAATATTTGGAAACATATTTTACATTCCTTCTCGTTCATACCTGATATATCACAGACACTTTCAGTGTTTGTACATGGTAAAAAATATAGCATTCATGTGTACGAGCTTTAGAACAGACATGGAAAAAGACGAGGCTCGTCGAGCTTTTCTCCTGTTTCGTTACGAGTACAAATACATAAATTATTATATCTTTTACATTGCACAACCATTATTTTGTTAGTGCAATTTAACATTTAAAGTGGACCGCGTTGGTGACCCAAATTGAACTGTGACGTTAACAGCAATTTGAATGTAACCATACACGTGCACTCGCAACAGAAGCAGAATACCAGGACACTATATGCATTTACAAAAAGAATAGTTAAGTACTTTGTTTTATCAGTTCACATGCTGTTTGTATATTAAAAAGGTCGCTTGCAAGATAATGCATTTTTTATAGGAGTTTATGAGTAGAAAGTGCCATATTGGCCACCTGAATTCGGGAATGGTAACCAGCTGCTGCTCTTCATGACGCATTTTTAATGGTACTGATCTTGAAATGTTGTCATAAGTAGTATTTGATATAAAATTAGAAGATGTGTTATGATTGCATATGAGGCAACTGTCAACAAGAGACTAAAGAACCAGAGGTAAACAACTATTATAAGTCATTGTACGTTCTTCAAAAAATCATAAATTAAGACAAAAGACAGCGATGTTTGCTACAACATATTGTTAATCTCTTATATACTCATTGTTACTTTTTTTAATGCACACAATCCTAAAAAATTACTTCAAAAGTTAAAGGTACTGTTTTTTTAATGTAATACGAATAAAAGCTGGTATAGGATATATTGTCAATGTTTTTCAAGTTTGCTATACATCAAAAGCTCAAATACATAAAGACGTTAAAATCAGTGTACGCCCAATCCGCCGTCAATACGAATAGATTCTCCGTGTATCATTCCACTTCTATCACTCAAAAGAAACAAAACAGTGTTGACTACATCTTCTTTGTCTGAAAAAGCAAATAATCTTCAATTGAAAGTATGGACAACTTATATTCTAAGATAAAATATATAAGATGTATTCACAGGTTGATTGTTCTGACTTTGAAATCAGTATTTTCATTCAGGATAAGATTTATAACATACAATAAAAGCAATTTCGAAGAATCCCAAAACCTAGTATTTCTAGAACTTTGTATAAAAGTTTAACATGCTTATTTTGTAAAATCGCAAAACTTATCTTTCTTATGGTTAATTTGCACCTAATGCCCTAGTTCGTGTGAATAAATGACCAAAAACTAAGTTTGCAACTGTCTTTTCGGTGCAAGCCCATGGTGGATTTGATGATTTTGGTTTAATTTTTTGCACTTTTTATTAAGAATAGTTTAAATCGAATTGGACAAAACACTACACATATACAAGCCCTCAAAACACTAACATAATGACAACACAAAATTATTCATTTCAAAACTACCTCATAGCTAACTGGGAGAGTGCTTCAAATAATTAACTTAGAATAAAGTTGATGCTCTTAATTTTTTTATTAGTTGAATTCCAAACCTTTTGCTCTTGAGCGTACCTTGTAAGAATTATTCCAGCTCAAAACACTTTAAGGTAATCTATGCCTGGGATAAGAAAATCCTTAGTTTTTCGAAAAATTCAAACTTTTGTAAACAGGAAATTTATAAAAATGACCACATTATTGATATTCATGTCAGCACCAAAGTGTTGACTACTGGGCTGGTGATACCCTCGGGACGAAACGTCCACCAGCAGTGGCATCGACCCAGTGGTGTAAATAGTTATCAAAGGTACCAGGATTATAATTTAGTACGCCAGACGCGCGTATCGTCTACATAGGACTCATCAGTGACGCTCATATCAAAATATTTATAAAGCCAAACAAGTACAAAGTTGAAGAGCATTGAGGATCCAAAATTCCAAAAAGTTGTGCCAAATACGGCTAAGGTAATCTATGCCTGGGATAAGAAAATCCTTCGTTTTTCGAAAAATTCAAACTTTTGTAAACAGGAAATTTATAAAAATGACCACATTATTGATATTCATGTCAACACCGAAGTGTTGACTACTGGGCTGGTGATACCCTCGGGGACGAAACGTCCACCAGCAGTGGCATCGACCCAGTGGTGTAAATAGTTATCAAAGGTACCAGGATTATAATTTAGTACGCCAGACGCGCGTTTCGTCTACATAGGACTCATCAGTGATGCTCATATCAAAATATTTATAAAGCCAAACAAGTACAAAGTTGAAGAGCATTGAGGATCCAAAATTCAAATACTTACTTCGCTAGAACTAAATAAAAAGCTTTTTATGTCAACTAATGTACGAGAGGCATTCGGTATATAGTTAGTAGAACTTTGATAATTTACATTTTACTCGAAAACCTTACAAACTGTTTTAAATGTTTTTGAAATGAGACTGATCTGATACCTCATGAACACCGAATTATAGTTTATGTCTGGTCTATTGTTGCTATGTGCATGTTAATTTCATTTCAAAGTTTACTCAATTTGAGTTTTTTAGATGATGGGGAGTTTATTTTTATAAAGCTAATGCATGTTGGCATTGGGTTCTTACGACTATCTACATATTGCGATTATGTATAAAAAGTTCGAAAAAGAAAAATGAATTTGTTTTTAATCAATACTTACCAGCAAATTTTCCGAGTGGAGTAAGTGATAAGGTAGGCATTTTGTTAATCTGGTCTTTTATTTTCAAGGCCATGTCAGTCCAAACAACCGTCGGGTTTACGGAGTTCACTCTAATCTTAAAAATATATAGTACAATTCATAAGCAGACTTAGAAGAGAACACTCATCTACTTTAAAAGGACATATGAAGCACAATTCAAACACTGTTTTTTGGTCTATCAATAAAACAAAATTTAGATAAAATATTCTAAACTATGATGGTTTGATTCTCCTTTTCAGAAATTCTAGGTCTGACACTGAATTGTTTTACTTTCAATGTAAACCTGAGAGGTTCAGAAATGAATTCTTTGCATACAATAGATTTAACAACAAAGCAATACCAATGGTATTTAAACCGGGTAATGTACAATATCTAAGTAGTAAAATACAGAAAATACTAAACTTTTGATCAACTTAACTGAAAATATTGAACAAAATGCTGCATCTTGCCGTTTTTTTTAAATCAATATCACACAGTGTGCAGTTGAAGCCTAAAAGTTTTCAAGTTAAAAAAACTAACATTTTCTATAGAGTATGATTTGATTTTTAAAGATGAGAGAAAAAAATATATCGTTTCAAAATAAATCTTTAAATCCGATTGAAAATTACAGATTTGCACACTTAACCAAATTCATTTTAACGTAATCTGGTTAGACTCTCGTAGAATAAATTATAATAGATAGTATATATATATTGCAAATTATTTGTTAACACTCAAAATATTCAAGACAATGACTTTGCACACTGAAAAACCAGATTTTAATTTGACTTTAAAACTGAAGAATAAATCATATCATTTCAAAATAATCTTTAAAAATAATTCCGATCTTTCAAGTGTAGATATCTGTAGATTTCGTACAAACCTTGTGAGGTCCAAGTTCGAGGGCCATACATTTTGTTAACATATCTATTGCGGACTTTGTGCAACAGTAAGCGCTCAGTTTTTCCAATGCAAACGTCGAACCCACACTTGAAATGAAGACAATGTTCCCACCGATTTTTTTCTCGATCATCATTTTTGCAACAACCTGTAAATTAATAGTATGTGACATATAAAATATTCGACTTGTTTTTGTCTGGTTTTGTCCTTAGTCGTTTTATTTTTATTTTTTTCTGCTTGTACTGCAATCGATCTTTTTGAAAAGTTAAAATTCGTTGACTCTATAAATGTATGTGATATAGTCATTGGCCGTATAAAGCCTTAAGCCACGCCTACTGCTGGGACTAATTTTTAAAATCGTAATTGCACACACATCCGCGAGACGGGCACCACATACACTCTTTTCTCTGGCAAAGTTGAACACAGGTAATTGCTCTCATGTAATGTACAAAATGTACAAATTATTAGTAATATATAAATGCTTATTGTTGATATTCTGTAGTCAGCCGAATCGTTTATCTATTGATTTCAACAACGCAAGTTGTTAAATTTAAGATTATTTTTTTTGGCCAAATCAAGAGGTCAAAAATGGGTTACCTTCGAAAGCATTACATTACATGAGAGGCACATTGTTTTAGATTTTAGTATAAAAACAACATCTGTTTATTCTCTGGACATAATACATATATGTAATAACGATAAAAGGATTCGACACAAAACAGAAAAAGAAACGTTCAAACTTATCGTGGAATGAATCGTGGAAAATTAAAACAAGGGCGCTGCTCTATAACCACAGCATGAACTTTCTATGGTTTATTTAAACGTAGTGTATACTATCACGGACTTTTTATTTACCCATCGCAACGGAGGCACCTTACTTAACAGTGATTGCAATGAAATTTTACAATTGCATGGATTTAAAATAACATTAAAATTCATGGCTCATTTCAATTTTTTCAAATGATTTTCAAACATTGTCAGGACTAAAAGAGAGAAAAAGCTGCATGCATGATAATAACGCAAATTAAGTATAACGACATCAACCAATCAACTGTCTCTAATGATTCACTACGTTACTGGATTGTAATTATAAATATCTTGCATTGATACTTCAGAGTGGTATAAGTAGTTCATCAACAGTATCACTAGCCTGTCAGTACCTAGGTTGTAAGTTCGAACCCCGCACATGGAAGATGCGTTCGACTGCGATTATAATTTACTACGGATTGCCATTTTTTCTCCGAAAGGCGGTTGTTTTCTCCGGGCACTTCGGCTTCTTTCACCAAAAAAACTGGTCGCGATATGTACAACAGTGTTTAAAGGGGTGTTAAAAACCAGCAGTTAATAAACGGTTCAAAAGAATTGTAACATTATTGTAGAATAAGCACGGCAAAATAAACGTTCTCACACCATACGTATGTGTTACAATTATAACTCATTTGACAACGTGAATGGCCTCACATGTTCAAGAAATTATGTATTTTTAAAAAATAAGGATATGTGGTATGATTGCCAATGAGACAACTATCCACCAAAATTCAAATGAAGCGGATGTTAGCAATTAAAGGCAACCGTACGGTAATGTATTGCCTTAACATCTAGCTTTTATTGCCTTACAAAATAAACAAAACTTTCATTAACGAAGTATCCATTTTCTATATAGTAGTTTGTATACCTTTAATTTTCTGAAAAAAGTTTTTTGCAGAGGTTAAGAAATAAACAGAGGCAAATAATAAAGTCCCGTAACAAATCATAATATGAGTGAAATTGTTTCTGCTACCAAGAACAGATCAACATCGTCATCCTTTTTTGCATTTGTTGGAGTCACTTGTCGAGCGTAAACTGTTTCCACTTCCAGAGCACAGGAGTTCAATGACATCTCCGGGTTTGGTGGATTCGTTTTGCCCAATCTTTAATTATCTGTGTAGAATATGCGCCGCGTTGTTTTTCTTTTCATTTTTCTTTTAGCAATGATGTTGTCTGGTTTTACCATAGATAAGATATAATACATCAAAACAATAAGAAAAGATCAGTGTGTGTGCTAGTGTTTTATTAACCAGCAAATTGTTGGCGCGAAATACATGCAGATGATGAGGGTACATGTTAATGCCTCCTGATTTTTATATATGTATGGGAATAAAATTTTTAAAACTGAATGAGAAATATGTAATAGATAAGACGAATTTCTAAAGAATTTAACAGACGTGTACATGTATATGAGATGTGAAGTTTAAAAATATTTTTGAAAATTTAGGTGTTGCTGAGCACGACTTTTTAAGGTATTGCATAGACAAAAGCAGATAAGTTACGAAATATTGAGGACAAGTTAAAAAGTTTAACGTTAGACAGGATCCCTGTCCTATATCTATTTGGCTATGACATATATAAGAAGTGTGACTCAGATACCCGTATGTTGCAAGGGAGAGAACCAGTTTAAGTTTAACGTAGGGTGAACATCCTTAAAGTCAGGAATAAATACAACTGTTCCATGATTTTCTGTTTGATTGTATAATTACCTGCGAAACGTTGAACCCGGCATTAAAATTAACATCCATCGTTCTATAAAAGAGTAAGATTGTATGATTAACAATTTTAGAAGCACACCGAATATTTATATAGAAAAAAATGTGAGCTAACTTAAAAAATAGAAAATATGCAATGCATTTAAAATAAAATGTTTTAAATATTATTAATTGTGTTACCTCATCAACCCTTCACCGCCGCCATCCCTCGTATTAACACTGAAAGCATCATCGAAAATGTTCGCTTCTGGTTCTTTTTTTTTGTTTTGTTTTTTGTTAATGCTTCGTTAGTGCCGAGAATTAGATAAAACAGATTTGCTTTAAGTTACTTGATGTTTTATATCATATATACTAATGATATAGTACTTGATGATTCTTAAAAATATATGCATTTTGAAGTCATATGCAGAAACAGTTTAAAAATCGATTTTGTTATTATAGTTTACGACAAAGTTCTCTTAATCTTAACTTAAAAGACTCGATATATTGTCTGTTTTGCAGTTTTGTTAAATCAGTTAATTCTATTTATTGTGCATATCTTAATTTGCTTTCAACATCGAAGCTAACAGTAAAAGATTTTGAAATATAAAGAAATGTAAAGATATTGGTTACACACCAAAGACGAACCAAAAAAGACCAGCATGTCTACCAATGCCCGCTTTGTCTGAGGGATTTCATCTGGATGGTTTGTACACCATACTTATATTAAACATTTAAAAGTAGCTTTTCTTAAAAGTCATTATTTTTATTGTGATGTCATCCTTTCATAATTACCCTGACTTGAATGTAAGGTCAATATCAATAAAGAAAACATGTCGAAATTTCCGTTTTGATTATTAAAAAAATTGCTCCGCGGGGCGCAACTTAATACGATCGCAGAGGTCGAACCCTGAGCCGTTGGGGCAAGTGTGAACACTACATTCAAACTTGATGCAGCTCTGAATTTGGATTATGATTAAATATATCTGACACATCATAGGTTCTGACACAGAATAAATGTGGTGAATGAACTAAAAAAATTGAAATTGGACTTTTACCAATTATGGTCCAATATCAAAAATCTAAATACACGGTTAGATTCAGCATATCAAAGAACCCCATATATTCATTTTTTGTTGAAATCAAACAAATTTTAATTTTGGACCCCGATTTCGACCAACTTGAAAGCTAGGCCCAAAATCAAAAATCTAAATAGATGGTTAGATTCAGCATATCAAAGAACCTCATATATTCAATTTTTGTTAAAATCAAAACAAGTTTAATTTTGGACCCCAATTTTAAACCAACTTGAAAAATGGGTCCAAAATCAAAAGTCTTACTACATGTTTAGCTTCAGCATATCAAAGAAACAGTTGAATTCAATTTTTGTTAAAATCAAACAAAGTTTAATTTTGGACCCTTTGAACATTAATTTAGACCAATTTGAAAACCGGTCCCAAAATCAAAAATATAAATACACGGTTAGATTCGACATATCAAAAAATAACTATAATTCAATTTTGATGAAATCAAACAAAGTTTAATTTGGACACTTTAGAACTTAATATGGGCAAAACAGTACCCAAAACCCAAATTCTAAATACACCGTTAGATTCAGCATGTTAAAGAACCCCAAGAAATTCAAGACTTTGAATTAAACCCCATTGAAATTGGTCAAGAAATAATCAATTTATACAAAGTTTTACAAAAGTATTGTTTTTGGCCCTTTTTCCTAAACCGTTTTGGTCATAACCCTCAAAACCAATCCCAACCTTCCTTTTACGGTATGAAACTGTGTGGTACAATTTCATAGCGATCCATACACTTATACTCAAGTAATCGTTCAGAAACCAGAAAATCATAGTTTTTTGGCCCCTTTTCGGCCCCTTATTCCTAAACGGTTTGGACCATGACCCTCAAAATCAATCCCAACTTTCCTTTTGAGGGATAGAACCTTGTGGTAAATTTCATAGAGATCCATACTCTTATACACAAGATATTGTCCTGAAACATGTAAAATGTTAGTGTTTGGTCCCTTTTGTCCCTTAATTCATAAACAGCATGCAATAACCCCCAAAATAAATCACAAGCTTCCTATTGTGGTATGGAACCTAGTGCAAAAATTTGATAGAGATCCATACACTTATACTCAAGTTATTGCCAGTGAACCAGACAAATAATTGTTTTTGCTGGCTCCTTTTTGGCGCCTAATTACTTAACAGCTACGACAATTACCCCAAAAATAAATCCCAACCTTCCTATTGTGGTATGCAACCTTGTGCTAAAATCTAATAGAGAGCAATACACTTATACTCAAGTTATTGTCTGTGAACCAATACTTATTGTCTATGAACCAGTAAAAATGTTTGTTTTTGAACCCTTTATGGACCCTTATTACGAAATGGCTACGACAATACCCCCCCACCCCAAATCAATCCCAACCTTTCTATTGTGGTAAGGAATCTTGTGCTAAAATTTCAAAGATCCATACACTTATACTCAAGTCATTGTCTCCCAATATTTTTCTTCCATTTGTCACAAACTTATCTACAACTAATCTATTAATGTCAACAACTTTATCTATTGTGATGAAATACTTATAGATTATTATCTTAAAATAGTATTTAAAAACTCCACTTAACTACACTTTCACTTAAACAGTTGAACAAAGGTCTATTTTAATTTCCAATGGAATATTCCATCATCAGAAATCATTTCATAAATGTTAACAAGAAGACATTGCATAACCCAATAATCACTAAAATTAATATATTTGAATCAGCAAAATCTATTTTTAACTATGACTCAACTTAAAATTTATATCAGTTGTGCAATACATCTATGAATTTACTTATAGATTATTATCTTAAAACAGTATTTAAAAACTCCACTTAACTACACTTTCACTTAAACAGTTGAACAAAGGTCTATTTTAATTTCCAATGGAATATTCCATCATCAGAAATCATTTCATAAATGTTAACAAGAAGACATTGCATAACCCAATAATCACTAAAATTAATATATTTGAATCAGCAAAATCTATTTTTAACTATGACTCAACTTAAAATTTATATCAGTTGTGCAATACATCTATGAATTTAGAGTCTGATTAAATATATAATATAGCATAGTTTCTGACACAGAATGAATGTGGTCTACACTTAAATAATTTAAAATTTGATGATTACAAATTATGGTTCAATAGCCGAATTTTAAATACATGGTTGAAATCAACATATCGAAGAACCCACGAATTCATTTTTTTAAGAAATCCAACAAAATTTAATTTTTGGACCCTTTGGACCTCAATGTGAACCAATTGGATAACAGGGCTCAAAATCCAAAATCTACATAGATATAGGAAGATGTGGTATGAGTGCCAATGAGACAACTCTCCATCCAAATAACAATAATAAAAGTAAACCATTATAGGTCAAGGTACGGCCTTCAAACTTAAATTCAGGATATCATTATATTACATTTTGTTAAAATCAAACAAAGTGGACCCCAATTTCAACCAACTTGAAAACTGTGCCCAAAATCCAAAATCTAATTATATGGTTAGATTCAGCATATCAAAGAATCCAAAGAATTCATTTTTTGTTTAAAATCAAACTAAGTTTAATTTTGGATACTTTGGACCTTAATGTGGACCAGTTTGAAAATCAAAAAATTAAAACGTTGTTAGATTGCGCACATCAAAGAACACCAATAATTCAATTTTTGATGATACTAATTGGATCCCAATTTGAACAAACTATAATACTTTGCCTAAAATCAAAATTATAAATGCATGCTTAGATTCAGTATATCAAAGAGCCCCAACGATTCAATTTTTGTTAAAATCAAAAAGTTTAATATTGGACCCTTTGGACCTTAATATGGATCAATTCAAAAACAGGACCCAAAATCCGAATTCTAAATACCCGATTAGATTCAGTATATGAAAAAACCCCAAGAATTCAAGACTTTGAATTAAACCCCATTGAAATTGCTAAAGAAATAAACAAGTTATACAAAGTATCACAAAAGTTTAGTTGTTGGTCCCTTTTTACTAAACCGATAGGATCATAACCCTCAAATCAATCCCATACTTTATTTTATGGTATAACACCTTGTGGCACAATTAAATAGCAATCTATAGACTTATACTCAAGTTATTGTCCAGAAACCAGAAAATTTCTTGTTTTTGGTCCCTTGTTATTAAACAGTTTGGGCCATGACCCCATACTCAATCCCAACTTTCCTTATGAAGTATGGAACCTTGTAGTAAAATTTTATAGAGATCCAAATACAAATTATTGTCCTGAAACATGAAAAATGTTCGATTTTGGCCCCTTTTTGGCCCCTAATTACAAAAAAGCTACGACAATGACCAAAAAAATAAATCCCAACCTTCCTATTGTGGTATGGAACCTTGTGCTCAAATTTGATAGAGATCCGTACACTTATACTGAAGTTATTGTCTATGAACCAGAAAATAATTGTTTTGTTAGTCCCTTTTTGCCCCTAATTCCCAAACAGTTACTATAGTAACGCCCAAAATAAACCCCAACCTTCCTATTGTGGTATGGAACCTTGTGCTAAAATTAAATAGAGATCCATACACTTATACTCAAGTTATTGCCTGCAAACCAGAAAAAAATAATTGTTTTTGGCCCCTTTTCGACCCATAATTATTAAACGGTTTGGGCCATGATCCCCCAAAAATCAATCAAAACTTTCCTTTTGAATTATGGAACCTTGTGGTAAAATTTAATAGAAATCCATATTCTTATACACAAATTATTGTCCTGAAACCTGAAAAATGCTTGTTTTTGTCCCCTTTTTGGCCCCTAATTACTAAACAGCTGTGAAAATAACCCCAAAAATAAATCCCAACCTTCCTGTTGTCGTATGGAACCTTGTGGTAAAATTTAATAGAGTTCCTTCCCTTATACTCAAGTTACTGTCTGTGAACCAGACAAATAATTGTTTCTGTTAGTCCCTTTTTGGCTCCTAATTCATTTCATAAACAGCTATGACAATAACCCCCAAAATTAATCCCAACCTTCCTATTGTGATGTGGAACCTTGTGCTAAAATTTAATAGAGATCCATACACTTAAAATCAAGTAATGGTCTATGAACCGGACAAATAATTGTTTTTGTTAGTCCCTTTTTGGCCCCTAATTCCTAAACAGCCATGACAATAACCCCCAAAATTAATCCCAACCTTCCTATTGTGGTGTGGAACCTTGTGCTAAAATTTAATAGAGATACACTTAATATACTCAAGTTTTTGTCTTAAAACCAGACAAATAATTGTGTTTGGCCCCTTTCTGGCCCCCTAATTACAAAACAGCTACGACAATAACCCCAAAAACAATCCCAACCCTCTTAATGTGGTATGAAATCTTGTGCTTAAATTTCATACAGATCCATACACTTGTACTAAAGTTATTGTCTGCGAACCAATTTATTTTTTATGAACCAGTAAAACTGATAACTCCCAAAATCAATCCCAACCATCTTATTGTGGTATGAAACCTTGTGCTAAAATTTCATAAAGATTCATACACTTATACTCAAGTTATTGTCTGGGAACCAAAATGTCTTCATACGGAGACGCAGACATCACCATAACATAATACGAACGCAAAAAAAATGCGGTCGTATAAAAATTTGTTGGAGTCGCTTAATTCGCGTTTAGAGTATAAAAAGCAGAATCTTCTTAACAGCATGGAAAAAACACCGAAACCAACAAAATTAGCGTGCCTTCGTGACTGTATTGTGTCTTTTAATATAATACGTGTATACATTTGAACAATTAATACTCTAATCGTTGACCCTTATAAATTTTGCATCAATAAACAGGAAATGTTAGTGACAATAACATGTCATTTCTTACAGAAAATTCGCAAAACCAATTGTTTTTAGAAAAGTATTTTAAATCCAATTGTTTAGTAAAGTTTTATTTTTTTTACGTGCATTCTGTAAATTTGTTATTCTATCTGCCTGATAATCAACTGTATCTCGGGAAAGTATAAAAAGCTAGATATTCATATAAATTCCGTATGCTCTGGTTGCTTGCAAAATTACATTTAAAATTCAGCCATCATACATTTATGTGTACCACATGTTACCTAAATCAATTAATCAGTTTATTACTTACTCATTTAATTCATCCTGTGATGCTGTTAGAAAATCGTTCATTTTACACACACCAGCATTATTAACCAATAAATCGATCGCTTCAAGTTTTCCTATTTCGTCTCGCGTCTTCTTCCAATCCCGCAAGTCTACTTGTACTGTATGAATGTCAGGGACCTGAAGAATACAAAATATAAAAGAAGGTCGTTGAGTATCTTTGAGAATGTTTGGTAAAAGTATTGCTTCTAGACTGAAAGAAGAACCAATACACAGATACAAGCGATATGCTGACGTATTTAATTGACCCGCGACAACATAGAAGAAAAAAGAAGAAGATATTTTATTTCCAATTATGGGCCCCAAAGGGCATAAACATTACAACATCAATAATTTTCATAATACAATACAAACAATTAGATACAAAATATTAATGAGAACTATTTAAGTTCTTACAGAATATGTAGATAAAGAATCTATAGTATGTTTTTAATTAATATAATGCATTTTAATGCAAGTGTGGTTGATAAAAATAACAAACATGCAAGCAGCACAAAATGAAAAAAGAAAAATAGATATCCATATATGTATAGTACACAATAAGTTGGCTAGTTACATATAATAACTATCAAAAAAGAAAGCAGATGTTAAGCATGTCCATGACTCAACCTTTGTCAGCAGCTAATAGGAAAGTATTATGGTTTCGTAATATTATTCGTAAATTCGTTGGATTGATATTTCACCAAACAGGTTGAATTCTAATCTGTATTATCAACGTAAAATTAGTAAATTTAAAACTTTGTCATATTAACCCCTTGCTTACGATTTCTAATCCCTCTCGAAAGAGTGAGATACTACAGAAAGACAACATTCCGACCGTGAAAGACCCCCATATGTAGTCAAGGTCGTTAAAAATCACCCTCATCAACAACATTACGTCTCTGCACTGATGAGGGGTTTGAAACCTATCTAGGCAGCCAATCTTTGTGAGATTTAAACGTGATATTGATGCGATCGAAATGATAAATCTTTTTGTTCTGAATAGTTGTGCAAATTGTTTATAGACTCTTTATATTTATTAGATATTAAAAAGATGTTTTAAAAAAATTATTACATAACATTTTAAAAGCATACATGTAATTTAAAAGATCTTTTCATACATCTTTTGAAAAAAGCTGTAATCTTTAACACTTTATCCATGTTTTAACTGAATATTTCAACTCAATTTGGTTTTGAACGGCCTGTTTTTTTAAATCAAATTTAAGCTAAAAAAAAAAGACATTTTTAGCACAAATTATATAGTAGTATATATATACTTGCCTCTTCCTTCAGACTGTCCAGCTCATCTTTGAGTACACTCAGCGCATATGTCTTAGCACCACATTCCACTAATCGTTTAGCAATAGCTCGACCAATACCTTAAATATCGAAGAAGTTAAGTATAAAAATGAGGAGATGTATGATCGCAAATGAGACAACTATCCACAAAAGATAAGAAATATAGCCGGCTACAGTTCGCTGAGACCTTTAATAATGATCAAAATCAAAACCGTATAGGCATAACAAACATGACAATGTGTGAAATATTTTAAAATCAACGACCTGATTAAAGATCATTAAATCAAATAGTATTGCTCAAAAACATTACAACAATCAATAAAAGCTAGTACTTGAAGTTACTGGAAGCTGCAAATGTAGTTCAACATGTTCAAATCTAAATTCATATTATAAACAAGATAATTGTTACTTTCCTGTTTCATTAAATGGATTATTGGACATTTTTACTTAGAGAACTCCACAAAAATAATATGGTCGCCTCGCAGATTATTGATTATTACAAAAATGTTTTGCCTCTTTGATAGGTTGCTGTTAGGACAAATCTAATGAGCATCCTTTCAGGACAATTCTTACCTCGACCAGAACCTGTAACCAAGGCTGTTTTACCATCAAAACGGATATCCATTGCAAATGAAAATTATAAATAACCAGTGTCAATCTAAGTACACGTAGTTCACCACTTTAAGTGTCTGCACATGATGTAATACATGCAAGATTGTTGTTGAAGTCACAGTGCAAATAAGATAACATTTTATATCTGATGCACCAACTAATTAATGTGATATGATGTTGTGTAAGACAAAAATATATAGTCTAGTCAAAATAGCATTTGACCTATAAAAAAAAAATTGCAACAGAATTTGTTTTGGTATTTTTAAATTCTCAAAGGCTTTCTTTGTACATACAATATCTGAGTGGAAAAACTGATTTTTTGGGTGAAAAATAGCAAAATTTGTCAAAAATAGTAAAAAACTGGGAAAACCTTGTTAAACATATATTTTAGAAGATAATCTTTTCAAACCAAAAGTTTTACAACAGTTTATACAGTCTTTATGAAATGACATATTTACAAAAATGATTTTATATTATATAAACATGAAATTTTAGGTGAAAACATCAGATTTTTGTTGGAATTTGAGATTCACAAAGCGTGAGTAGATTACAAAAACAGACAGGAAAATATAAAAAAGGTAATAGAAGCTCATTTGATATTTTAAAAAAGACACAAACCTTTGTTTTAAAAATTTTAAAACTTTACAGCAATTCTTTATTGGGTAAATGGTGTTTTGGGGTGAAATAGTGCTAAAATATTAAAAACTGAAAAAAAACCACCCATTTGTAGTTTCAACAGTGTTTAAATCATTCCAAAATAGGAAAATGCAAATCTTAATATAATGATAGTCAGATGATAGAAAACTCATTGTAAAACAAATATGAAAATAACTGACTTTTGTTGAAAAAAGCTAAATTTGGTAAAAAAAAACGTAAAAAAATGCAAAAAACTGATAAAATTCATATTTTTTCAGAAAATCAATTAAGATGTTGATAAAAATCAATTTATATTCTTTATATTAATAAAGGGCAATGCTTAAATTCATACTATTTTAACCACCAAGATATTTTAAGCGAAAATCAAAGATTTGTTGACCATGCATAATGAGAGGTAAAAGTCTAATTGACCAAAACGGATGATGATCAAAAAGAAAAGACAACATACATGGAAACATTGTTTTTAAAGAATATTCCATAGTTTTCTGTATACAACAAAAATCTACTCATCAGTAAAGCCAGTCTCAGCAATGGGAACAGAATTAAAACAATTCAAACTATGACATTAACCGCATCCTACCTTAAACTGAAGACCATTTTTTCTACAGACACATCATTTGGTGACGTACTTTTGCTAACAGTTGTATCTAATAATGCTTAGGGGTTTATCAGGTGCAGGAGGAAGTTCCATAACAAAAATTCTACTTTTGATTTCCAAACCATAGTCTGTACTCTGTAGGATGTATGTCAACTTATTCTGAAATCAATTTTTGACACTGACATTACACTCTTTGAGACTATATGAAATTGCCCTGTTTCGGTTGTTGGTGGTAAACTTTTCACCTGAACTGATGTGATTCCAGTAATATCTCTGGATGTGGATGTTCACCAGAGAAGAAGGAAGTCCTCCATATAAACTCGTGAGCGCTTCTTCTTCTGCTTTAATGAATCGTTATTCATGAAAACTTGACCTTGCATTTTCAGATATTCTTGGTTAAGATTTTTTTTAATGCAAGTCTTTGCCTATTCCAAAAAGCCTAGGTGTTGAGTCACAACCTGTTATAGAATGCAAAAAAGGCAACAATTCACAAAAAAATTTCCCAAGAAATTCCTGAAAAGATTATCTTTTAAAATAAATGTTTAACAAGCTTTTCCCAGTGTTTCACTATTTTTGACAAATTTTACTATTTTTCACCCAAAAAATCTATTTTCCCACCAGATATATCTTAGTAGACTTTAAGTATGTTGCAAAGAAAGCTTTTTAGAATTAATAAATACCAAAACAAATTATCTTGCAATTTTCTTTAGCATGTTTAGGTTGGCCACATTTTTCATCTATTTTGACTCAACTAGTAAAGGTATATCCGTGCACACATGTTTGAGGGTCTTGACGGGGAATACAACGAAGAGAATAAAGGGGACGAAAACTGGAGATATAGACATAATAGGCACACAAATGAAAATTAATAAATAATGGGATGTTTATAGATAAGAATGGAAAAATAATAGGCATAGCAGATCAAGAATAGAGAAAAATTGTCTACAAATAAAAATACAAAGAAATGACGAACCCTTATTCAGACCCTCATGTTTTAGCAGATGCCATTTTAATTGTTGAAGTTCGACTAATCTTTCCAGTGAGCAGTGCGTTTTGTATTTGCGTTTTTTTTTATAAACAGGGTCTGTATGTGTGCAGTTTACAGAACACCAAATAATGAGACAAGAGTACAGAAAAATGAGTAAAAATAGAAAAAGTATTAGATAAAATACAAAGGTAACAAAGAAACAGGCCGGTAACAACCGTTGCCGGATAGTTTATCTGCAAGAGTAGTCAGGTCAAGAACCGAGGCGATAGCTGAGGACCTTGACCTGACTACAAGTGCAGAAAAACTATTCGGCTGGTTGTTACCGGCCTGTTTCTTTTGTTACTTTTGTTTTTTATCTGACTTGTACGACGTTTCAAGAAAGTAATAATACATTTTGCAAGACTAAACATTTGAGAAACTTAGATAGCCATAAAGCAGTAAATGTAAGTTATAGTATAAACACATTTTTTTTCATTTCCATTCAACCGTGATTTTTTTTCAAGAACACAAATCAGGAATCTAATAATTTGATAAAAAAGAACCATTTCAAGTAAAAGATGAATGTTGTACACATTTAAGACTTTTAAAATGGCACTTCGTAAAAAAGTAATATATTAAAGAAATATTTTAGTGGTAAGTAGGATAACGTTTGATTTTTATGGATGAAACGGAAAGCGGGGAGGTGTGGGGGAGCTAATTCATTTTAAAATAAACAGGCTGTGATCTTTATTTTTGATGAAAAAATGCAGGATGGGCCATTCCATCGCCCCATTCCCCCTTAAAAAAAATCGTAGAGATCGCGCGTGTGTTGCCAAATTCATGAATTTAATATTCAGTGGTGGGGGTCCCGGGGGTTGAAACAACCCTTTTTTGGACGATCAATGCATTTAAATGGGGACATAAAGTTGGATCCACATCCCCCTGTTTTGTCCTTGATTTGAACCTGGATCCGCCACTGATATAAATTCGAAAACAATATAAATGTATCAAAAGAATGAATTTCATACTTCATTAGTGAATGAAATGTTTAGTAAAAAATGGATTTTGTCTTAATGTTATATATATTCAGGCATATACTTTAATTCTTTTTTAAATGCATGCTCGTCTCTAGATCTGCAAGTGTTGATCGGGATTAAACACGTGTTACATTATGATCCAATCGCAGCTTACCGCCCAAAATTGATGACATAAGTTGAATGATTTTCTTCTAGATTTGCTGCTTATTTGGACGTGTATTACATGAACACTTTGTGTTTATAGGATCAATCGTGCATTGGTGAGTTGATAGGGATTTTTATCTTTTGATAAGATTTGATTTTTATTTTCTTATTTCCTGTCTTATTTTTATTGAAATATACACGTCAGTATCATCATTTTTTTACTTTCAGCATTGTCCAAAATACTATTCATGTCCATATATTGAAGAAAACATTTATTGACCGAATATTTGCTTCATAAAGGGGGCGGTATGTTCTTTTTTGAGTAGATCAACTATTTAATTTTCAACGCCATCACCCAAATGTTTTTGTTTAAATTAGCACTATTTACGGTATTCGGAAAATCAGGAATCATGCAAAACATTAATTTGTCATCTGCTTGACCATTATAATTTTTTTCTCATAAAATTTGGGATCAAAATATCTATTTGAGGAGAAACCATACCCACCACCCTTTTTGAAGTTAAATGTCTAATCCCTTAGTGTACTGATATGAATAGTATTTTACTGGAAATGTTTAAAAAAAAAAAAGATATTGATGCTAACGTAAATATTTTGTTCAATGAAAGACAGGAAATAAGTCGGTGAACCAAAAAGTTCAAATCTAATTGAAAGTTAAAGTGCCCATGAACTCACTGATCATGCACGAGTGATTCTATTCATAAAAAGTGTCCGTGTAACAACTAAAAAGAGTCCGTGTATCATCTAAAAAGAGTCCGTGTAACACCCGTACATGTACTGTTTTTCTATAGCTCTGCGGGGGGCAAAGTCGTACAAAGAAAAATAAATTTAATAGATATAGAATGATTAGGTGTTTATATGTAAAGAATAGAGAATGAAAATAAAATAAAAAAAATAGACAAAAATGAATATACAGAAATAAAGACAACACCATCCAGATCCTTATACATGTCAGATGTGTGCTCAATGTTTTAAACAGTGCTATAGTTCAACAGAGTATATATTCTCGCATATAGTTGGTCACGTTTTTTGTTGCGGATTTGAGAATATTAAAAAAAGGGCATTTATTTCGGAAACTTCATTCAAAATATCGTTTACCGCATATCCTTTTTCCGCAATGAGATGTTATAGATTATTTTTAAAAAAATTACCAAAGTGAGACCCTACATTAAAGGTAGCTGAAATTTGTGCTATACATGTCGATCTGTTCGTAAACTTTTTTTTCAGATGGTATTAATAATAAAAAAACAAAAGGAAATTTACTTTAGTTTTTAATGATCTCATTCATATATATTTTTCGTTAGGAAATTTCTACAGTAATCTTCATCAGATACAATGTGTTTGAAAATACAATTGAAAGTTAGCATTGTTGTAATATTCGCTCGTTATTCACACGGAAAATTATACGAATTTGGATTTCGAGTTTGTTTTCTCCGTTAGTGAATGCTTCATTATCTAAAGATTTGTTGGTTGATTTAAAACTAATAATTTTTTAACATATCAAACTGATTTTTTTTAACGAGGTTGGTCAAATATTCTTTGTTTGTGGCTGATATTTTTTTTTATTCAAAAACAACGTGGTTTTATTTTTGTACACTTTTAAAAAAATAACCTGATATAAAAAAATTTCAGGAAAGACCAAAAATATATATATTCTGTTTTCTTCATTTATACTACAGTACAGTAGTATATTTTTGTCTAATATAATTGAAAAAAAAAACAATAATTATGAAGTTACTCCTTATTGACAATCGGGCAGTTAATTGGCGAGGAAACACAAGTTTGCATCATATCAAAAATTGTACATTTAGTTGATATTTTTTAAGAATAAAATAAAAACAAATTTGAATGACATGTAGCCTAAACGTTAAGTCAAAGTTCAAAAGTTTACTGTATATCAAAGACGCCCATTACATGTACATGCAAAATAATCAAGTTCAACATAGTGCAAACCCGCTGCAATTGTTTGCACCTGTCCTAAGACATGAATCTGATGTTGTCGTTTGTTGATATGGTTTATAAGTGTTTCTCGTTTCTCGTTTTTTGTCCTTTTTTTACCTTTGATTGTTTACTTTTATAAATTGTGACTTGGATGGAGAGTTGTCTCATTGACATTCATAACACATCTTCTTATATATATTCAACAGAGTGCAAAGTCCAACAGAGTGCAAAGTCCAACAGAGTGCAAAGATCAACATAATATACAAACAGTGATTGTAGCGATCATTTCTTTATCTAATAAAATATCGTATATTTTGCAATTATTCATATGAAAAGTAAATATTACGAATTTTCTTCAAAAATTAAATCATTTTAACTCCTTCTTATCAAACTTTCTGGATTCCACTACTAGTACAATGTATGTACGATCTGGGAACAATGTATCAATATATATGTTCCTGGTCCGATTCACCTGAACTAATATAGAAAATCTTAGGTTAATTGGAAAAACACGGAAGATATTTAACATATTTTGTAATTATATCACATACGGGTTAATCGGAGATTCCTAGCCTAAGTTCTGTATGCCCTTAGACATTTTCACATTTACTTTAGTATATCTATATAATACTATCTAGTATATAGTTCAATATGTCATGAAAAGGGAATGTCATATTGACAACTGTAATTCAGGTATGGTATCCAGCTTCTGCTCATCGTGTGACATTTCCATAGTACTGATAGTAAAATTTTGCTTCAGTCGTATTTGATAGTACTGATATAATTATATAAAATAAGATGTTGATTGGACATTTTATCATTTATCAGCTTTTCATAAAAATACTTCAAATTCAAATTAACACTGGTTTCAGTTTATATATGTTTTACATATGATAAAAAATCAAGAATAAATTGAGATAAAACAAATCATGTCACAGGAAGAATAATGTCATCAGAATATAATTAATATAGATTTAAATTTAACATAAAGTTTCAGAGGATTTTTCCACGGAATAAATTTCCATCAATGAAATCTCAGAACGAGGCGTAGGTGTTAATCGAATCATCCTCTGCTCTTTTTTTTTCTTTGTCACATATCCATAGATGTTTTTGACATTTTGTTGTTCATGTGTAGTCAATAGATATAGGAAGATGTGGTGTGAGTGCCAATGAGACAACTCTCCATACAAATAACAATTTAAAAAGTAAACCATTATAGGTTAAAGTACGGCCTTCAACACGGAGCCTTTGCTCACACCGAACAACAAGCTATAAAGGGCCCCAAAATTACTAGTGTAAAACCATTCAAACGGGAAAACCAACGGTCTAATCTATATAAAGCCTTTACCAAATTTCAACAATGAAAACAATATGAAATGTCATCAATGTGTTTGACATTTAGATGTTATGTGTAAAAATCATGCTTAAACCGAATTCGGTTAAGGAAAACAATCTAAAAAGCCAAATCGGCATCAAAAGCTAGGTCAATTTATTCAGTTTAACCCGTCACATTTTCATAATTTCCCAAGTCAGGAATCTTAAGCTTTCTTGTTTTTGTTTTCAATTTTGTATTTTAATGTTTCACGGAGTTCAGTATGGTATCCATTTCGCTGAACTATTATACACTGATGTCAAAGGGCCAGGTGTTGCCCGCCTCCAGTTGTGGAATGTTTTGCTACGTTGATGACCAAGTGTTGGCCTTGGCTTTTTTCTGCTGTGTTATCAGTTGTTGTCTCTTTGAAACTTTCCCATTTTTAATTCTAAATTCTATTGTCACTACAATTTTCATTTATAATTTATTTTTAGTTAATAAGGATATAAGTCTTACGAATCACAACACTAACCATAAGTTAGCAAACGCGTAATCATATAGGAGGAGATTCTTCATACATGTTTAAGTGTCGGTTAAAACGATTTAAAGACACTTAAGATGACAACAAGAATTTCAATGGTACAAAGAACTTTGAGGGCATCATTATTTGTTTTAGACGGGAATTGATTTTTTTTCATCAATTAACCCCGGCAAATATTAAATTACAATGATGAACTAAAAGGTAGGACTTATGTTAACCTTCGTATTAAAGGGAAAAATATTGATGTACTTTATTTTGTTGACGCCAATGTCAAATTAGCTATTAACTACACCTTTTTAGTTGAAGTCTCTGCTAGATATCTTTTTTGATATACAACTAAACAGATGTTTCCCCGAGGGTATCACCAAGCCAAGTAGTCAACACTTAAGTGTTTAAGTGTTGACATGAATATCAATAATGTGGTCATTTTTATAAATTTCCTGTTTACAAAACTTTGAATTTTTTGAAAAACTAAGGATTTTCTTATCCCAGGCATAGATTACCTTAGCCGTATTTGGCACAACTTTTTGGAATTTTGGATCCTCAATGCTCTTCAACTTCGTATTTGTTTGGCTTTATAAATATTTTGATATGAGCGTCACTGATGAGTCTTATGTAGACGAAACGCGCGTCTGGCGTACTAAATTATAATCCTGGTACCTTTGATAACTATTTACACCACTGGGTCGATGCCACTGCTGGTTGACGTTTCGTCCATGAGGTTATCACCAACCCAGCAGTCAACACTTAAGTGTTTAAGTGTTGACATGAATATCAATAATGTGGACATTTTTATAAATTTCCTGTTTACAAACTTTGAATTTTTTGAAAAACTAAGGATTTTCTTATCCCAGGCATAGATTACCTTAGCCGTATTTGGCACAACTTTTTGGAATTTCGGATCATCAATGCTCTTCAACTGCGTACTTGTTTGGCTTTATAAATATTTTGATATGAGCGTCACTGATGAGTCTTATGTAGACGAAACGCGCGTCTGGCGTACTAAATTATAATCCTGGTACCTTTGATAACTATTTACACCACTGGGTCGATGCCACTGCTGGTTGACGTTTCGTCCATGAGGTTATCACCAACCCAGCAGTCAACACTTAAGTGTTTAAGTGTTGACATGAATATCAATAATGTGGTAATTTTTATAAATTTCCTGTTTACAAAACTTTGATTTTTTTGAAAAACTAAGGATTTTCTTATGCCAGGCATAGATTACCTTAGCCGTAATTGGCACAACTTTTTGGAATTTCGGATCATCAATGCTCTTCAACTGCGTACTTGTTTGGCTTTATAAATGTTTTGATATGAGCGTCATTGATGAGTCTTATGTAGACGAAACGCGCGTCTGGCGTACTAAATTCTAATCCTGGTACCTTTGATAACTATTTGTCTAAATTTTTGGTCGGTTTTGATGTAAGTTTGCACTGTTTAGACTGCTGGATCTCAGATGTTGGCCTATTATGTCTGTTTGTGTAGCGCACCCACTTTTGTCAATACAACGGAGCTATAGTCAACTGTCATATAAGTGGAAGTTTTACTAGCTACACAACCAGATTTGACACACCATTACAAAGTCAGGAATATAATGGTAGTTGTGTCGCTTTCAAGATAATGTATTTCGTCCCCAGAGTTAGTTTGTCATGAGTACGAAATGCCATATTGAGCACAGGAATTCAGGAATTGTAACCAACTGCTGCTCTTCGTGTGGCGATTACATAGTACTGATCGTGAAATTTGTCAGCTGTCATATATAATGGTACTGACATAATCATATAAAATATGAATATGTGAAATGGATACATACTAGACATCTATCAAACAAAGACCAAATGAACAGATGTAATCAAATATTGTTGGTCTATGAACGTTCTTCGACAAATCATAAACGAAGACAGAAGACATCAATGCTTGCTACTTCGTTGTGGTATGCTTTTATTTCTACATCAGTACTTTTAATGCACAAAATCATCACAGTTTTCTTAGAAAAGAGAAGAACTGGTCCTGTTTTTGTCAATATAATACGAATATATAACAGTACACGAAGAATGTTGATGTTTGTTTTATTATGCTTCTCTACCAAAACTCGAGTAGATATTATCAGTGTACGCCTAATCCCCCGTCAATACGGATAGATTCTCCGTGTATCATTCCACTTTTATCACTCAACAGAAATAAAACAGTGTTTACTATATCTTCTCTCTCTGAAAAAACAACAATATATTCTAATTCAATTTGTATGTAACAATATTTTTCATTAACTGAGAGTTGCCATCAAATCCACATGTCGAAACGAAGGAGGGGCTAATTGTTTGGACCAGCAATTGTCGATTATTAAAATATATTTGAAAATTAAGCAATGCCTACATTAAAATCGCCGTTTGAATGGGATTTGATCGAAGTTTCAATCGTAGAAGTAATGTAATTGAATAGCCTTCATTTTGTCAGTTTTGTCACGTTTAGCCATGACGTCTTTGAGCCGAAATTATTCATGAATAGAAGTGTCGCCGCATTTTATGTCATTTCAAATATATACTGTACTTCGGATTGGTATATGGATTTTACGATGAAAATGGTTGGTTTTACCTAGTTTTATGCTTTGGGCTAGCTAAACCTCCCACTTGTATGATATTTGTTTAAAGTTCAGTTATGTTGGCAAAATTAGGTGAACAACCCTAGCATACATTCTCTTTTCTCGTTTTTATATAAATTAGACCTTTGGTTTTCCCGTTTGAATGGTTTTACACTAGTAATGTTTGGGCCCTTTATAGCTTGTAGTTCGGTGTGAGCCAAGGCTCTGTGTTGAAGGGCGTACATTGACCTATAACGGTTTACTTTCATATTGTTATTTAGATGGAGTGTTGTCTCCTTGGCACTCACACCACATCTTCCTATATCTATTAACTATCACATGATAAGTTAATGTAATAAAATTTGGGATCAAGCAGCCAAAACCGTAAAATTGTACAACACAAACATACAACACAATTGAACAAAGAATTCAAACAAACATACAAATAAATCTAACAAAGACTAAATAAAGAGTAAATTGGTCAATGACGTCAACAACAAAAATGTGTCGCTGATAATACATACTGTATATACATAAAGTATACTTTCTCGAAAACGAAAAAAAAGTAAATACAAATAAACAAGGGTAAACAAAATTCAAAACAAAAACACTGAAAACGCTCTGTGTCGGAATCGCACCTAAAATGTCATTACCCAGGTGACGGGATGCATAAATACAGATTCTTGTCAACAGACATACCACCAACATAATATAATAGCACGAAGACAAATAACGGGGAATCTAAAGTAAACTAAAAATATACACAACTTCAACACCTAGCATGTATAACACGTGATCATCTTATATTATTTGTGAAGAACAAACAGAATATGTATGTCCTGCAACTGTATTGCGATTCTATCATTTTAGACAAAAAAGCGAGTTTAACTTTTGCGATTTTGTGAAAAGTCCTGTTTAATTCAAATAAACCAATCTAAAGTTCGAGTTTAAGTCATTGCGATTATATCCCTGTCGCATTTTTCGCTATAATACATCGCATTAATTTCTGAATTTACAGTATACATTGTAAGCTTATGTCTTGGCACTTTCCGACAAATTTTGTGAAAACACGGACGAGACAGTAGTAAACAATTAATGATTTACACTTGAACATATTTAAAGGAAACTTTACTCGCAAACTTAATCTATAAAACTTGTAAAATGTGTCTTTTTCTGTTGAGACTGATCTGATAAGTCAGGAACACCGAATTATAGCTTGTTTTTGCGATGTTGATATGTGTTTTCTTTTTAAAAAAATCATTTCGAAGTTTCATTGTTTTGACTCTTTTAAATGATAGAGAGCTTACTTTCATAAAACTAATTTATGATGTAATTGAGTTTTTAAAATTTGCTTGTTCACATTTGAATAATGCATACAAAGTGGAAATAAGATTAAGGATGTTCGCCCCTCTATTTCACAATTACCATTTTTTTAAAGCCTGGTATAAATTGATAGTATATAATATAAACCAGAGAGCTGAAAACAATCAGTGTCCTTGTTTTTTGAGATATTACATTATTGAAAATTTAATTGTCAATGATTCTCTATAGATTTTCATACATTTAACAATGTTACCATTTTTCTTTGAAAAACTAGGATAAGATAGCAAGGTTTTGATGATTTTCAAAAATGGCTATATAGACTTAAAGTAAATCAATGATGAAAAAAAAGTTTGAATTATTGAACAAAATTTTAAATTTAAATATGCACTACATGTATAACACTAGTAGAGGATCATTCCGAATATCTGACAAAAAAATCAACACAAGTGTAGAATGACGAGTGCTGTCCCCTGGCTCAATACCTACGCTCAGATTAGAGACATATGTATCAGTCTAACACAGGTGTTGCAAACATCTTTTATCAATACTTACCAGCAAACTTTCCGAGAGGCGTTAGTGATAAGTTATGCATGTTGTTTATATGGTCCTTGATTTTCAATGTCATTTCAGTCCAAACAACCGTTGGGTTAACTGAGTTGACTCTTATCTAAAACAAATAACATTTTGTACTTATCCGTATCGGACTAAGAGGCATTTCGAAACTATATATAAAAACTAAGACGTGGAATGATTGCCAATGAGACAACTCTCCACAATTGAACAAAATGACACAAAAGTAAAACACAATACATATTGGTCACCGTACAGCCTTCAACATGAGCAAAGTCTATACCGCATAGTCAGCTATATATAAAGGGCCCCCAAATGACATATGTAAAACAATTTAAACGAGAAAACTATCGGCCTAATTTATGTTCAAAAAATTTACGAAAAACAAATATGTAACAAACATGTATCAACAAACGACGAACTCCTAATTACAGGTTCCTGAATGGGACAGGCACATCCATACAGAATGTGGTGGGGTTAAACATTTTAGCAGGTTCCCAACCATCCCTAACATGGGACAGTGGGATAACAGTATAACAAAAGAACGAAATATAAAAATCAGTCATACCACATCTTTATCTTTATATAAATTCATCAGATAGATACAAATAAAAATACATCCTTATAAAATGTGGCCGGATACATGTGTACTTGTTAAACAACAAAAATACACTAAATGCTGATCTGAGAGGAATCACAGATACTGACAGCTAGCTATGATGGTTGGATTCCCCTTTTTCAAACATCTAGGTCTGACGCCTTCAGGTGTTACACCACTAGTTCTGGCCCGGTCAGAAAACACCTAACAGAGAGTAGTCTATAGTTTGCACAAAACAATCCCTATGCATGGGTGTAATAGTATATTTGGGTCATTTTTGTATCAAATGAAAGCTGAATGACTGATGAACATTCTAGAAAACATTGCAAGAAAAATTTAAAAAGGAGGGTTCATTTTGCCTGTTTATGATATATGAAGTACCTGTTTTGTACATGTACATCCGAAGTTCCGGGAACCAGTTCTCTCTTCTATGCCATCAAAGGTATGTTTTTTTTTCAGTATAACACACCATAAGGTGGTACTTTGACATGCACTGATTGTCAAATTATTTATTTAAACTTCAGGTAATAGAACTGTGTCTGCTTGAAATTGGGGTATTAAACACAGAAATCAATGGGGGCATTAAATAGTGGTGCTCTTCCTTCAATTAAAATAATTGTATAGTTTCGGAAATGAGTTTTTTTTGCATGCAATAGATTTAACAACAAAACAATCAAATGATATTCCAAAACCAGATGATAAACAATATCCAAGTAGTGAAATGCAGAATATTTTAAACCTTTCGATTTACTGAACTAAAACAAAAATTTTGCATGTTGAGGAAATTCTGGATTCGTATACAAACCTTGTGGGGTCCAAGTTTAAGGGCCATACATTTTGTTAACATGTCTATTGCGGACTTTGTGCAACTGTACACGCACAATTTGTCAATTGCAAACGTCGAACCTATACTTAAAATGAAGACAATACTCCCACAGATTTGCTTTTCTATCATCAGTTTTGCAACAACCTGTAAATTAATGTCATGCGTCATATAATTATGATAATCAGTTGTCTTTATCGTATTTTTTGGAGTTAAAATTCTTTGAAACTAATGTGATATAGTCACAGACTGTATTTATCCTAATTACTGGTACGCCTGTTAGTAATCCTACTTTGGACCAAGGATTTGTATAGTGTCAGTATACAAATCCTTGTTTGGACATATATTTTAAAGTCCGTAACCGGTTTTTTTATTTCCTAAAAAATAACTATTCTAATCCCAATTTGATGGAAAAGAAAGTGGTTGCTCCATTCTGAAATCTACATACATCCACGTTGTAAGCACCGCATTAAGTCTATTCTCTTACAAAAAACTGGGCAAACATTATTGTTCTCGTTTTTATTTTTTTATTTTTTTAATCAATATCAATGATATTCAAGGACACAAGTTGTTAAATGTAGCAATTGTTTTTTTAAAAGCATGGAGGTACATGTAATATGTTGTCAATATTATACATCCATGGTCTAAGTAAGAGGTCTAAATGGGTAACCCTTCCTTTTGGAAGATTTTTTACAAACAAGATGAAAACCTTCAATTTTACATTAGTGGCATACTAATTAAGATAACAGTATAAAAAAACAACTATGCATTGTCTTGATATAATGACAATAAAAGGATTCGAAACAAAATGAAAAAAAGAAAATTCAATAGAAATACGAAATAAGAAAATGTGGTATGAGAGCTAAATAAGACAACTCTTCATCGAAACATATCGTAGGTCCACTAAGAGCGGATCGGTGAAAATTCCAACATAGACGATGATTCAAAATGACAAAGACTTCGATAGAATAAAAGATAAATGCTGCAACATTGCGTTCATTTAACAAAAAAACCGATATCACTGACTCAATTGTCTTTTATCAGTTGCGGATCAAGGGGGCGTAGTGGGTGCACCTTTTTGATCGCCAGAAATGTTTTAAAAAGTATGCTTTCACGACCTAAAAAAATAAGTATAAAATCGTCCAAGTATTAACACCCTATTCTGAGTCTCTTCATGCTAATGCAGGGGCCTATCCAGTCACTTAAAAGAGGGAGGGGTCCCAACCCCGGACAAAGGTGAGGTTCTAACTATATGGCCCAATTAAAATGCATTTATCGTCCTATAAAAATGGGGGTTACAACAAAATGTAACTGCATTTTCAGCATTAATGCAATATTTGCACTGATATTTCAAAGTGGTCCAGGTTAGGCGCGTTAGACTGCGATCTAAATTGATACAGATTTCCAAATTTACCGCCAAAGGTCGGTTGTAAGCTCCTCGCAATCTGACTTCTTCCGGTCCACCAATGCAAATTGGTTCCCATATGGCAAACAGAGCTTATAGTGGCGTTTAACACCAACAACTATCTATAAACCAACCAAAAGGAACTGTTTCGAATTATTGTTAAATAAGCACGGCAAATTAATCGTTTAAGAACATGGAAGTAATCGTGTATTGCCCTTTACTGCATCTAATTTTTATTGCCGTAGAAAATTAACAAAATGTCAAGAGCGGATTTATGAGTAGCGGGACCCCCAGCTTCTTTTTGTGAGAAAAACAATATCGATTATTTAGGAAATCACTGGAGCATGACTGAAGCTGGCAGGCAATTCAAAGTTCAACCTAGTCATCACTTTGCACGTTTGTTGAAGTCCTTTGTAGAGTGGCAACTGTTTATCTTTCCTTGGTAAATACGTTCATTATCGGTTTTGAGTGGATTCGTGTTTCCTTGTCCTTTATGTTCTGGATATAATTTGTGCAATGTTGCTTACCTGTTACTTTTTTTTTTTTTTTTTTTTTTTTTTTTTTGTCTGTTTTGAAATGATGTTGATTGGTTTAACAATATACAATGTATAATTAATTCACTCAATAAGAACATCAGAGTGTGTGTCTTCAATTTAGGTGACCAGAGAAATTTCGCAACAAACATGCAGATGATGTTGATACATGTGTATGCCTGCTGGTTTTCGGGAAGAAGTGCATATAAGATGTAAAGTTTTAAAATATTTTAAAAATGTTAAAATAAAAAGTAAGAATAATATTACAAAAATATTGCTGCGACGTATTTTTAATAAATTGCATAAACAAAAACCAGAGAGATACAAAATACTATTGAGAAAAAGGTGAACAGTTTAAAGTTAGCTATATATATAAAATTAATGTATTAAATGCGTGTGCTAGTTTTGTCTCTTTGTCACAACCTTATATTGCACACGGTAAAATTGTTTTACAAATAATTTAGGCCTTTGTTAGTCTTGTATTAGTTTTAATTTTAGTTTTTTTGTGTACAATTTGGAGTTTAGTATGGCGTTCATTATCACTGAACTAGTATATATATTTGTTGGTGACCTTCTGTTGTTGTCTTCTCTTAGGCCGGGTTGTTGTCTCTTTGACACATTCCCCATTCCCATTCTGAATTTTAACCAATCCCGGACTGTCAAAAACTTTGTATCCTTGACTTTTACGTCTTAATGACGATCAATGTTTGGAAGTTGCTACACTTATAAATTAGCTATGACTAAACAATGGTTGTAGCAATAATATTTTCTGTTACAACCTGTTCAGCGATTATACCGTTTCGTTATGACTGTTTCAACGTTTCCCGTGTTGGGACAGTTATAAAATAACTGTTACAACTTTCAAATGGTTGCAGCAGTCTTATTATGACTGTGACAACATGTAAGGCGTTTAATCAGTTTATATATGACTGTTGCAACGTTTTTCGAGGTCGGACAGTTGCATATCAACTGTTACAACTTTGAAATAGTTGTATCTGTCCTTTAATGACTGTGACAAATATTTCTAGCGTTGTTGCAGTAGATTTATGTTATAGACAAACACTTTTAAAGTTGGGACAGTTACAAAATAACTGCAGCAGTGAAATGTATCAACTGTTACAACTTAAACAAACATTATCAGTCTTAGATCGACTGTTACTGGTATGGACAGTTGTTTTTTTGTCCAGTAGTGTAGACTGTATCACCCGTTTGGCTAGGCGTGTAAGAAGGCTAACTGAATTACCCGTATGTTGCAAGGGAGAAACCAAGCATGAGTTTAACGTAGGAGGCAAACATTCTAGAGTCATGAATGAATAGTCTTGGACCGTGATTTTCTGTTTGATTTTAATAAACTATAATTACCTGCGAAACGTTGAACCCGGCATTAAAATTAACTTCCATCATTCTATAAAACAGTAAGAATTAACAATAATTTTCACTTTTTCTTACCTCAATAATCCCAGACCGCCTCTATTCCTCTTATAAACACTGACAACTACATCGAAAATGTTCGCTTTTAACTATAGTTCTTTTTGTCATTGTTACAACTTCGTTAAATCCATGAACTAAATAAAACAGATTTTATATTGATGTGCTGTGTCAAATGTATATAGACTAAGTATATATACCGATTTTTGCCAAAGGTATCTCAAGTTCAAATTGCACAATTAATCAATGTACTACTTACTGCTTAAGTTCATCCTGTGATGCTGTTTGAAAATCGTTCATTTTACACACACCAGCATTGTTAACCAACAAATCGATACCCTCAAGTTTTTCTATTTCGTCTCGCGTCTTGTTCCAATCTCGCAAATCTACTTGTATTGTATAAATTCCAGGGACCTGAAGAATACATAATATAAAAGACGATCGTCGGGTATCCTTGAAAATGGTTTGTTAAAGTAATGCTTGTAGATTTGAAAATAAATCTAAGAATCCAATACACAGAAAACAATATCACCAACAGTTGACGTTCAAAATTGACCCGCGACACCACATTATTCGTCAATTCGGTGGATTGATATTTCACCAAACAGTCTGTATTCTAATTTGTATAAAGGGAGGAAATTTGAATGTTTGATATATAAACATTATATATTAACTTCCTATCTACGATTCTAATCCCTGTCGAAAGAATGAGATACTACAGAAAGACAACGTTTGGACCGTGAAAGACCCCCATATGTAATCAAGGTCGTAAAAATTACCCTCATTCGTCTCTCCATTCATGCAGGGTTTGAAACCTATCTTAGCAACCGATCTTTGCTAGATTTAAACCTGATATTGATTCGTTCGAAATGATAAATCGTTCTGCTCTGAATAGTTATACAAATTATTATAGTCAGACCATATGAGTATTTGGATCGCACGAGTACGGTCCGGACCGTATACGTATACTCGTATGGTCCAACCATACGCGTACGGTCGGACCGTATGAGTATACGTGTACGGTCCAGCCTTTGATTTATGTTTTGGGATCATATGGGTTAAATTTTATCAAAATCTTTATTTTTAGTTATACAAATTGTTATTATTATAATTAGATGGATAAAGTGAATAAGCGAACAATTGAAACTTAATATTTGTTTAATTTTATATCCGTAAATCCTATTGTGTTTCTCTGGCCCACAAGAACGTCATTTTTTTTTGCATTTACATGTATGTTTTTTCAAGCATGTTCCTTTGCAAGTTTATATTTTTGTAAAGTTCCTAAATATTCTTGAACAATGTCCTCTAACATTATGTTTACTTCCGATAACTTCAATTTCAATGAGCATACTTGGCTGCACTTAATGAATTACTGACATGCCTAATACAGGAGATGTACAGATTAAATAAACGTGATCGTTAAATATTATGTTTTTATTTCAATTACTATTGAACTTTTTATACTAATTTGAGATATAAAATATGTTGATCTGTTATATACATTTGTATGTAATAAACTCGACCAACTTCTTAATATTAATCAGACGGTACGCGTACGGTCCGACCGTATGCGTATTTTGAAAAAGTACGCATACGGTCCAGACGTACGCGTACGGTCCAAATACTCATACGGTCTGGTACATATATAGATATATTAGATATTATAAAAATGTTTAACACATTTATAACATAACATTTTAAAATCATACATAAAATTGAAAAGAAAAAAATACATACTATTAGAAGATTTCTGCATTTTGAACGTTATGTACACGATCTTTTAATACATTTTGATAAAAAAAAAAAAGCTTTAATCTTCTACACTGATAATCAAGCAATGTTTAACTGAATATGTCTACCCTTTATTTCAATTTGGTTTTAAATGGATGTTTTTTTTTTGGATGAGATTAAAAGACAGAAGAAAAACCATTTGAAAAAAATTGTATACTTGCCTCTTCCTTCAGACTGTCCAGCTCATCTTTAAGTATACTCAGGGCATATGTCTTAGCACCACATTCAACTAATCGTTTAGCAATAGCACGACCAATACCTAAAATATCGAAGAAGTTAAGTATGAAAATGAGGAGATG
>CM034351.1:26332337-26380407 GCA_019925275.1 Mytilus edulis | reverse complement strand
ATTAATTAAAAGTCGTATTGTCTTTGGTATATTGTCAAGCTGATTATAAGGTGCAATTTCGAAGTTCAGGTATAATTATTACCCGTGGTTTTAGAAAGTTCTGAATACGCCTATTGGTACCATGCTATCTGCTATACATCTTTGTGTTTCTTATGGAAAATACCATGAACCCTGCACCACAGGTTTTTTATTCCAAATTCACAAAGGGAATGATGCATCCGATCTTAATAACCATCGAGGAATTACAATTACTGATTCATTGGGGAAGCTTTTTTAATATGATACACGTCTTTGTAAATTCTTAAATAAATATCATATCATTGGTGATAGCCAAATTGGGTTTACCAAAAAAAAAACACGACCATCTGACCATATGTTCATTCTAAAAACTATTATTAATAAGTATTGTAATACAAAAGAAGGTAGAGTGTTTGCCTGCTTTATTGATTTCCAGAAGGCTTTTGATACTGTCATTCTCCCAGGGACAAAACTTAAGCTATTGAATATAGTTAAAGAGTATGATAAGAGATCTCTTTAGAACTAAAGTTGGAGTAAAACAAGGAGACAATTTGACTCCAAATTTGTTTAAAATTTGTATAAATGAACTTCCTGATTGTATTAAAAGTTCCCCTGATCAAGCTGTTGTTTATTCACGACCAGTTTATTCTTTGCTATATATATGCTGATGATATTGCCATTTGTTCAACCTCAGCAAAAGGACTTCAAAGTAAACTTGATGGATTAAGATCGGTGTTTGAAAATGAATCCCATTGAAACCAAGGTGCTTGTATTTAACAAGACAGGTATCAAACATGATTTTTATTTTAATAAAAGACTCATTGATTGTGCTCAACATTGTAAATATTAAGGAATAACTTTTAGTGCACCTGGATTTTTTTCCTTCGCTCAGAGAGAATTTTATAATAAGGCGTTAAAAGCCTACTATAAGCTACGCAAGGACATTCTGTCACTGAATCCAAGTTTAAAAAACAGTCTTCATGTTTTTGAGCATACAATAAAACCTATTCTCTTATATAGTACTAAAATTTGGGGATATTTCAACCCTTTCAAAAAAAAATTAAAAAAAAAAATCTATGACTACAAATGTAGATCAGGCTTATCCTAAGATTCTTTCAGAAAGACTACACATGAAATTTTGTAAACATTTACTTGGTGTTACCAAAAGAGCAACACATTTTGCTAATCTTTCTTAACTCGGTAGATTCACTCTGTATTTTGACATTGCAAAGTCTATGATCAGATACTAGCACAGGCTTGACAATTTGGGATCATCTTTCCACTACTAGAGGAGCCATATTTAGAGTCAAAATTACTACACAATTAAAAAAAATCCTTCACTATATGAATCCTTAATCTTCTTTCTAAAGAATATCAAAGGGGTTAGCAATTTACATTGTTTGCTATATGCTGATGATAATGTATTTTTTTGAATTTCAGCAAACAGTATTCATACATAGCTTGTAGCCAGGATAATATTTAAAAGATAGAACTTTATGCTTCAACTCAGCGTGCTGGTCTTTTAAATCTAAGGACATTTATACAATATAAACATATAACATAAACATTATTTTCAACCTGCATATGTATGTGATAGTTGCCGCAGTACATTTAGTTCTACCTTGTAATATTATCCTAGCTACAAGGCTGGCTATAAACTACTAATATTTGATCTTATTCTTAAATTCAAAGTGTGTAGCATTGTAAAATATTTACCTGCATATGTATGTAATATTTGCCGCAGTACATTTAGTTCTACCTTGTAATATTATCCTGGCTACAAGCCTGTCTATAAACTACTAATATTTGATCTTACTCTTAAATTCTTTTTATTCTAAACCAATACTTAGAACAAATATCAATGATGTACCGCAAGATCGTCATGCAATCGATAAAAAATAAAGACAACACGTTAAAAATACCAGGCATTTGTGGATTTTCATTAATCATGATTCACCAAAAGCCGAATATTTGAAAGCCAGTGGTTTATAAAAACTGCAATAGCTGATTAAAAATTAAAGAAGATTGTTCAAAATTGTACGTTCAATAATTTCATCTGCCGACATGATTGCAGGTAATAAAAAGTCGTAAATAACAAAAATCTGAAAGCAAATATTCAACAATTGTATGCCTTAACGTACAGTTAAAATATATTAATACTCAACCCTAACATACTATTTGGCTTAATGCGAGTTGATTAGTTTTCAATGTTTCTCCTAAATGGTGGTCGTTTGGAACATATCAAAAATGTATGTTTGATAATTCTTTAACTTAATTTCTTCATACCATTATCAGAGTAACAAATGAAATAATATTTTTTGTAGTAAACTTTATATAACAACTGAGTTTATTAACATGGTTATGCATGTGTACAGTACTTTTAAAATAATTTGATAAAAGTTCGTCTAAATACTTGAGTTACGGTCATCTTTCAAAGTTACGACCATCTTTTGTCGGTTACGACCATCATCCCAAATACTATAGTTGACATTACGACCATCACAAGTTAAAGTTACGACCATCATGCTCGAATTTTTGAATGACTATTTTACGAAAATTGGAATGATTTTATGCGTCAAATTTGGTTTCAAAATCAACACACCCACGATATGGGTATGTGACACAAGCGGTTTGACTCAAATGAACCTTTAACTTCACGAAAATCGGAAAAGAAAAACTTATCCATAGAGTTGTCTCCCATATTCAGATGGTCGTAACTTTTAGTTACGACCATCCGCTTACCACCAGTGCTTTTCAGCTGTAATCAAAATCAATAAACATAACGATTAAGTAAACAATATATAAAATGAAAGGGTCCTGGTAATATTATCTCCTTAAAACTTCATTTCTAATTTGAATTTTTTCTAGTGCATTTATGTTTTTAAACCGTGGGACAGGGGTATTTAGGGGCTGTTTATATATAATTACATGTATGGCTTTAGAAAATACAAGATTTTGATTTAACAAGACGTTCTCCAAATGGCCAGAGAGATGAGTAAGGTTTCAAATTGTTGTATTTCTAAATCTGTTCACGTTCACACGCCCTTTACGTGACAAGACTATTGTTTGTATAAGTTAAACACACAGTTATATAAATAGTTGCAGTCCAGCTTCCAAAAGCTACATTTCTCTCTTTTGATACTTTCTTCCTTCTTATCTTTTGTAAGAGCAAAAACATTCAGGTTTTAGTAATTTAACACGAATAAAAAAGGCTACTAGTAATACAGCAATCCATATTGCCATACAAAGCAGGCGAAATGTATCAATTTGCCAACATAATAGACACAAGATCCGATCCTGATGGTGTTACTGCATCATGAAATTTTAGATAATGGCACTATTCCTATTTTTCAATAGCAATTGTTTTGTTTAGAATAGAGAAAAGATAATTAATTATTTATTACTTCTATGTAAATCAAATGCAGTCATCTCAAGTCGTCGTAACTAACGCTATTTGATATGAGAAGCCTACAACTTATGTTTACTTTTAGATTATAAATAACGTTTTATATACCCATTATTTAACAGTATTTGTGAACTTTAAACTGTGGAAAATTCATGACCAATCATTTTATATACATTTTAAGTTACAACATCTTGTTCCGGGTTCGGTAACTTTATACTAACTATAGAATTGTGCGACTTTATTTCATTTTTTCTTTGGATGCTAAAAAGATGTGTAAGTATATATTTTCTTATTTTCACCAAATCATATCATATTGAGAAAGAATGAATTAATTGTATACAATCAGATAGAAGTGAGTACTTTCATACACTCAGATACAGAAGAGTACTTACATACACTCAGATAGAAGTGAGTACTCTCATACAACTCAGATACAGTTGAGTACTTGCATATCCTCAGATGAGGGTAAGTACTTTCATACACTCAGATACAAGTTAGTAATTTCATACATTCAGATACAGGATAGTATTTCTATACACTAAGATACAGGTGAGTACATTAATACACTCATATGCAGTTGAATACTTTAATACACTCATCTAGAGTTGAATACTTTCATACATACAGATACAGGTGAGTACTTTTATCAACCCAGATACAAGTGAGTACTTTTATACACTCAGATACAGGTGAGTACGTTCATACACCCGGATACAGGTGAGAACATTCATACACTCAGATACAAGTGGGCACGTTTATATTTTTCTATTTTGGCTAGAGGTATATGGGGAGGGTTGAGATCTCAAAAAACATGTTTAACACCGCAACTTTTTTGCGCCCTTCCCAAGTCTGAAGACTCTGGCCTTTGTTAGTCTTGTATGATTTTTGATTTTTAACTTTACTTTCTTTACTATTTCGGAGTTTAGTATGTCGTTTTATATCACTGAACTGGTACATAGTTTTGCTTGATGGAAATAAAGCATGCCTCTGGGTGTGGGATTTTCTCGCTGTATTAAAGATCCATTGGTGGTCCCCGGCTGATTTCTTTTTTTTTGGTCGGGTTGTTGTCTCTTTGATATATTCCCCATTTCCGTTCAAAATTAGTTTAACCCCTCATCAACAATATGTACAAAACAAATGGGTAATACTTATAAAGTTATTTTAACCCGGCATCAATGATGATAACGAAGCAGTAGGTGATCATTGGTCAGCCATTCAAGTTGTTCTCTCTGGCTTTAACGATATTAAAATCCCCTTAAGAACAGACTTTTCTAATCTTTGGCATCTGTTTTCTTGGTCGTTTAAGGCACAACTGATTAGATTTTTTTCAGCTCTTCACTTTGTATCTTATTTCGCTATAATTGATTCGAATGCAACTGATGAGTCTTATTCAGACGAAACACACTTCTCGAGTAACCAATATACCATTTTCATATTACCGACCCTGATGCCGGATTCTAGAATTTTTCGACAGATTGACTACTCTGTGGTCCGACATCTTGATTTTCGGTCAATTACGAGGGACCAAAATTGGTAAAATCAAATATATAATCATCGCAGTTTTGGGTGAAAGTTTACTGTTTTCCGATGATTCTATCATGCATATAAAGCATTATATACCTATATGGAGTTATTTTCTTTCAGAACGACAGGTCATTCTTTTTCAAAATCAACCCGAACGATACCATGTTTCAATGATATATATGCTCCAAGGCATAAAATTATGACCTGTGTGAGGTCATTATTTTCCTTGATAAACATGCAATCTATGATTTACTTCAAATCTTTATTCGTCTAATAGTTTTTTGTTGCCAATTTGAAGATTAATTTTTTAAAGTTCAATCGATGATAGGTGTAAAAGAAACCGTCATTGTAGTCCCGCATTTTAATTTTAGACACAAATAACGTGAGGATTTGTTAATTTATCGCTACAATAAAGAAACATTATCATATATGTCAGATGAATTTAAATGTAGACTTTCATAAAATAAATCCAGATTTAACATATTCGTTTGAAAATCTTATTGAGTCAAACTGAATAGGTTGACTGATTTTCGTGTCAGTTCTTAACTTTTTAAAATTTATGTATACCTTTTACTCTATCAAATGATCAACTGATAAGATAATCAAATATACTATTGAATAACATTAACGTAACTCACGAAAGGGTCGGGTGCGGAGGGTATATAATTATGATTATCTTTTAATAAAATGCATTGCTATTCAAAAGACAATCTTTCTGAATTTTTCATTTTATTCAAGTAAAATTGTTAAAAAAATAACCACTTTTCCGCGATAGAAATAACATAACAAATAGAGAAAAAAAATACCCCCTCCCCCTTTTCCATAAGCTAAGTGGTACAATAAAGTGTATTGTGTATGGATAATAATTTTTAAAAGGTTTATATCTAAATTATTTAGTGAGTGTTATTTCACATTCTAAATGAGCCGCAGGGCGTATTAAAACCTGAACACATTAGAAAGGAATATCCCACTTTAGTGTTGTCGGTAAAATAGGATACTAAATTGTACAATCTTTAAAAAATTAATATTATTTTTTTCGGTATATAAGTCAGATAATGCATATTTTAAGGTTTTTCTTGTCGTAGAACATGCCTCAGTGTATCAGGATTGTTCAAAGAAAGACCTCCCTCCGGTCGGTCTTTCATTTGATCAATCCTGACACCCCTCGGTGTGTTCTACGACAAGAAAAACCTTAAAATATGCATTATCTATAACTTAAACCCTCAAACTTGTAGCGATTGAATTCTCGAATTTACTAATTTACGTTGCTCTTGCTTGACCGAATACCAGGATGTTCCGCCACAGAAAATGTATCCTGTCGAATAAATTTTTGGAGTCAAAAGTCGGTAAGTAGAAGTTGGTCTATATTAGCCTGGTATATTTCTATGATGAGGTATTTTTAAAATCATAACTGAAATAAAATACAATTAACAACAAGTTGGGAAATTATCTCATTAGCAAAAACTTCATACCTTACAATATTGGAGCATACACCCCAAACTCATATATTCAACTATTGTGACCAATTTTTTTCTGTTGATTATCATTGAAATTTAACCGAAATGTTCTCTTTTTACGATTCAAAAAAGAAAACATTCATCAGTTCACAGAGTTCAACATCTTTCTGAACTGTGATCTGCATTAATTTTATGAATAATTTAGTTTATCTTGCTTACTTTCAGGGAATTAGTATTCTTATTTTCCATTCTTAACATGCTCAAGCAATTGCCTTTTATTTTTGTTAACAGCGCATCTTTCTTAGTGCAATTGTAAGTTTGAAATTGACTGCATATTAACTGCATATTATCTCTGCAGGGAACATCAACCATCCTTACATGTTAGTTACTGCTTTTGTTTTACTAAGTAGTTGCAAACATGCAATCCTCCATGATATTAAGGAATGGAAAGCATGTCAATTCGCAAGTTGCTGTCTATGCAAAGACGTTCCAGGTTCACGAAATCTTATAGCAGATTGTTCAGGCAAAGATCTACTTCATATACCTATGTTTCCAAGCAATATTCAAGAGTTATCTCTCCGAAATAATAATATCAGTACAATACTAGATGGTATTTTCGTAGGCAACTCTTTAATGACGACTTTGGATTTGTCTTTCAATAAGATTAGTCAAGTACGACAAAACTCGTTCAAAGGACTCACAAATTTACTCTCTTTGAATCTTAGCAACAATGATTTGAAATATGAAAACAGGTCGTTTGAATATTCAGCCTTTCGTTTCCTGGAGAACTTAAAACACTTGAATTTGAAAAGAAATGTCCATACATCATTCGTGCCAGATTTGTGGAAACTGCGATCGCTAGAATCACTGTCAATAGATTATATTGCAGACAAAATTGCAATTCTCGATGAGAAATTCAGCTATTTTAAAAACATTAAAACAATAGATTTATCTGGATTAACTGGTAATTGCAAATTGACTATACTAACAGAGAAAACATTCTTGTACTTGCCTCAAATAACTCATTTGAACTTGTCCAAATGCAAAATACAATATCTTTTCAAAGGAACGTTTAAGTTATTGAGAAATATATTGAAACTTGACGTTTCTCTAAACACATGTTTAAGATTCGAAGCGCTTGAAAATATTACCACCGATTTGCAACATTCGGCAATTGAAATCTTGAAATTTAACTATATTCATGGTATTTTGGAAAAGACTACAGTCCTGAAAACTTCTCACATTTGGAATTTAAAGAATACGTCAATTGTTAGACTGGAAGCCGCCGGGAACCGTATCCAGACAATAGAATCCGGAGCAATTACATATTTACCTAAAACATTCAAAAGTGTAGATATAGGGAAAAACATGTTTTCTGCAGGCGAATATATTCTTGATCTAATATATATGACAATTGCATCACTAGAAATGTCTGACAATACTTCTCCTTATGATATAATCTCATCCTATGTAGAAAAATGTCCTATTAAAGAAGACACTATTACCATCAATTCTGAAAATAATTGGTTATATAAAGAACTTCCAATTTTGGAACTGTTTAAAAATAGATCTGGTAAGTTTGTTTTTCCAATGCCAAGGAATCTGATAAAGGTTTCGCTGAGGTCCAGCAACGTAAAATTTGAACTACCGAACTTGAGTTTCACTGAAAATGAAATAGAAAATATAGATTTGAGTGATAATATCTTGCATACATGGACAGGTCCAATAACGAATGTAAAAAAGCTGACACATTTGGACCTTTCGGCAAACTTTTGTTCCAATGTTTCAAAGACTTTCTTTAGTTCAGATTTCGTCAATTTAAGGTGTTTAATTCTACAAAACAATCTTCTAGGACTTGTTTTACCAACGGATGTCAACGGAGAAATATTTCAGAACCTCCATAACGTCGTGTACATAAATCTTTCTAAAAATAAAATAACAAATATACCAAATCTGTTATTTCAAAAGCAACACAATTTAGAAAGATTAGACCTCAGTGAAAACATGATTGAGGATATGAACTTTAAACTTTCTCATATGAAAAAACTCACGTCTTTAAATTTACGGAATAATAGAATATCTACACTGAGTCAATATGCCATGAACGAGTTGGACTCGATTGCAAAAATTAATAAAAATCTTACTATTGACCTTGCTGAAAATAATCTTGTATGTAATTGTGATTCTCAGTCTTTCGTCAAATGGATAATTTACACACCAACCTTTCTTCATCATCGGGAAGAATACGAATGTAAAACATCACAAAATAACATAATTCTTTTGCAAAACCCTAGAGAAGTTTTTAAAACAATACAAAAGGAATGTATGTCATATGAAGGTTTAATAATTGGAGTAACGACAGGAATATTGATGTTTATTTTTATTCTTTGTGGTGGTATTGTTTACAGATATAGATGGAAACTACGCTATCTTTACTACATGGTCAAAGTCAAATGGCATGACCCCGAACCTCGTTCAGACGACAAAGATGAACGACTATACATGTATGATGCGTTCGTGTCATATGCAAATGAGGATGACACATTTGTACACCATAAACTTCTCAATAATCTGGAAAAAAATGGTGGAATTCAGTTGTGCTTGCATAGGCGTAATTTCCTACCGGGAAATGACATCGCCACCAATATTACATCCGCAATTCATAACAGCCGGAAAACTATTGTCATAATGTCTGCAAATTATTTAGCTTCGTACTGGTGTATGTTCGAATATAATATGGCTAAAATGGAGAGTATCTATGAACGTGATTATGAGAACATCCTTTTCCTGGTATTTTACGAGCAAATGTCTGCTTGCGATCTTCCACTTAAAATACTAGAACTGGTTCATTGTCAATCATATATTGAGTATCCAAATGATGAGTACGGCGATGTTGTTTTTTGGGAACAGCTTCAAAAGGCAATCAAATCTTATTAATAGAGATATATCCTCTATTTGATGCCACATATCTGTAATTATATGCAAAGACTTCCGGCATCCATTTGGCTTATTAAGTGTGTTAAATGACATGTTTTGTCTAAACAATATGTATATAAGATTATAGCTTCTTCTCAAATAGATGAACTATCATTGCTTCAGCAAATATGTAATACAAATTCCCTTTTGCAGTAAGTAAACCATTTGTGTTAAAAATCCACTGTACTAACACAATATATCATGTATATGTATATAAAACGTAATTTACACATTGCTATTAAACATTCGCGTAGAGTTGAAAGTTGAATAAGAGAGTAACCAAACTTGAGTTTTTTCTCCGTCATATATGTTATTTAGATTTGATGATACGTGTATTCAAAGGTTCAAAACTATGAGGCCGATATTCTGATGAGTCTTTATATCGCAAGAATTACTTGTTAGACAACACATTAGATAAATCGTAATGTAGTAGCAAGATACTCACATCACAACTCACTAAAGTTTTACAACAAATTAGATTTCTTTAAATATTGTTATATTTATCTTTCTTTTAAACTGTGGATGATGTATATGTTCTAGACCATATGAGTATTAGGACCGTACGCCTACGGTCTTGACCGTATGCATTCATTTTTTCAAAATACGCATACGGTCGGACTGTACGCGTACGGTCTGCCTAATTATCAGAAGTTGGTCAAGTTTAATACATACAAATGTAAATTACAGATCAACATAATTGAAATTTTGAAATAAAATAAAAAGTTCAATTGAAACGGAAATATAATTATCTAATATTTTAACTATTTGAAAAAGTCACGTTAATTTAATTTGTTAATCTCCTGTATTTAGCATGTCAGTACCTGAAATTGAATTATATCATTAAAAAGTGTCGAAAAATAATGCAAAGATGGAAACAGCTAGGTAACTTTGTTACTTAAAGAATACCAGTTGTTGAAAGGGAAACGGGGGATCATTCCCTTTTATTATGTATGATTAATGATATCATTGTGAAGATGCAAATTTGTATAAACTATCATGTGAATTTGGCATATTAAACTTTTGTTATGATATGGCAGATATCGAACTTTTGACATGCAAAGTGAAAATGCACATTGGAAAAAGAAGAAATTTTATTGCATGCTGCTGCAATACAACCAAGATTTTATTTTGCTATCAAGAAATGCAAATGCAAAAAATCATGCATGAACAAAACATGTAATTGACAAAAACTGACTAAGGGCAAGAGTGTCAAAATAGGATTCAGATAGACAAGAAAAATATTTAATTTCAATTGATTGAATTATTCACTTATTCACTTTATTCATCTAATTGTAATAATATTGATTTGTAAAACTCAGTAAAAGATTTTGACAAATGTTTTTATTTTTCAAAATAAACGTATACTCATGCAGTCCGACCGTACGCGTATGGTCGGACCGTACGAGTATACACATACGTTGCCTACGGTCCAAATACTCATATGGTCTGGAACATAAACATACATACTATGCCGATCAGAATATGGACATGCCAGCTATGCCTAGAGTGTGATGGAAATTGCAACGCTTTCTAAACGTTTCAAATACATTATAAAATTTCACTTGTAATTAACTTTCTGTAAATAGTTTATTGACCTATTCAACAGTCTGAAAATTTATTACAAATTTATCAACCATAGCATTATAATTAATTGCTATTGAAAGTTCTTAATCTATACATTTCTATGTTTTCAAAAGACAAGATTTATTTCAATAATGTTTGAAAAGATAAAATATTTTATTTAATGGCTATATGTAAAATTAGTAGGTAATACAAATAAGGTTGAAAATTATTCGATGTTGTGATTATTAATGATATACTATTATATATCTTGGTAGCTAATTTAAGAAATACGTGTAATTAGTCAAGCATCACAGGAATACTCCTTTGTTCCATTGAAATTACAAATTAAGTTTCAACTGAGTGTACTACTGACACATTTTAATATTTTTAGCTTATTGTGTTCCTTAACTAAATAGTTTTGACTTATACAATCAATTTTGATTTTGATTTTTTTTTAACTTCAAATAAGTACATCATAAAGATAAGGAGTAAGTATTTAAGTTAAAACAATTTTAGTTGGCTGGCATTTTACTATGCTTAGAAGCAATGACTTGTTTCCAAAATTCATTGAATTGCAACTTTACTCAAAAGTAAAACAAATTGAAACATGAAATGATGCAAATTTTGACTGCTAACAAAACAAATCTTCTTAAAAAAATCCATCTTTTAAACATGTTAAAGAGGAAAGTGGATAAGGGGTTTGTGGGTTGTTGATTTTTAACAGCACTTTTTGTCACATGGACAATACTTAGATCAGTCTATTTAAAAAAAAATCGGCATTGAAAAATAAAAGAAAAAGCATATTACGTTATTTTTGCAAATAATTCATGGATTTGTTTTACTGTAGTCAGCACTTCGGTGTTGACATGATTATCAATTATAGGGTCATCTTTATAAATTTCTAGTTGCAAAACTTTAAATGTTTCGAAAAAGTAAGGATTTTCGTATCCCAGGAATAGATTACCGTAGCCGTATTTGGCAAAACTTTTTGAAATTTTGGGTCCTTAAATGCTCTTCAACTTTGTACGTGTTAGGCTATATTCTTATTTTGATCTGAACGTCACTGATGAGTCCTATGTAGACGAAACGTGCGTCTGGCGTATTAAATTATAATCCCAGTACCTTTGATAACTATTTACTGTAATGATGTATTTTTTTTCAAAACAATTGTTTTCTCTTATTTTCTTTATGTTTCGACCATGCTTTTTATGATACAATGTTTTTCGTCTTTTTAATTGTAAATAAGAATAAAATTGAAAACGGAAATGGGGAATATGTCAAAGAGACAACAACCTGACCAAAGACCAGATAACAGCAGATCACCGCAATAGGTCTTCAATATATATGTATTTATGTCTCATGTACTACATCGATACGTTTGTACTTGTACAGGATATATCATTTGCATATGTGCTCATGTTATATGCAATATAAACAATGATTGTAGGAGTTTCGACTTTTTTTTACCATTACAAAACAGTGTTTTCTTTGTGGAGAAATATCTGCTTGATTGAATACTGATTGATGTCCTTGCTTCAAATAAATTTCATGTGTTTTTAGGAAATACTGAATAAAAAATCCCTATATATTCAAAATTAGATAGATTAAATATTTTGTCCATTTCTTTTCAATACCATGTTCAGTTGTTTGTAAAAAAAAAACAGTATAAAAACACAACATAAACAACTAAACAGGAACCACACCAAACTCTGAGGGTGATCGGATATGCACTGGAAGGATAAGCAGATTCGTAGCTAAATTTTGCATCCGTCATAATGCTCATGTAAGTTTAAACTCGGTGATTACTCTTATTTGGAAGGTCACTTTCGGTAAAAAGGGCCAGAACTGTCGTTACGACAATTAAAAATATCCGGCGTCATCTGTGAAACAGAGATTTCATGACGACGAACCCTCTTGTGGTGTCGTCATTAAAATTGACAAAGAGATTATTTTCAATTCAGTTCACCACTTGGAACTTATGGTTAAATAACTTCATGTGAGCAGTAAATCTCTGCCTAGGAAATCAGATAGAAAATACCTGATGGAATATGGTATTAATGTATAGTTTGCATGTTGCTACATAGAAATAGAAAGTTTACAATTAAGAAGCAGTCGTAAAGTTTGTTTTTAACTGAAACTCATTGTCAATTTAAAACACACACAATCGAACAAAATCGGTTCTCGAAAATGTCTTTAACAAACATTAAGTCAAGATGCGAATTTGATACGTATTAAAACGGTTGAAAATTGTGTTTCTTAAAGTAAAGAAACCTTATCCTTACATATTATAATGTGGTTTCAAAAACAAAATAGATATCCAACCTAGGAGGGAAAATTAATTATTTAATACGTAAGAATGATAAAACCATTCTTTTTTTCTGTTTCGTAAACAATAAAGATACACAAGCTGTATTTGTACGCAAACAAAAGAATGATTCTATAATGAAATCTGGATCTTTGCTGGAATTTTTGTTCATGCTTGATTGCACTATCAAAAGTTGTTGGAAGTTTTAGATAACATTGATCGGTGTGAAATTCCTCCAATGTAAGTGGTTTTTGTTGTTTTATGTTAGAATTTATATTTATTTATGTCATGTATGTATAGGCATACAAAATACAATTCTGTAAATTTTGCTTGAAAGCATATATGGAGCAACACAAGGAATAGAGAACAGTCTGAACTGTTGAAAATAAATAAATGAACGATACCAGTACCTTCACTCAATCTAGACCTTCAAGCATGTTTTTTTCTCTGAATGCTATTATTTATATATCACCAGAATCAATCATTAGAATAATGTAAATCGGATATTAGGGAGATGAAATTTATAACTTTCGAAATGAAAAACTATTCACATTATTTTCGTTAACTTCCGCATTGAAGAGGTGATACATTATTGAATTAGAAAACGTGTCCAATCTCGCAGATCTAAAACATAATATAAGTCAGCAAGGTGTTGACAGATTTCGATTAACTTCATACAAATTATATTTAAATAACTGGTCATGTTTCCTTTTATATTTAGTAAAGCTATTTAAAATGTCGTCACTTAGATATTTATCGTCTAACTGTCTATGAAAGAACTGTTTATTCAGAATTTAAGATAATGAAGAGAATTATAGGTTGGATGAATGGAATTAGTATTGTGCTTTTGACCAGGGGGAGATAAATCATGGCAAACATTCAGATAGTGCACACTAAAACAAAAATATATGCATGGAAAGTCTAAACTCTATTTCCTTGATCAAACCAAATATTATGCTCTTAGATGCTGATAATGAATTGTAAAAACTTCATATACAGGTATAGGATTAAGATAAGTTAGTAATACATCCATAAGAAAAACTTTGTATTTCGATTAATTATAAATTGCATTATATATTCCTCGCTTATGTCAGAATAAATTTATTTAAATAAACCTTGATGAATTATAAAAACACACAACAATATGTAGCTGGAGTCTATTAAAACACACAATAATGTGTAGCTGGAGTCTATTTAAACACATAACAATGAATAGCTTGAGTCTATTAAAACACCCAACAATGTGTAGCTGGAGTCTATTAAAACACCTAAAAATGTGTAGCTGTGGTCTTTAAAAACACCTAACAATGTGTCGCTGTGGTCTATTAAAACACCTAACAATGTGTAGCTGGAGTCTATTAAAACACCTAACAATGTATAGCTGGAGTCTATTAAAACACCTAACAATGTTTAGCTAAAGTATATTAAAACACCTAAAAATGTGTAGCCGGAGTCTTTTAAAACACCTAACAATGTGTAGCTGGAGTCTATTAAAACACCTAACAATGTGTAGCTGGAGTCTATTAAAACATCTAACAATGTGTAACTGGGGTCTATTAAAACACCTAGCAATATATAGTTGGAGTCTATTAAAACACCTAACAATGTGTAGCTTGAGTCTATTAAAACACCCAACAATGTGTAGCTTGAGTCTATTTAAACACCTAACAATGTGTAGCTGGAGTCTATTAAAACACCTAACAATGTGCAACTGTAGTCTATTTAAAAACACCTCACAATGTGTAGCTGGAGTCGATAAAAACACCTAACAATGTGTAGCTGTGGTCTATTAAAACACCTAACAATGTGTAGCTGTAAACTATTAAAACACATAACAATGTGTAGCTGAAGTGTATTGCAATACCAAACAATGTGTAGCTGTGGTCTATGAAAACACCTAACAATGTGTAGCTGTGGTCTATTTAAACACACAACAATGTGTAGCTGGAGAATATTGAAACACTTAACAATGTGTAGCTGGAGTCTATTAAAACACCTAACAATGCGTAGCTGGAGTCTATTAAAACATCTAACAATGTGTAGCTGGAGTCTATTAAAACACCTAACAATGTGTAGCAGTGGTCTATTAAAAACCTTACAATGTGTAGCTGTGGTCTATTAAAACACCTAACAATGTGTAGCTGTCGTCTATTAAAAACATGGAAAATACTTGACTGTTTACGACAATAAATAATTCAAGTTAATTGACCACCTGATTGTAATACTTAAGGTGGTACCCAACACTTTGACTAAAATTAATTTGGCTCTTTTAATTTTCATAAAATTTTGACAAAGTACATTTTAACAAAAATATCAAAATTTAAAAAATATGGAACAAACCGTTTTGTCAGAAAAATTACACTGGTTATATAGCAGTTTGACAAACACTAATTTTGATCATTGAGAAGCTTTAAATTGCCTTCACAACGCTACGTAATTAAAACTTTTAGCTAATATTACAGAGTTATCTCCCTGTAGTGTTAGATACCACCTTAAATTATCATTGATTTATAAAAGAAATATTATTATGCGGTGTTTGGAGGACTCTATATATACTGAGTTAACCAGCTTAATTTTATGTTTACTTTTTTAACAAAGCGTGACTCGCTACACATTACAACACCTTTAAAATACATGAATAAAGAAGAATCGACTACGTAGCATTTATAATTTTCCACATTACGACAGTTTGTATGATATCTTATTCAAGAAACATGCGGGAATAAAAATAACCTCTTCCTGTTTGATACAAATTCATGTAAACATCTTTAATCAGCTCACAATTTTATACATCTTGAATGAATGGATATTGACCTTTTCAAACTAATTCAATATAGTGAGAAAATCGTATTTTCCCAATCCACTATAAATAAATATGTTTAAACAAATATAGTCATCAAATGATACACCGTTAAGACGATTAAAAGATACCTCTGACACATAACAATTTAGGGCCTGAAAAAATGTTGTTGGTTTTATATTATTTTTTCTTGAATTTCTAGAGTTTTTGCTTGCAAAGATATTACAAGTTATAACCAGGAATGTCAACTCAGTGGAGATGTACTAATCGAGTATTCGTTGGATTAACAAAGCAATACTCGAGTATTCGCTCAGTGAAACATTTACAAAATGGAAACACAAAAGTATACCCTTTTATGTACATGTTTAGTGAGTCATTGTCTAATAATCATAAAACCCGCATCATTATTACCTAGAACTAGATAATAGCCAACAAAGGTTTGATATTTTGAACTTGTAAACTTCTTGGATGTAGCGATTTCTCAAATCTGCTTGGTTACTAACGGTCCGTTTGCGCTGAGTTCGTTCGACCATTGTGTCCATTTGCATGTGAATAAAATAAGATAAAAACGTGAGCCTTTGAAAAATGCTCTTGCTCATATTTTTGTCATGTACATCTGTTTGAAAGAATTTTAAATGACTGTTAAACGCAAATATTCGAATCGTATTTTATTGTAAATTAGCTTCGAATAATGTATAATATTTCCCTAGTACTCGAAGACTTGTTGACATCATTAGTTTTAACTTACAGTATTGGATTAAAAATTTGTTTTCCAATATGAGTTCCTAATGCAAAGCTTTGATTATGTGTCTTGATTTAAAAATACGTAAGGTACTACGTATTGCCCTTTTCAATATCTAGAGGAATATGGCTAATCTCATTGTTCGTACACCAAAATAAAAACAACGTTACGTCATTACGTTTAATTTCTATTTTTTTTTATCCCGTTTTAAACCAATCAACACACTTTGGAAATATTATCCATATTACATAAGATTCTAAAACGGCAAATTGGCGTCATCAGCTCTTCAACGGCTGATTTTCAAATAGTTTCTCCTTAAGCAGCATTTGGTGCGATACCGTTAATGTTATTTACTTATCACAATTCGCTTTATTGTGCTGTAAATAAGAATTGACAATACACCGAAACTAGCTGAAGTTATATGTAAACTTAAGAAATTAATGATTTTATTTATATTTATTCTTCATAATTGTGAAGTACGTCGCTGAAGCAAGCCAAACTTTTTTCAGCTTCATAATTTTCTATCAAAAAAGAGGGACGAAAGATACCTAAGCGACAGTCAAACTCATAAAACTAAAACAAACTGACAACGCCATGGCTAAAAATGAAAAAGAAAAAGAAAAAACAGCACACATGACACAACATAGAAAACTAAAGAATAAACAACACGAACCCCACCAAAAAACTAGGGGTGATCTCAGGTGCTCCGGAGGGGTAAGCAGATCCTGTCCCACATGTGGCACCCGTCGTGTTGCTTATGTTATAACAAATCCGGTAAATCAAGACATGACCGGTTTCTAGTACTAACAATGAATCATTTTGTAAAAATCAACAGCTGTCCCTTTGTCTTGTCCTCTGGAGCTTATTTGAATACATTGTATTTAATATTCAAATCAAAGGGTAACCAAAGTTTTCTTAATTAATCTTTTTGTCAGTTCGATTGCCTCTTGTTTCCACTAATGAATAGAGAAGGGAAGAAAGTACACGAATATAAAGTTTAGAATTGATTTGTATAAAAGTTTGTTTTTGGTTTTTTTCATTAAACCTGGCAACTTTTTTAGCCATACATATGATTTTGTTAATTGTCTATCAATGTTTACTATATCTTGATGATAAATAAAGACAACAGTAGTATACCGCTGTTCAAAAGGCATCAATCGATCGAGAAAAAAACAAATCCGAGTAGCAAACTATAACTGACGGAAACACATTAAATATAAGAGGAGAACAACGACACAATAGAAACACTAAAATGTAACACACACATAAACGAACTTTAATATAACAATGGTAATTTTTCTGACATGGTAAAGGACATTTTAAGAAAACATGGCAGGCTGAACCTGGTTTGTGGCTAGCCTTTTTGAAATTTTTGTTTTGATAAAACATACATGCCACTGAAAAGAGTATTAGCTGAATTTTCATGTTGTATAAGTTAGTACATAATTTAAAGATTGGTGCATTCTTGCAAAGTATTGAAATCCGGTGAATCGACCAAATGTTCATGGTTTCAGAGCTTTGTATGTTCAGCTTGTTTTAACAAAAGACTATGATGTTAATTTTATAGTTTAATGAATATTATACTATATGTGATATTTGAATATACATATATATGTCAACGATGTAAAAATAAACGATCAAAATTACATGCCTTAAAAGGTTCATATGTCATGTCATATTTGCTAACAAAACGCCAAATAAAAAAAACTGCACCATACGACTTTTTGTCGACCAGTCAAAAATTAAAGTAAAACCAGTTTCTAAATAATATGTTAGCCGTGTATCATCAATTGAACCCTGTTAATAATCGCCTTTTGACTTTTCGTTCCCACACTACTGAGACTGTTGTTTATAAACTAGACAAGTCTGGTTTGGTTCACGGATTCATTTCAGATAAATTACACATATAGCGTATCACCTCAACATGCATGTGTGATTGATATAATTCTCTATTGAGGGATTACCCATTCATCTGTTGTGATAAAACGATAGACAAATTGTGAATATATGTAACCAGAAAAATGTTACAAATGTTCATAACATGGTTTTTATACTATTATTCGATTCGTCGTTCTCATTTTGTGTTGCCATAGTATGCGAGTTGAAACTTGAATGAAAAAATTATGACAAAAATACTAACTCTAAGGTAATTTTCAAACAGTGAAAGTCAACTAAAACGTAAAATAATCAAATGTTTACAATCAACAGAATGAGTGAAAGCAATTCTCATATTTCTGACTTGATGCAGGCATTTTTTTAAGAAAATGGTCGGAGCACCTCTGTTTGTTTATTTTCCCTACATGTGTGGTATTTAACCTTTTGATGAAAAAGTGAAAACATGTACACACATATCAACCATATATTTGCTTCGAAGAAGAATCTATGTGTTTCCATTATTCATCATCTTTACAGCTAAATGGGATCGATTTGGTTTTTGTTATAAATACACTTATATCCTATACATCTATATTACAAAACGTGAAGTGAACGCCAGAAACAGCCACTCATTTCATAAAGCAATTAAGCGATATTCAACTCATAAAAATCATGCTTTGGCAGGTCAATTTGTTAGTGGTATGCCCTAGAGTCACATATAAATAATTTATTGTATTCTTTCAATTTTGTATATGTAAAAGTAATGGCTCATTTTCCTAACATTCAATTTTAGTTGTTCTCTATGCTTGATTCACTGTCTGATTTTCTTATCTTTTAAACAGAACCGTAGGATGCAGTGTCTTTGTGGTGAACATCGATAACACATATTAAAACGAAAAATTTGAGTTGATATATTCTCAATTTAATGGGTAAGCTACAAAACAGTTGGAAGCACAAAAACCAAAGGTAGATACAAAACGTTTTTATAAGCAAGTATGATTAAAGCATATGATTAATGCACATATACATTCTACTTTACAGATATCAAACATATCACTTTGATATCCTTGATTCGCCACTGTAATGAAGATATATGTCTATATACACAGGTACGTTTTTTTTTTTAATTTTACTTTGAACTCTATACTGACTTTCGATCACAGCGGACCATCTAACATTAACACAGCACTTGATAGTTTCCGAATCCGATGCTTGCGTATTTCCCGTATTAAAGTTTGCTGTGGTATCGGCGCCTGCTGTTTTTAAGGCAGATAGAATACCGTCCATCATCAGTGGTAATTTATTTTATGCGTGTAGATATAGAATAACATAGAATAAAATCTGAATTGAAAAAGTCTAACTTAATTTGTCTATGAATAATCGTACTTGCACAAGAATTCCAAACTTCAAAAGACATTGTCAGACTTCAGACTACACATCAATCACATCATGTTCTTTGTTCCTTTGTTAACAAGACATAATTCAGTCAATTCATTTCAGTCTGTATGTTTTTTTTTCAGGTGTTGACAAGCTAGAACTTCTATATATTTCAGAATGAAAATGACAATAAATGACCATAAACTTATAATAAAATGATTTTTGTTTAAAAATAGCAGTTTCTAGAATTATGGCACCTCTTTCGGAGGAAGAAGAGAATTATATCCGATTAGCTTTGTTACTTAAAGGAGTGTCACCCAAAGTAGTCCGTATATATTTTGCACTCTTTATGGTTTGAAATTAAACAAAGTGTTGAACCAAGCTCAGCAGTGGAATCTTTTGTTTCCAAAACATGGTAGGTTTGTATGTGTGTATATTTGATTTGCTGATTGACAATCTTATGATTAACAGCCTCATGTCTCTAATATGAATATAAAAGCATAAATGAAGAAAACAGAATTTGGGGAAATCATACGTTAATGAAACAGCAACCAAACGGCAATAATAACCAAATCATATCTATGGGACAACAGTCCTACACAATCAATTAATGTATTAACAATGTATATGATATATAAATATAGCCTTCTATCAAAGAACTCATGATAGGAAAGGAAGTACAAGCCCTTGAATGTCATATCAACTGGGAGATATGTCTCCGCTGGCGCTGCTATAATGTTGCTACATATGATTTGAAATCAACTCTTTTGACGTATTTTTTTAACCGTCTCATATTGTCAATTCATAGATGTTAAAGATATGATACACTTACTGTATCTGCTGTTAGTAAATATAAGAAGAAGTGATATGAGTACCAATAAGCTAAGACACCTCTCAATATCCTTTATCTTACATTTGGGATAGATGCGTTCAACATAGTTACCAAATTTTGAATTTTCAGTGACATAATAGTTCTCAACGGTACCAGGCTTATATTTTACTACGCCAGACGTGTGTTTCGTCTACATAAGATTTACCAGTGACGCTCAGATAATAAAAAAATTGAAAACAAAACAAGGATGAAGTTGAAGAGCATTACGAGTACAGGATTGGAAGGAAAAAGGAAATTGTGACACCAATGAGAAAGTTACTAACCTAAAGTCAAAATATAGAAATTATCCCATAAAAAAATATTGAATATATTAACTACTATCTAACATAACCGCTGTATAAATTTGTTTAACAGTCACTTATACTACGCAACATTGTTCATTTCAAGACAACAACAGTTGACGTCCAATGGATTTCACGTTACAGGTGTGCCCGATTCTACAACTTTTGATATAACGTTGATGATTTTCCTTGTTTGTAAAAACGTTATAAATGATTTGTTGAATGACAGCTTGAATAAATAGCAAACATTATATGTTAACATTGTCGGTTTAATTTCTAGTTGGTAGCCGTTATCTTTTACAAGTCTTCTCCTTGAAAACTATAGAATTATTGGATCTAAATGTTTGTCCAATATCCTTTTTGTACCTAATTAATTTGCAATAAGTGTCCGTCCCTCTCCTGCCGACCAAGGTCACCAAAAGCTTATAATAGAACAAATTGTGAAATGCAAGAATTGTATTATTTTGAAAACTTTACAGATATATTGTTTGTATTCAAGGCAATTGCCATTGACTATCATGCCATTACCATATTTGTGACCTTCAATTATGCAAAACTAGTCGAAGCAGGTTTACTTCTGCTATTAAAACTGTGACCTAGAAGTCACCACAAAAATGAAACTTTACACAGCATGCTTTGCATTGGTCTCGTTCTGTTTCTTTTATTAAAGTTAAAAAGATTTGTTGTGATGAAATACACTAAAATTAAAATAATGGTAATGACTTTGTAGTGCCACATCTTAGCTTATACACTTCTCGATCTTGCTCTAAAAATGTGTAAACCATGATAAAATTGAATTATTGATCACAAAAGGAATTAAGATTATCACAACATTTTTATCTCACCTTGCCTAGTGTACAAAATGAGCTATTAGTATCACTTGACGTCCATCTTCGGACATCATCATTTGTCAATACTAGTATCAGTTGACCTCTTCCTTGAAAGCACTTTAATTTTACAAATATTCGTCTCTGAAACTTGTCGCTAACTGGATCAAAATTGTCCAAAATCATTATGGGGTGTCGATAATGTGTCCAATGCACACCTGCGAACAAATTTTGCGGGCAAGGCTAATAACATAACATATGGGTAAAATATATTTTTTCTATTATTTTGTTTGCCTTTATACACAATTATTTTTAGTGTTTATCTATTATCTTGAAGACCATGATAGACATGATATATAAATAAAAAAGTCAAATTAAATAGCAAGACATGCTCTACTTATAAGTCAACTTAGCTCAACAGTCAATTACTTAATACATGAATAGTTGGCCTTATTTTGGGAACTTTATATTTTTTGGAGTGTGTGCATATATTATCTTAAAAACGTTTGACATTTAGACAAAGACAAGAAAAAGTTTATATCAAAATAACATTGCTGAATATCTTAGTCTATTAATATTTTTTTTTTTGTGTTCATCAAAAACTGTATAAGATGCAGTAAAAATGCAAATGCAGAAACGATCAGAAAGACAAAATATAGAGATTATTCAACTGATCCGCAATTGGCAGTCAACTTCTGACAGAAGTTATTGTCCTAACATTAAGCTTTTCTTGCACTTTTTTGCGTTTCATCAAAAGATTATAGACCTGAGATAGAAACTGTGATAAAGCATATGATTACTAAATTGTCAGTAAACTTCTCGGATAAGTATGATGATTAATTACCATTTTTCAATGTTTGGACATCAGTCATAGCAGTTTAAAAGTAAATTGTAATGATACAAGGATTATCATCAATAAACAAGTTATTCAAGTCTTAAATGTTGCATAGTTCCCATTGTTGAAGCTAACATTGACCCAGCGACGCATGCTCTTTAGAGTCTGTATTTTTTGCTTTTTTGATCACTTTGTGGCACTCTGTTATTGCTTACTTATGGAATTGTAACCGTCAGGTTAAAACAATTTGTTTAATGTGTCATGAACTAACCCTATATAAACTGGAAGTTTTAAAGAACTTGTGAAGCTCACCTGCATCTTGACCAATGTGAATAAAAACGTTAATGAAAGTATACTTCCTTCATTCAGGAAGCCTGTATACTGTATATCATCCCTTCGTAAATTTTACGGACGCCATCACGAGTTGGTTGATCGTCACAAATGATATCGGATATGTTCCTTACGTCGTAACTATAATCCCCTTCCCTTTCATGAATGTGACCTACCGAATTAGACTATTTACCGGATTTGTTATCACATAAGCAACAAGACGGGTGCCACATGTGGAACAGGATCTGCTTACCCTTCAGGAGCACCTGAGATCACCCCTAGTTTTTGATGCTGTTCGTGTTGTGTATTCTTTAGTTTTCTATGTTGTGTCGTGTGTGCTGTTGTTTGTTTGTCTTTTTCATTTTTAGCCATGGCGTTGTCAGTTTGTTTTAGATTTATGAGTTTGACTGTCCCTTTGGCATCTTTCGTCCCTCTTTTATAGACACAAATGTGGCACAAATACAGACACAAGTTGTACACATATAGTCAATGTACTACATTGACCATAATGCGTTATAAATGAATATATTTATACTCTCTACTTGATTATGAACTCTGTGTCAATTCAAACATTTGCTTCAAATTTAAAGTTTACACTTTTCATCCTATACATAGATTATGTGGTTTTTTTTAATAAACATTAACTTTAATTACATTGAAATTATTATAGCGCTATTAGTTATAATTTCAGCATGACTCATTTTAGAATAAATTAGATTCTACAAGGTCTAAATTAAGAATAATAATTTCAGCATGACTCATTTTAGAATAAATTAGATTCTACAAGGTCTAAATTAAGTATATGGAAAAGGTTTGATTTAATAATATATCAAATTTTCACCAATGTGATCTTAAATGGTGGTATTGTCATTTGTTTTTTTTTCTAGTTTATTCGTTATCCCAAGGAATTGTATATTTAAAAGGAATGGAAACGCGGCTCGAGATCAATCGGGATACCAACAGCGCACCCGCAGAGCTATAAACCATGTCTGGCTCAGGCGGAAGTATGATGAATAATATAAAAAATCATGACGGAGTTCCATTTCCTGTCATATAAATCGGTCTTTTAATTCACGGGGTCATCTTGCTTGAGACGATATAAATGAGAGAGAAACCCGAAATCAAGAATAAACTTTTATTCCTAGCAAAAAGTAAGGCCTTAGGTATCATTTTAATGCCTCATCAAACATACGTTTGTAATATTGTATTGAGTAAATTCTCATTAGAATAGACCTCGGTCTTGAAAATTGAGGGAGTTTCATCCGGATTACAAAACCAAAAATACTGTGTTTTGATTTTTTTCTAAAAACTTGAAAACTGCGAAGTGCAAAACAAAACAGTTGATATCATTATGAAGTTGAAACTTTATTCTATCGCTTAGGCTCTTTTTGAAGTTTCTTGTAACTTTTAAGAATTTTCTACGATTTTTCGAAATTTCAGTTTTGAGTTTCAATATTCTGTCAAAATATGTCTATCAATCTGGGAGTGCACTACGATTTCTTTATTATATTGGAAAGTAGAAAGAAAAAAGTGAGAAAATGAGATATTATTTTAAAGAAGGAATATTTTTCTACAGTTTGGTCTAAATTACGAATGCTAAATGTAATTGGTACAATATATATGATTTTATTTCGAAACATGTTGAAAATTTGAAGTTGTGCGTCAACAAATACATCGACACTTTGTATTTTGGTATAAGTTAAATAACTACTTGAAATAGATGTGACATTGACATATAATTTAAAAGCTTAGTCTTTTTTCTATCGCATAGTGTTGGTTTTATGAAAATGGTGATAAAAACGAATTAGCTATGATTTTTCAAAATCCCATGTTTATAGTTCACATTGACGCCATTTTGTTTGAAATAACAGACAAGAAATATATAGAAGACACACGATTGGGATTTATTGTGCCTTTTTATATACCATGTACGATGATATGCATTTTTTTTGGTCAAATGCTGCTTTAGATACTAAATCGTTGTTTAGAATGCAGTTTGCCATTATAAAGCGTTGCTGCAAATTACCATACGAAACAGCAAAACTGTTTTCTTTTTTCTCCCAGAGCAGTAGTCTACAGGCCGCAAAAGTATTCCTTTGGTGTTAAAATAAATAAAATGCGAATGTGGGAAAGTTTTAACTGTTTCTAATTAGAAAATTTATTGCATCTCTTCATTATTTAGCATTAATTAACAGGTGAGCTCGACATTATTAATTTTTAACATCTTAAAAGTATGTAAGACCAGAGACAAATTAGCTTATCATTGATACATGATATATTATACCTGCAAATTGGAACATCCCGCATGCCGTTGTTTATTATAACACCTGTAATCTGAGTTCTTTTATCTAGATAATATACTGCAGTTGTTTACATTTTCCTTCCTTCATAATAATTTATTAACTTCTTTCTTTAACAGTCATTTAGTTACATTTTTAAAATGTCCTTTATTTTGCATGAAAACTTTTTAACACTCGTAAAATGTCCGATATCATCTGATTGTGACATACCTTCATGAAATATCACGATAAAAAAATTTTTAATAATAATTTTTTTATTACTAACTTTGCATGTGGTTGTATTGTTATATTTTTTTTCTTGGATTAATTTATTTTTCGTTTCATGATTAATCACTTAGCTACTTTACCACGTTCGTACTACACAATGCAAGTACCGTTACTCTACAATAGAATGTGTATTTCGAATTATCTTCTGAAAAAACAATATGATTTATTTTACGCCAAGCAAATTGAAACAGAATGCCCCTTAGAATGATGTTTTAGTCATTATTTTTTATTACAGAAACATGCCTAAGAAGAAAAAAATATCATTGTCAAGTTAGATAACTAGTGTCAGATTAAATGACCACGTTCGATAACTTCTACCAGATAAGTAATGAGCCAGTTAGAGCGATGGGGTGTAATTAACACCCAGTCAAAGCAAGAGATGCATCATAATATTTTCTTTGAAGTCGGCCGCGTTTCCATTCCTTTTAAATATACAATTCCTTGGTTATCCATACCATTTCAATTGGTATCGCTTAAGGTAGATCGGGTGTTTAAATTTTCGCGCCGTCTGCGCATAAAGTTGCGCATTGATATCGTAAGTCTTGTACAGTGTCGTAATTTGCCATAACAATAAAATTTGATCATTAAATTAATTTTTTTTATTTGAATACATTGGGAATGAGTTAAATAACTATTAACTGCAATTTAAAAACTTATTTAAGGTTATTGTTACAATTGTCATTGTCGAAATAGCACTTCCGTTCTAAAAATATGGAACATGTTCTTGACGTCGGAGAAGACTGAAGAGAGAATTACTAATAAATAAGATTTAATAATGTATCAAATTCTCACCAATGCGATCTTAAATGGGGGTATTGTCATTTGTTTCTTTATAGTTTATTCGTTATCCATATCATTTCAACTGGTATCGCTTAACGTGGTACCCAACACTTTCACTAAAATTAATTTGGCTCGTTTAATTCTTTGACAAAGTACGTACTTTGACACTTAAACAAAAATCTAAAAATCTAAAAAATTTTGAACCAACCATTTTATCAGAAACATTACACTGGTTATATAGCAATTTGACAAACACAAATTCTGATCATTGAGAAGCTTAATATTCCTTTTACAACACAACGTAATTAAAATGTTTGGCTGACTTAAAAGAGTTATCTTCCTGTAGTGTTAGGTACCACCTTAACACTGCATTTGATTCAAATAGACAAGGAAATCCTACAAAGGAACATCCTGTACGCATACAACATTTGCATCAGTGCCAATTAATTTTAAAACGATATACTTGAATACAAATTGCACCTGTATTATAGTTTTGAAAATAGAAAAAAAGAAAAGATGTGAAATTAGTAATTAATTTCTAATCTTCATGCTTTCATTTTTTCAGTCTTACGTAATATGTAAAATTTATTCTTCCTGTTAATTTGACCACAATTCGTAATGTGCATATGGCTAAAATAAGATGCTTAATGTAATAAAAAAAATATTCTATAACAATAATACAACTGTAAATTGGTTAACATAATTCTAAAAAAAAAGAATTCATTTGTAAAATTGCCTTGTCTGATTTTCACAAATGCGAATGAGTCTTTCAATCTTAAAATTTAACACAGAACTTGGAGTGTCAACACTAAGAACAAATATTATATTTAAACATATTTAGATAATCAAACTCAAAATATTAATTAGATATTGGAAGATGTGGTATGAGTGCCAATGAGACAACTCTGAATCCAAATAACAATTTATAAAAGTAATCCACCATAGGTCAATGTTCTTTTATATGAAATGGAACCATTTAAAAACTGTTATAAAAATGTAGACGAGAATGAAATAAATGCCAACATAACCAATTACGATCACGTTTTAGGAAGTATGACGGAATTATTAAATATGACCTTATCCCAGTCCTTGTAATTTCTTATTTTTTTGGAAAATTAGTTATTTTGAAATTGGCTATTAAATATTTCAATAACAATTTGAATATGATTAAAGTTAATACCGATCATAAAAGGTAATTACTTGAATAACATGAGAGGTGTTTAAAAGAAGTATTTGTCATTTGATAGAGTTGATAAAAAGGATGCAATTTATCAAGATATCGGCGCATCATGTGCTACAGTGCACAATGCCTACTAGTTCAAATATTATGTGGCTATTTGTGCAAAACAAACTCTTATGAAGTATATAAACTTCCTGAAAGAAATTGTAAGTAATGTGATATTAGCTTAATCATATCATTGTAAAATTTGCTGTCATTATAATACGCATTGTGTTAACTTCTATATTGCCTACATATATATATATAAATACTGTAAATAATATATTTGATAAACCATCGGACTATTTTGAGCCAAAATAAATTTAGTCTTGGATATTGCATTCAAATTTAAGACTTAATTCACTATATTGTATACTTATTTAAGATTTCCAGAAAACCAGCGGTTATTTTTAGTAGTACTTGTTTTCCAAAAGGCAATTTTTTATTACCAGACTTTTAACGTGGGTTATTTAATGGCATGTATAAAGTGCTACGTGAACAATTCAGGATACATCGAGTTCATTTGAAGTTTAACTCGCGTCTGGCGTACTAAATTAAAATCCTGGTACCTTTGATAACTAAAGAAAATGTCCTTTACCATCAGGCGTCAAAGGGAAACTTTAGCTTACGAATATGAATACTAATGTGTTAGATTTGTTATAGTGACATTGTGTATATATACAGTATGATAATAATATTTTTCAATACAATGTTTTTACAACCGGCCTATTCGACCTATAAGTAACTTAAAGTCCTGAAGTTATTTACATAAATGAATTGTATGCGTTTTGTAAATGCTTGAAAACTATATTTAGCTGTTCTTCTTGGAAAATAAATTAAAAGTTGTATTAATTGTTCACAGTGTGGTAGTTATAAAAATGTTTCTGTGCCTGGTATGGTTGAGTTAAGTTCATTTTGAAGTTCATTATATAGATCACAGTTAATAAGGAAATGAATTTTACTTAACATGGCTAACTTTCGGTTCAAATTGGTTATAGTTTTACCGTGATTTCAAATATTAATCGTTATTGTTATTTTTTGGGGAAATATAACGGGATTCAAAAAAATATATATATTTTTTTTAATCTTCTAAAGAAAAGTTTGAATTCTATCGTCATTAACAAAAATTTCCTTTAACGTCATTTTGGAAGGATTTTTGCCGTTATTCGTAATAAAGGATTCATATATGAATATTGCAAAACCTTGTTGAATAGCTAAGGACTTCAATTGAAGGTCTGGGGCCGTATGCATAAAACATCTTAACTTAAGTATTCCTTAAACTTAGATTTCACTAAGAATTTCCTTAGTTAAGTCAAATTCTTAAATGGTATGCATAAACTTACTTAAGTATTCACTTAACTAAGGAATACTTAAATCGGAACCTTTCTCTAGTTACCGTATGATAAATATTAGCTCATCACATGTACTCATCCGTGTAAAAGTTTGTTATGATTATTTTAATTTATTGATCAATGCATGCTTTTATTTTAAAGAGCTGGCAATTCAATAGAACGTAACATAGTTTAATGATGAACAATTGGCGCATATAAGACAACGTTGATGCTTTGACGGATGAGCATTGGTAATCCAAAACTTTCCTCTACTTAATCTTTAATTATCTTTCATGGGTGTAATATTTTCTGGAGACAACAATATGTTTTAAACTCTAACAAAACATGATCAAGGTTAAATCAGTGGCGTAGCACAAGACTGAGTACAGCATTGTAAGCATGCATGTGCTAACAAATAATTTTACAAAACACTTTTTTTCGATAAAATGTTCACTTATCGTTGAGCTTATTATGCACTGCCATCTCCCTGTCCAGAACCCTTGCCTACATTTGCTTATAGTTTAAAAAAAATCTATTTTGATGTGAAATTAACATTTTTATCACTTCCCTTTTACAACAAAAAAGGGGGAGGGTAGATTGTTTTCCAGAAATCCATATACAAACTAGGGTAGATTTCAAAAGTCCTACAATCTTTACTAAAACAAATTATTACAGTAAGTATATTCTCCACATCTTAACGAACTTAGAAATATTTTCGAACCGCAATATATCTCTCTTAATATATAAGGTAATATGAAAAAATAGTTTAAAACGAGTAAGGTATCACAAATACCTTATATAACCGACGAATTCCATGGGGACTTCTGACTGCCGTAACAGTGATTCCAAACAATCAACCTACTTGTTTCATATCCCCCTTTTATGAAAGAAATCCACCTCTGGGTAGGTCTTAAAACTTTTCGATATTGTCCCGGTAAGTGAACAAAAAATTAGGGTATGCCCTACATCTTTAGAATAAAACTGAATTGAAAGTTCAAATGACGCACCACCCCCCACCAAACCCCATCCACCCGGCTAAACAGAAACCACCCCCACACATATATTAAGTGTGGTTTTACATGCTCTCTTCATTCCTTGATTCGGTTTTTAACTAACGGTTAAAATTGATACCGCGCGGTGTATTTTAATAATTAAAAAAAACCGTGCACGTACAAAGTAAACAAAAGAAAAAAAGTACCATGAATTACATGTGTGTAACACTCAGTACTTTTCGGTATACATAACTCATGATAACATCGAGATTAGGAAATAGTATATATAACTACCCACTGTTATCTCTTGATTTGTTGATTATACGTGATTCGAAGAAAATAACGATGATCTTTAATATTTACTTATTATTTAGCAATAAATAAACGAATAATTAGTTTATTACTGATATATATATTAATCAATCAAAATGTAGGTAACATAATAATGTTCTACCAAAAACGCAAACTTTCGACTAATTTTTAACTATTTTTGAAAATTTAAGGTAGCTCTATAGGTACCTTAGACTTAAGTGTTATCTTAGGCGTTTCCTTAGTATAAGAAGTTTTATGCATACCACTTAAGTTTTGTGGGCGTGACTTAAAACAACTAAGATTTTACTGAGGAAATACTTAGTTTAAGATTTTTTATGCATACCACTTAGATAAAAAGGGCGGAGTTTCCTTAACTTAAGTGTTTACTAAGGAAAATCTTAACTTAAGTAGCTTTATGCATACGGGCCCTGACACCTAAACTATTTTCATACAACCGACTTTGACTCCGGTTTTACTTTATTTTTTATTTTTCGATACTAGCTACCTCTACGGTAGGTCATCATGGTGTTCTGCCAAGTTAGAGCAATCGATTGAAGACATAAGACGGAAATATGAAAACAGTCAAAAAAGAAGTTACCGCTGTTTAAAGCAAAAAAATAATTTCCACACAACAACTGATTTGGACAATTTCACAAACGTACCAATATACCGCAACGTGCTTGCGTATTGAACTAATGGCATCAGTTTGCTTTTCAATGTATACATAATGTGTTAGTTTTGGTCCTCTATGCTCATCATATTTGTACTTGTTTGGCTATTTAACTGTTTTGAGCTGAGCGTCACTGATGAGTCATATGTAGACGAAATTCGCGTCTGGCGTATAAGACTATAATCCGTGTACCTACATTAGTCATCTGGCTTAACACAGGAACTTGCGGAATTTTCTACAATGATTTGTTTTTACATGCAGTTTATGTTATCTGTAGCTTTTCATGATTTTTCTGAAAATATGAATAAGTACATTCCTTGTATATTCCCAAACTACCTTTTGAAATAAAAAAAGGAAGATCAAAAAAATAATAAATTCCGGGGAAATAAAAAAAACTTACACATATCAAACGAATGGATAACAACTGTCATATTCATGCCTTGGTACAGGCATTTTCTTATGTAGAAAATGGTGGATTTTACCTGGTTTTTAAACTAGCTAAACCTCTCAGTTGTATGTCAGTAACATCAAATTTCATTGTATTGACAACGATGTGTGAACAAAATAGACATAATAATGTTCTGAAAATAGTCTTAGCAAAAGGAAGACGGAAAATACTCGTATATAACTAGAAAATAAACTATTAGCTTATTGGTACACATGGTATAACACAGTGATTTGTATCTAGATGACACAAATGTTACGGGATTAGACTTCATATGGCCTTCTATGAGTAATTTTGGAATAGGAGAAAATAGTAAAGTCGTCCTGAGATGTAAAGTACGCAGTGATGCAGAACCTCATTTCGAGGTACGTCTTACTTATATTTTGTTTGATGATACAGGATACGATAACAAGCCTGAAAAATAAGAAGTACTAGTAAAGCAACATTTCATCAGATACAAAGAAAGTTAGGAACAAATTGAATAGAAAAAAAAAAATTGCAACAATCTTTAGATACTTTGTGAAAATTGATCAGCTTGAACAGTTTTAGTATAGAATTATGACTGTACATACCTTGTTAACCATAATTCTAAGTAAATATAAAAAAGAAGATGTGGTATGATTGCTGATACGGAAATAAACAACTATAGGTCGCAATACGGCCTTCAACCTTGAGCAAAGCCCATACCACATAGTCAGCTATAAAAGGCCCAGCTATGACAATGTTAAACAATTAAAACGAGAAAATTTACGGCCTTGTCTATAGAAAAAAAAAATGATCGAAGAACAAATATGTATCACACAAACAAACGACAACCACTGAATTACAGACTTCTGACTTGGGACAGGCACATACATACATAATGTGGCGAGGTTAAACATGTTAGCCTGTATAGGCAAGGCAAATCCCTACGACATTTATGAAAGTCTTCCTTGTGTAACAAAAAAAACGACTTTGCTATTATTAGTATTCAAGAATGTATATATGCTTTATCTATTTTATATGCATTATATTCCGTGAATATATAACCTTCCAATGCTACAAGTGGGTTAGCTATGAAACCTTTTTTAATCAATGAAATATATTTTTGTAATATTAATATAAAATAAACAAAAATATGTATTTCCAATTAGTAAACAACTCTCAATCTAAGATACAATGTATAAAAATGTAACAATTATAGGTCAAAGTACGGCATTCAACGCTGATATTTGACTCACACCTAACATCAAGCTTTAAGGGCATAAAATGAGAGCCTGCAAAAATGTTTAAGTCGGACATGTTCTGTATTATATGTATATGTCCTTAGTATCGAGACCATATTTCAGTGGTTATTTTTTTATTCTGTGTAACGTATTTATTTTCGTTCGTTTTTGGTTGTTCATTAATTAAACCGGTTGTCTTCTTATTGAAATGTTTTACATTTAATATTTCGGGACATTTTATAGCTGACTATGCGGCATGGACTTTGTGTATTGTTTAAGGCCGTACGGTTATCTATAGCTGTTAATTTTTTTATCATTTGATCCTTTTATTTTTAAAATTGTTTCATTGGTAATCATACCACATCTTCTTTTATATAGAAGTTTTTTTTATCTATATAAGAAACGAGAAATACAATACTTATGTTTCACAGGTCTTGATATAACAGGATACTTTAATTGAATAAATAGTTTCAAAAAAATAATCGAAATACGTTGAGGAAATTAAATCGTTGACTAACAAAAAAATGTGGATCTTATGATGTGTTGAGATATTATTCAACCGGCAATATCATTTTGGTAGAAATTGGTAAGTATTTATATATTATTTAACTGGCAATAAAACTTTAAGAGGATTTGGAATCTATACTGAAATTATTTGTCTGACAGTGACATGAGATTTTTGTCTTAACATGCTTAATATTTATTTTGTCGGTAATTAGTGGGTGAAGATAGATAATTCAACATCCGCATACATAAAAATAAACGGCACTGATGATGGACGATATTCTGTCTTATTAAAAAAACAACCACGACATCGATACCACAGCAAACTTGTAATACAAAACACACAAGTATCTGACTCTGGAACTTACAAGTGCCGTGTCGGTGTTAGATGGTCCGCTGTCATAGAAAGACAATATAGAGTCCATGTTCAAGGTAAACTTAAAAAACATAAATGGTACTTATATACATATATCTTTATTACTATGGCAGATCAAGGATAACAAAGTGGGATTTTTTGTTTTATACATGTGGAGTAAAATGTTTATATGCATTGACCCCTATCCATTATTTATTTGCTTCTTTAAAAAGGGAGGTTCTATATCTGCCTTTGGGCTTGCAAATTGTTGAAGCCTATTCGTTACATTTCGTGTCTCTATAATAACAACTCTCTAGTTTTTTAATTAAAATTCATTCATGGGTCTCAATCACAAACAAAATATATTTTACAGTTCTTTTCAAAAGGTTAAGGTCGTTATTCAAAAGATATAATATTTAGAAACAAACCTAGACAAAACTGTACATCTTCCGTAATCGTTTGACGATATAATTTTCATAAATAATTGAATAAACTATGATTTATAAAACTAATTATAGATATGAATTCACTTGACAAAACCCCTTGTTATTCAATAACTTATTCACAGGGAGACTTGGGCACCAAATGTACGGAGAGTGATTTGTCAATGCAGCAAAGACAAGTGCAACAGAGATATTTCTAGATGAAATATTCAATCATACCAAGAATACTTCCAATGGAATAATGAAATGATTTATAGAAAATGTCATTCCCTGGATGATTAGATTAGACAATGAATCAAGCATAGACAACATCGAAAATTGAAATGTTAGCAAAAAGAGCATGAATTCTACCCACAAAAAAAGGAAAAGTGTAAAAAAAAATGTTTCGTATGTGACTAACGGGCATACTAATTTTAAAAGGACGCGAGATTGTTTTTCGCCAATCAAAAGATCGTAGCATAATGAAACATACATACAATGTAATTATTTAACTATAAACATGACAAATATTGAAAACAAGTATACAATATATACATAAGTTTGCTTTATACATTGTCTTGCACGTAATAGTTATCAATTAAGGCATGATGGTCGTACTAAAAGTAACTGTTACCAAATTTAGGGCTTCATTGTCTTGAATATGTTACTAAATTTAGGGCTTCATTGTCTTTAAGAATTGAATTTGTTTGGAAAATGCTGACAAAGAATCAATTGACAATCGAGCTAAAAATATTGAAATTAATAGGTTAACCACAATAAATATATGTGTCCCATATGCTCTTCAACTTCGTACTTTATTTTGCCCTTTAAACTTTTTGGGATTTGAGCGTCACTGATGGGTCTTTTGTATACGAAACGCGCGTCTGGCGTAAATACAAAATTTAATCCTGGTATCTATGATGAGTTTATTGACCAATACAAATGTTTCGGAATCGTCACAAAAGACCTAAATTTGCTGGGTTCGGGTATTCATGATTTGTCAATCTTACTTCTTTTGAGTCCTTGACCATTCAAATTTTGTTGGAGAATTTGTTTATTTGAAATTTTGAAAAATTATAAAAATAAAAAAAACAGATCAATATTTTTAATGGATTCTATTTATCGATCACACATACATGTTTTAGTGATACGCTGTATGTATAGTATATCTAAAACGATTTGATTTTGCCGATTACTAGTCAGATGTGTCAAGAGTATGAATTACAGTCTAAGGTCACTGCAGGTCAAACATGCATTATTGAAGTGTTCTTGTATAGTAAAAATGCAGTCATATCTTTTTCAGAATCTCTATTGACTCCGATTAGACTAGAATCGTATACAGAGGAAGGTGAAGGAATCATTCAAATTCGACATTTGAACAAATGGACTTATTTTTATTACTATGATTTCAGTGTAGTAAAGGCATCGTTAGTGTGTTGGTCTCTTGGATATCCGTATGTATACAATATGCTTGAATTATTGTAACTAACTAAATTTCTAATAAAACTGAGAATATGTCAAAGAGACAACAACCCGACTAAAGAACAGAAAACAGCCTACAACATTGTACAACCCCAATAAGTGTTCAACACAGTGAGAGAATCTTACATCCGCAGACATGCGTCAACTGAACCTTAAATAAATTGCATACTAATTAGATATAAGAAGATGTGGTATGAGTGCCAATGGGCAACTCTCCATGTCTACAACTAACATGTTTAACTTCAAGATCACTTATAAAGATGATGTACTCTCTATTAAAAACACAAATTTTACATATTGAGTATTGACCTCCGAGTTTATTTGATATTCCGAAGGTTTAACTTGCTATTATTAATTCCATGATGAGGGGTTGACTCTAACAGAAAAGCATATAAACAATTAGTTCAAAGTGGTGAAGTTTAGGTCCCGCGGTTATCTTAATGTCTATCGACGGTAAAGTTGCAAATTTATTTAATTTAAAAAAGATAGAGTTTGGTCATACTCTGTGATCATATTTTTTATAATTTAATTTTGGATGTAACGCGTCTTATGATTGCTGACTTAAGTTATTATACATGTTTTTTGCATAAATAAGGCCGTTAGTTTTCATGTTTAATTGTTTTAATTGTCTTTCGGGCTTTTAGTGATTAGGTGTATGGCTTTGCTCATTGTTGAAGCCGACGGACCTATATTGTTAAGTTTTGTTATTTCGTCTTTTGTGGATAAGTTGTCTCATTGGAATCGTACACATCTTATTTTATAGAATATGATTGCTTCCGAACAATCTAATTGGTAACAGAGTTTTTTGTCCTTACAGTATTAGTTTCTAGATCAAATTTGGACGCCCGAATAAATTCTAGAAATGAGATTACGCTTCTAAACATTTAAATGCAATGGAAAAACAGGGAATTACTAGTATCAACTACGGCGCCTACGACAGTTTAAAGTCGTAGCGACTATGTGGTATGGATTGCTCATTGTTGAAGACCGTACAGTGACCTATATTTGTAAATGTCTGTGTCGTTTGATCTCTTGTGGAGAGTCCCACGTGAAATCGTCCACATCTTCTTTTTTTTACAATTACGAAAATTCTGTCTTCTTTTCTCTTGATGTGATATTACACATGTTACATAATGACTTATACATGAATAATGTTCAACACAACGGTGCCACTTGTTAAGCGGGTTATTCTTACTCTTCATTGAGAGCCAGAGACCATCCCTTCTTTTTTTTTTTTTTTTTTGGGGGGGGGGGGAGGGTGCAAGGGGGTGGTGGGAGTTTGTGTTTCGCAGTCTTTAGTTTTGTATGTAAATGTTTGTATATTCTCCTGTTGGCCTTTTCATATGTTTTTTTTGTTGTTTTTCCTGCAATGGTGATCCCAGTTTCGTCATAACTTAAAGTATTTGTTATCAATTTTCTTCTTATTTCAAACAAGTTAGAAATAGAAATTTATTTTTCTTTAAGTATCCACAAAGTAGTTAATTGGCAGAACCTTAAATGTGAAAGTATTCATATTGTAGATTAAGTGAAATATTGGTTTTAATTTAATCCATTTAAATCAAGGACAAAAATTATATGACCATGATGAAATATACATATTATCTTTCGTTTTTTTTTCTATATTTGAAGTTTCGTGGTTGATGATGCGAGTAAAGCAGGGGACGTTTACAACGTCGTCACACACATATGTGCACCCTTTTCACTATATCTGTATCCACAAGAAGCATTTATACAACAAGAACACAGAAGTCAATTTGGGCTAAAAAAAATGAAATTATCAGACATTTATGCTTTTTGAGGCGTCTATTTTAATGAAAGAGGGGCGACGAAAGATATCAAAGGGACAGTCAAACCAATAGTTCGAAAATAAATTGACAACGAGATGGGTAAAAATGAAAACAGACAAATAATAGTACACATGACACAATATGCTCCACATGTAGCAGCCATCGTGTTGTTCATGTTATTACAAACTCTGTAAATAGTCTAATTCGGTAGGTCACATTCACGAAAAGGGAAGGGGGTTGTAGTTACGACGTACGGAAAACATCAGATATCATATGTGAAACGGTTTTCCCAAAAAGGTCAATTAAATCGTGATGACGTCCGTAAAATCTACGAAGGAATGATTTCAACTTCACATTGGAACTCTTGGTTTAATAGCTTCCTTGTGTATTTGTGAATATTTGTACGCACGAATAAGCTGTGATGTTAGATATATTCCTTGCAATAGCTTTTTCCTTATTTTACTAAGCGTTAAATGCATGTTTGCTCTAAACAAAACACGTATAAAAGCTGACACACCTCTTTCTTTTGCAGATATGGAGGTGTACCACGAATAACATATGAGGAGAGTGGTATATTTCGTTATAAATTTTGGAGGCACAAGAAAAATAGAAATCCAATGTGTATAAATGGAATTAGTTGTTTACCAAATGTCACAGATATTGGCCAGTGTAACATGGAGAAACTATCTAAATGTTATCTGGCACATGTGGTTGGAGTAACTTGTAGGTTGAACCTGTGAAAAGTAAGTTACAATATGTTGAGGATTGTCAAAAAGTGTATAATCTTTGTAAAATATCGTAGTAGGCTAATAACACTCAGCTGCAAAACATTGTTAATTCTTTAAAGTATAATGGACTCTCACGATATATTACCAATGTACATGATGTAAAAATGTCTTAAAATATATTTTACTTTTATTTCTATTTTTATTATGTTAAACACATGCTCGAATAGGAGTGGAAATGGAAATGAAGAAGAAATTTTTTTTTTTTAAATATTAAAAGGAATTATCCAGTTAATCGCTTTAAACAGTGTTTAAATGCAACATTATAACGATTTCTTTCGTTACAACTATCATTATTTCTATTTTCACATATATTTCAGCTTTATATTAATTGCTTAGCACTAAGAGAATTCATTTTCAAGCTTCTACAAATATACATATTTTGTTTATTATACAGAAATAACATGTTTTATTGGTTGTTGTTGAATATTTTTGCACAAAAAGGTATTTTGATTTCACCTTTTGGAGACTTTATTCAAACGGAATGAAACCAGTTATCAATATCCTGTAAAATTATTATTCATTAATGCAATTCCAAAAGAGATGTTCTATGAACTCATTTTCTGTTTTTAAAAATGCACAAAACGAACCATCAGACATGTTATCTTTAACCCTTTCTGTATTTCAGTTCCAGATGTACCTGTCCGTTTGATGATACCAGGAAAGGATGTCAAGAATTTAAGAGAAGGTGTTGTAGAAGTATTTCTAAATGACCATTGGGGATTCGTTTTAGGAATTGGTCAGTCGGAAGTCAACGCTCTTTGTAAAACACTTGGTTTTCAGTATGTTATCTTAATTATTTTGCTGTGAACAATATAAAATGGTCGCCATTTATTTAAAGAGCATTTTCTGTAAACCATTTTATTGCACCACATATCTGATGATTACCTATCAAAATATACGGATGATAACAAAGGGGAAAATGTATTATTCGAAGAGGAAATGAACACCACAATGGACAATAAAAAAATAATCGAATAGGTGAAATACGTATAGAAAAAAAAACAGCAACACACACGTCACAGTCCTGAAGGTTTTATTGAAAATTTAACAAGATGCTAAATTTCCTACACATTTTTTTCTCAAATTTTCGGATTAACTCCTAAATTTTTCTCATCTCCTTAAATATGATAACCTGATACTATATTTGCTATTTGTTTTTGTTGCTTAGTTCTGTTATGAGGGTTACACTTTAAGGTTTAAATAAAAAACGCTGTTAAAATCCGTTCTGGAATCGATTCACGAATGGAGCGTCGAATACATAAAAATTATTACAATATAAAAAAGAAGTTGTGGTATGATTGCCAATGGGACAACTATCCACAGAGGACCAAAATGACACAGACATTAACAACTATAGGTCACCGTACGGCCTTCAACAATGAGCAAAGCCCATACCGCATAGTAGCTAGCTACACCATTTTGTAACAACAAATGTAAATGACGTAATAAAAATCAATAAGTGGTCACTTTGCAGGACATATATACAAACAGTACATACATCTACAACTAGGCATTTCAAAATATATGTTTTGGTAATCCTTCAATCTCCTTGTTCAAGGTATGGTGGTCAGAGTTATAAACACAACAGATATTCTTCAGAATACTAGTTTTGGTCGTCTTGACATTACAACAGAAATTTTACAAAACTTTTCATGTCAGAAAATGCATCGCATTTAAATGAGTGTAGTGATATGGAGTGGACAGAACGTTCGTGGTTTGGATGGGATAGATGGAACATTTTGTCTATAAGATGTTGGACATATGCAGAAATAAGTAAGTGGAAAAACAACTTTACAAAACAGTGAAAATGAATTTAAATAATAAAAGATGAAGGGATGTATATTTTTATTTGAGAGTAATATGATCTAAACAAATGAAAATAACATTTAATATCTACATTTTATTTGATTGAATATTGTGGTGTCTATAGTTTTTTTGGCTAGGTTTTACATAACTACGAAGGTATAAATTGTCATTTGCTCAAAAACCAGTACGGGAGATTAAAAAGAATGTTTCCCTCGCATAAATTTTACAATGTGCACATTAACAATTGCTAATAGACTGCCAAAAACTAAGTGAAAATTGCATTTACAAGGACTAAATATGAGTCGAAAGCTTTTTTTAATGTGCAGATGAGTATTTTAAAGTTTTTAATTATGTAAGAAGATCCATTAACAAATACATACAAATGATATCTTCCACATTTAAATCAGAAGAACTTTATACTTACTATTCCAATTATTGTTTAGGGTCATGTTAGTCATTTACCCAATGCTTAACTACATTGTAATGGATAGTGTTACACCAAACGTTTATTAATTGTGTAGGTCAAAACATCCTAATGCAGAGATGTAGTGTACTAACACTTATAAAAATTAATGTTCAAAGTACGCAATTGACGACGATGTTTTTGAAAAATGTCAATGAATTGATAGCATTCGGGTTTGGATCAAGACATATGTGTTTACGTGTTATATATTAGAAAGCAAATTAAGGCACTTAGTGCTTTATTCATTCGATTATACTTTATTTTAGGCAATTCAGGAGAGCAAATAAGACTAGCAGGGTTAAACGAAGAACACGAAGGACGAGTTGAAATTTTGCATAACAATACTTGGGGAACTATCAATGATCGTTGGTTTGGTTATCCAGGAGCGAATTTATTCTGCAAAATGTTGGGGGTATCAGTAAGTATTGTGTGAATGATAAAGTGGTATTAAAAAACAACAAATAAATGGTCTTCTATTACTGTTGGTAGAAATCAGAAGATTACCAAATTATCAACAAATCAAAGCTATTGACATTGCAAATTCTATTAAAAAAATCCGATTCTTTTTTTTCAAAATTGGAGAACTTATCATTTGTCAACTCCGAAATTGATATCATCAAAGCAGCATGCAAATATGAAAGGATATTTCTTATTTATACATCGTCTGATAAACTGCCATGAAACAGTAAAACTAATAATTTACTGCCTTTCTAAGTGTGAATTAAACTCCGCATTTCTTGCAATCGAGGTCACTTTGCCTGGCCTGTATTCACCAATAAGCTAAATATGATATATAAATGTATGTCCTTCGTTAGTTAAGAAATGGATGTACTTGTCGGCTTATCATTAGTATCACCATGTGTTATTTATATCTGGCAAATATACTGCAGGGCAGAATTATAAGACTGCAGCTGCAAATACCAGAGGGACATTAAAACTCATAGATCAAAACAAAAAAGGGCAAACAGACAAAGAATAGTACAAAAGACACAACGTAGAAAACTAAAGACTAAGCAACACGAACCCCAACAAAATATAGGAGTGCTCTCATGTGCTCAAGAAAGGTAGGCATTTCCTGCTTCAAATGTTGCGCCCGTCGTGTTGCCCATGTTAATTCAAACCCGGTAAATGATCTCTGTCGGGAAAAATAATAAACAAAATTTATACATGTTATAATTCTGTGTTTGGGACACTCGTTTGCATAACACACTGCGAGTGTGTCAAGTATAGTTTAACTTAAATCAACCATTATCTAGGTATGGCGGAGTACCGATCTATGATAAGTACATTCCCGGACAGGGCCCACTATGGATAGACTACATAGAATGTCCTTTACTTGCCAATGATTTACAGGATTGTGAGTTTGATTGGAAAAGTGAGGAGGACACGATTTCCCTTGGTGGAGGACCAGCAGTTGTTAAATGCCGGACAGAACCAGTTGAAGGTGTTTAGATTAATTGCTATGGTTCAGATTGTCTTTTTAATTTTTAGTAGCGAAAATGATTTTAAATTTAGGGAAAAACAACCATCTTTATTAACATTAGGAATAAATATATCAATTAAAATGTAAAATATGTATAAATAAAGACAACAGTAGTATATCGCTGTTCATAAATCGATTGCAAGCAAACAAATCTGGGTTACAAACTAAAATTATAAAGGGAAACAACGAAACAACAGAATACTTAAGTGCAACAAAAACCAAACAACAACACAACATACATAAAAACTAACTATTAGATATTTAAACATTTTTTCCTTAAGAATAAAATTGGTAATAGTTCGAGCACGTTCATATGCATGGCAATTAAACCTGTGAAATCAATAACTCTGGACACAGTACTAGTGCAAGTGATTTCCGATACTTATATATTTTTTGTTTCTAGAACATGTAGAAACTATGTTTTTTTTCGAAAACCAAGTTTTGTTTCTGCAAATAGGATGCCAAGACAATTATATATATATTAAAAAAAATAAGATAAAGTATTTTTTTGTTTATTTTCAGAGTGTTAAATTGCATCAACCAGTTTGATTTCTTTTACAATATCATTATCATTGAAGATCTAATAATTATATTAATTTTTTTAAATATTGTAATAATTCCATCGAGTCTTTAAAATTTTGAAAACACTACATTTCAATGTTTAATTTTGGAGACAAGATATATGTATATAAGAATATTTTTCCTAATGTTGGTTTAAACCAAAAAGCACGGTATACTTATCGCTTTAAATATCTATTGCATGTTGAGCTAGTATTAGGAATAAATTATCTTACCATCAATTATCTACCCTGTTCATTCGATATAGACGGCAACATGACCTCACGATTGTCTCTTATTTTAGTTTGTTTCAATATCGAATGAAAGATAAAAAAAAATCAAGCATTTTATAAATATTTGGTAGCTCACATTTTTATCTCAAGCTAGGTGCGCATCGCTATATCCTGAAGGCACAGTAAAGAATTTTCATTTTTAAAAATATATTATTCCATAAAAAGGCTATGAACGATTTTTTGCATTATATGAGAACACAGTCACATAAATCGGTATGTTAAAATATCAATCAACTGAACTAAAACTCAGCTTATATTGATGATAATTAACCTTGGAAAGTGCTCATAAGTACGCGTGTTTTGTTTCAATTTTCTAAAGATACAAAGAGTCATGAATATCAACGACATGTATGGTTTGATCAATTTTTTTGAATTTATTTCAGTCCCGGAAGTGAAGTTTAGATTAGAAGCAGGATGGAATAAAGATATACTTGAGTACTTTAAAGACGGGTACTGGGGATATGTATGCGGGGCATACATGGGTACCTCTGAGGCATCGATGTTCTGTCACATGTTAGGTTTTACGTAAGTAATGATATTTCAAAGACAGATTGCGGTATGATGCTGGCATGCCAGTAACTGAAAGTAGTAGTCCTTTGTTAGTGTATGTATCCTTGTCGTTTTGCTTAATTTCTTGTGTTACTTACTCTGTCATCCGAATAAGACTTTTTTGAACTGAGTTTTACTGTGCGTATTGCTGTGTTCCCTTACATTGGCTTAAGACATATGGGGAGGGTTGAGAGCTGACAAAACGTGTATATATTCCAAACTGCTTAATTTTGTGTATGGTCTTGAATTGAAATACAGTATTAACCATATGTCTACTAATACAGCCAGACAATGACAGAATAGTAAGTAAGATAGCAATATGACATATGTATACAAAATGCATGACATGCAATGAAACTAAATATTATTTACACATTGTCAAGACAATTTTACACATTCATAATCAAAACAATGACTTATCCGACAACTTATAATTATCTTTACGTGACGTGAAATATGAAAAACCTTTATACCTTTTTATAGGGGTGTCGTAGACCTGTAAAGTGCTATCTGGTAAATGAAGAAATAAAAAAAGCCAAAGTAATGGAATAACTACTTTCAATAAGGAGCTTTATAAAACTAAACAGACACATATTCTGAAGCTAACACATGCACGAAAATAGAAATATAAGTTTAAAAATATGGAATGTGCTAATAGCAGTACTGTCAGCGTAATCATTGTAGTTTTTAAATTTCTTTTTTCATTATTTCATTATTTCATTTTTCTTATTTGATTGCTTTCTTTTTTTGAATCAGTCATGGTGGACATATTATTATTGATACGGATAATGGAAGAGACGGACAGAATTATCATAAGAAAGATATTGCACCAACAGTTTTAAAAAACATAGAATGTCCATGGAATTCAGTAGACCTCGATCAGTGTTCAGAACGGAAATGGAGTTACAAAGATAATAGAATAATTTGCGACTGGCACAAGCGAGATTTAAGACTAAAGTGTAGGTCAAAACCTTTTCCAGGTAATCAAAGTCTTTTTTTTTAAAGTTTTTTTTTAATTTTTTGATGTATTAATTGATTCATAGAAGTTTTGCTCATTATTGAACATGTTGAAGGCCGAGTGGTAAAAAGTGAAATCACAAAAAATACTGAACTGCGAGCAAAATATAAAAAGGAAAGTCCTTTATCAAAACACAAAACTGGATGCTACGTATATTGTATGTAATATCAGTAGTAAATTAAGTATGATCTTAAACGGTCAATTGATTCTAACGTCATCTGGATTGCCTACAACAACAAACGTTAAGTACTGTTGAGATATTTTCTTGTAGTCAATTAGTACTTATCAGATAGACCTTCAGACATTTCAATACATTGCTGATATATACAGTACATAACAAATAATGCAAAATTGTCAGAACATAATAAATAGACATTACTTGCTTTTCAACTTCAAACTGTATTAACACTGTTTTACGTTGTTTTTTTTTTTGTTGTGTGTGTATGAGTCATTGAATTACACACTACACCCAGGGTTTCCGCTGGCGGTCGCCATTTTCGCAATTTGCGAAAAAATAATAATTGTGGCGATAAAAATTCGTCATTTGCGAAAAAATTTGGCGAGAGAAATATATAAACCGATTTATTTTCCTCCATCTTGTTTATTTACTTTTTTTCGAGTTTCTCGGACTTTACCCGATCAGACAATACTCGGAATTCACCTTGACCTCATTAAGATTTAGACAGAAAATCAATAATCAGCTGATTGCATTTTATAGCTATCGACAACAAAGGACTAATTAATAAAGGTGTTGATTGAATTGTTTCACAAAATGATATGGTCAAATGGCTTCCGCTATAAATGTCACATACAGAATTTATTTACATCTTTGGGACGCACGTGTTTGAAGCAAACTTTTGACATCTCTCCCTTTAAAGATAGTTTTGAAAAGAAAGCTGTTGTTGTGACGAAAATTGTTCAAAAGCAAGAAAAATCTCCGATTTAAAACTTTAATTCTTTTATCCTTTGACTTTAATAAAGTCGTTTGAGTGACACATGCACGTGTTTCAAGCATAGTTGGACGTCTCAACTTTTTCATTTACGATGGTCAAGAAAAGAAAACTGTCGTTATGAAAAAATCTATCCAAAAGGCTGGGAACAACCCCTCGAATGAGAGTAACCGTTCAATGTAATGACTACACATGAAATGAGGGATCAATTTCATGTGATAAAAGCTTTTGTTTTGTTGTAAAAATTACTTCTTAGTACAAAAGGGCACAACAGGAAAAATATATTTATGTTACTTGGCGAAAAAAATAATAAAGTGGCGAAAAATATATTGTTTTGGCGAAAGAGGTGGCGAAAAAAATAATTGACCCAGGGGAAACCCTGACTACACCTATACAATTTATTAATTAATTCAAATTCATAAGAGTAGTAGGTATTAGGTTATATATTTCGAAACATTACTTTGAATTATTTGGTATGACTTTGTACTATTACTATGAACGATTTGTTCTGTCTACCCTGTCTTTTCGAATACAATAATAATATTGCGGGACTAATGCAACCGCATCACCAATCTTGCCTGGTCACACACGATATATATGCGACAAAAAAACCTCTCTCTCAACTTTTAAGGGTCTAACAGTTGTCAGTGAATGGAGGCGCTGCCAAAAAATTGATGATAGTAATTTGGTTTCTTGATTACTGATTTTTTTTATTCCCTAAAAAGCATATTGTCTGCGCTTAATTGCGAAGGATTTTTATAATACCTGCATCTCGAACATGACATTACCTTTATAAAACATTCGAAACCCTTTGATAAAAAAAACAAATCAATTCAATCGTTTCTCGGGCTCTTAACACACATTCAGTGAATCCATATATTACAAAACAGACTTATAATGTCATAATATTGTTTTTTTTTTTATTTCAATATAAATAAGGTTTATTAAGCATGTTCACATTTAACGTGTTTAATTGAAGAATATGATGTACAGTTATATGGAGGACATTCGTCCAATGAAGGTCAGCTTCTTGTGAAATATGATAACACGTGGACAACGGTACACTCTGATCACTTTTCGACTAAAAATCAAGCTGTTGTATGCAGGCAGCTTGGATTTAGGTATGTAGGTTATATATTAGGTTTATTAATAAGAAGATTGCAGGACAATTAGGATTAACGAATAAGTGTGGCAATAAACTTAGCTCAATAAAACCTAATACATATTCAATACACTAACTGCAATTGATGAATGAAATAACTTGTTGGAATGTGGGGAATGTGGGGAATGTGACAACAACCCGACCATAGAGCAGACATTTATATTCTATATTTTTTTCTGGTTTATCAAGGAATACTGTAAAGGGCGAGGACATCATCTTTTTGAAAGTATTTGTTTAAGAAAGAAATGTAAATTGGATCGGCTAGCCACTGTTTAACACTTTAACACATGTTTTAAGCGATTAATTCTGTTTACATATTGTTTTCTTTTAAGATTGAGCACTTTGAATCCCATCAAACACAGTGGGAGATATGATAAAGAACTATGCTGATTATTTGTTATAGATAACTACAAGTGTTTAACAACATTGCCGATTGATGTATCCTTCGAAGTTATTTGCACACTTATTTTATTTTACAGACATGGAGGAGAGAAATTCAGTAAAAAATCAATTTATAAAAATAGTCCGTTTTGGTTAATTCTAAAATGCAACGGAAAAGAACAGAATGTAGGACAATGCAATTCAATTAAAACACAGCCGTTCTCGCCATTCGACAGAGGTGTGTCAGTGTTTATTAAGTGCTATGAAGAAAGCGATCCTGGTATGTTTGCATTTATGTTTTGTTTTGATTTGTTTTAATGATTTATAAATAAAATTGAGAATAGAAATGGGGAATGTGTCAAAGAGACAACAACCCGACCATAGAGCAGACAACAGCGGAAGGTCACCAACAGATCTTCAATGCAATGAGAAATCCTCGCACCCGGAGGCGTCCTGCAGCATTTAAATAACCATTTTTTGCTGGATTTATTCGACAAAATATCGTATACTGGATGGGATCAGATTATAAAATGCAATAGGCGCTACAAGGAGTTTTGCAATCTGTTTTCTTTAAATTTTGGTAGAATATAATTGCCTTTACACGAATTATTGGTTTGTTTATCATCCTTTGGACTGGATATGGCGGTTCATGTTTATGTCGCCATCCCGAATAACCAATTCGACATTCCTCGTTAGCAGAATTATCCGGCCGAACCTGTATTGCTTTTAATGAAGTGTCCATCCAAGTAAAACTGTGTAGTGCATTCAGCTTGTCGATGACGACAGATATGTTCAAATAGTCCCATCCGCTATCCTGTCTTCTTTTTATATCTCGAGTATTATGTAGCGGTAGTTGACTTTTGACCCGTTTTGTACTTACACAAGTAAAAGGACGGGCAATACATGTGGAACAGGATCTATGTTCTTTCCCTTTGATCCTCCCTCCGATTTTTTAATAGGTCCATCTTGGTCTAAGTTTTCAGTGTATTGATTTGTTGTTTTTTTTTGGCACTTTTTTTGAGGGGGGATTGTAAGTTGTACATTTTTGACTTATGTGACTGAATATCCGTTTGGATCATCTGCCTCCATATGAATTTTCCAGCACTAAAAATTTATATAATGTTTTTTTGTAGAGCTTCAGATGACAGTTTCTTTAGAAGGTGATGGAAGGGTTATTGTTCATAGACAGGGGAAAACGTGGGAAATATGCTCTTCTCGATGGTCTGATTACCAAGGTAACTCTCTGTGGGATGATGTAACGGCAACCACTGTCTGTCGTATGCTAAATAAAAGGTAGATAGTATTATTAAGTATTCAAAATTGAAAGATTTATATTGTTA
>CM034351.1:26301312-26332237 GCA_019925275.1 Mytilus edulis | reverse complement strand
ACATCATTACCAGTTGATTAGTCAATTGTTGTAGCTTCCTTCAAAGCCATTTGTAAACACTTATTATGCGTATTACTGACATGGAGGAGAAACAACAAGTAAAGACTCCGTGTATTAAAAATAGTCCGTTTTGATTAATTGTAAAATGTTTTGATTAATTGTAAAATGCAACGGCAAAGAACAGAATGTGGGTCAATGTAATTCAATTGAAACACACCCGTTCTCACCAATCGAAAGAAGTGTGGCTGTGTTTATCAAGTGCTATGAAAAAAAACGATATCGGTATGTTTATATAATAAAGAAGATGTGGTATGATTGCCAATTGGACAACTGTCCACAAGAGACCAAAATGACTCAGACCTTTACAACTATAGGTCACCATACGGCCTTCAACATGTATGCATGTTTTTGTATATATTTTTTAAAAGATTTAGGTTAAAGGTTTTTCAATAAGTTTTAATTAGTCTTATTTTCAATATTTTGATTTGTAGACTATTTTTTTCTCTATTTTCCCCGTTTTGTAATGGAATTGTCAGTTTATCCCTAAGTATTATCCGCCTCTTCGTTCCTGTACTAGAAATGCTTAGTATTTTGTGTAGAGCTCCAGATGACAGTTTCCTTTAGAAAGTGATGGGAAACTTATTGTTCATTGACAGGGAGAAACATGGGAGATCTGATCTTCTCGATGGTCTGGTTTCCATGGCTATTCTCTATGGGATGATGTAACGGCAACCATTGTCTGTCGTATGCTAAATAAAAGGTAAATAGTATTTTTCAGTTTTTCATATTCAAATGAGTATAACGTGTACATAATAGGATTTACATGTTCTACTCAAATGCCTGCGTAAGTGTTAAATCGTTTCAGAATATCACAAACTATCATTCGTTTGATTAATTTCGTAAACGTGTTATATCATGTTTAACCCCGCCGCATTTTTGTCCCAAGTCAGGAGCCTCTGGCCTTTGTTAGTCTTGTATTATTTTAAATTTTAGTTTCTTGCGTACAATTCGGAGTTTAGTATGGTGTTCATTATCACTGAACTAGTATATATTTTGTTTAGGGGCCAGCTGAAGGACGCCTCTAGGTACGAGAATTTCTCGTTGCATTGAAGACCTGTTGGCGACCTTCTGCTGTTGTCTGCTCTATGGTCGGGTTGTTGTCTCTTTGGCACATTCCCCATTTCCATTCTCAATTTTATATTACCATATTGTCCTAAGCCCTTGGGATCGTTGAACCGAATTCCACCAGCTGTATAATTAACCCCGTGCTAATTTATGTATGAAAGACCATCAAATGATCATTGATCAAATAGTTGGAAAACATATTAAGTCTTAGATGCACGATTTTTTTTGTTAGTTGTTATCGGCTAGGAACTAGCTATCAGTTAAAGCGAGTGCTCTCAGATCAGTACAAAGTGTACTGTTGTTTGGATTTATAAGTACCTTGCCACGTCCACTCTGTATTTTTTTTTAGATGTATTTATATTTGTATCATTTTAATGAGTTAAGCCTATTTCAACTGTTTTTTATAGTTCGGTCTTATGTTGTACTGTTACACCAGTGTCACAGGTTAGGTGGAGAATTGGGACCACGCTGATATGTTCCACCCCGCCACATTATGTATGTAGGTGCCTTTCTCAAGTTAGGAGCCTTTAATTCAGTAGTTGTCGTTTGTTGATGTGTTACATTTTTTGTTTTTCGGGCATTTTATGGTACAAAAAGGCCGTTAGTTTTCTTGTTGGAAACTGTTTCAGATTTGACATTTCGGGGCCTTTAATAGCTGTATGGGCTTTGCTCATTGTAAACGGCCGTACGGTGACCTATAGAAGTTAAGTTCTGTGTCATTTGATCTCTTTTGGAGAATTGTATTATTGGCAATCATGCCACATTTCCTTTTTTCTATACATTTCACGGTTTTGTTTTTTCGTTTCTTTTTTCTTTTCAATCTTGTATCGACAATTGATAACTGCGTCCACCTGAGTCTCTACAATTTTTTTGTGATTTCGTGTATCAGTCGTTCAATAACCGTAGGCTTAAAAATTTTACATGAGCGCCACTTATGAGTCTTAGTAAAAACGAAACTTGTAAAACGAAACGCGCGACTATTGTGTCCAATTCTTGGCAAGGTATCTGGTAAGTTATGACGACTATTTTTATTATGGCCCATTTAAAGGCATTATATCATAGATAAAACCTAACACACGATATGCATACGTTTAAAAGAGGGACGAAAGATACCAAAGGGACAGTCAAACTCATAAATCGAAAATAAACTGACAACGCCATGACTAAAAATACAAAAGACAAACAGACAAACAATAGTACACACGACACAACATAGAAAACTAAAGAATAAACAACACGAATCCAATTTAACATTTACAGTCACAATAATAAACGAACAATTCCTTAAACATGTGCTTCTTTCTGTATCATTTGAGTAAATCTCAATTGAAACTGCAACAAATATAGTTTACCTGTTTAAGTTTTTCTTTTTAACAGATACAACTATTCTTTGTAGTGCTAAAGCGAAACAATTTTCTTGATTTAGCAATGGAACCGCGATTCGCAATTTGTACAATGCAACTTTTTTGTCAAGCCTAAACGAAATAAGTTTCATTTTGAAGCAATGGAACCGCAAAACACTTACCTTTCGATTCCCAATGCAGCATATAAATATTTGAAATGTGCAGTCAATCCTCTGTTAAAATTTTCTATCCCCATTTTTCACAAACATTATAAACACTTTTGAATAAGCAACAAGATGAATGCACACTGTTATATGATATACTCTCCAATGAATCAATGCCCTGAAAGTGATGTAGTCGTTCCATTGTAAGACCCCTTCGACATTTGGTGAATATTTTTAACTCATGCTCTGCAAAGTGTGCACAGTTTGAGATTAGAAAAAAAAGCTTCAAATAGTTTCAACCTCATCTCAGTGATTATAATACAATGTTGACTGCTGTACCTCTTTTTGTACATGTTTACCTCTTATTTGTTTTGTTCACACATTGTTGACATTATAATTGAAAGTTGTGTGACTGTCATACAAGAAAGAGGTTAAGCTATTTATACAATCAAGAGTAATCCAACATTGTGTGCAGCACGTTTGATATGATAGTGCTTGAATCAATAAAGAAATTAAATAAAATATAATGCTTTCTTATATTTTTGCATCTAACAATTATTGTTAGTAATAGTGAAAAAACCTGCTCCAGGCATGTTGTATCATTATTTCATTATTTACCTTTAGTTAGTATTACTTTATTTATAATTATTTCGGAATATAAACAGATGAATATTTCAGGGATCTGACAACAAGATTCACATTCGTTACTTATTTCAGAAATTAACCTGTTTTTTTTTATTCTATCGAATTCGAAGGTAATTCGATAAACTATAAAGGCAATATCATTATTATATATTTAATAAAATTTTCTATGTGTCATCTTATAAAGCACTCCAACAATAAAACATGAAAATGTTAGCCATATGAACATTTGGAAGCGGTAAACAAAGTCAGGGGAATGCTACAATTTAAGGGAGGAGTAGTGTAAAACATTGAAGGCATGTAGATGTTAATGAATAACTCACTTTCCACTCGTGTTCAAATATCATATTGCAGGTAAAATAAAAATTCAAGTATATAATTGAAAAAAAGCTGTATGCGTGCAATAAATTGTTATAAAAACTTCAGGATGTACTAAGGTGAGGTTAGGTAAAAATTAATAAATTGAGAAATTGAAATTGATACTATAAGCTGGTAGAGCATCAATTAAGGATAAAGATAAGCTAAAAATATTGATAGGCCATGGACCTCCTTTTCGAGATATTTGAAATTTAAGATATGGCGGGAAAAGGCTGACTCGGACTTTTACCTTATATTTGCATTGGTATTATTTGGGTCTCGATACAAAAGAAGAAAATCAAGAATCTTCTAAAATTTTGGTAAATGACATTTTAAGAGCTATTAAGTCTTATATGAAACAAATAAATGGGTGTTATGAGGCAAAATATTTTATTTTATTACATTGTATTGTATGGAAAAACACCAAGGAGTCCGAACATTTGACACAAATTCAAAAACCTCACCTAAGTACATCCTTAATTGTATAGTTTACATAACTGCAGGATTTAGCTACACCAATTATTAACGAATAATTTAATTTTGGATGTAACGCGTCGTTTGATTGACAGACGAAGTTTTGTCTATAAGCTCAAATAAATAAGTTTGTCATGTGACCCTGTCGTCATCTATGTTTTCCCTAATTTATTCCTGCTAAAATGGAATGATAAGGAATGACTGTAAATTATTTTCTGTTCATTCGAAATAACATAAAAAATGTAGTGATCACTTCAAAATAACACACTACGTAAGTTATTCAGTATGTACCACATTTTTGACGTTATTTGTTCATAGAGAGAAAAAAATAAGACAGTCATTCCTTAAATAGATAAGGGTAGACGCAAATAAGAACCAATATTAACCAACTATGATAACGTTGATGAACATATGATAAATTCATCAAATCTAACTTCATCCTAGATCGTATAGAAATTAATTTATTGTAAAATGAGTCATTATGAAATAACATTTAATAGCCATTTTAGCAATTTCAATGTGTTTGAAGTGTATGTCTATTAAATACAGACATTACTTACGCATATCATGAACATTGTAAATTTTGGAGCAAATACTTGATTTAACATAGAGACTATAATCAAGTACTTATTATAATCGGTAAATTATATTATAATTCGTTACCTCAAACGAATAAAAAGTATTTAAAAAATAAAAGCAACCACTTGTTTCATAGGAATAGCTCGCTAGCATGTGTAGCTTACTCTTTTAATTTCATAAAACACTATTAAATTTAAATCCCGATGTCCTCATGATACGACAATACCGCTGTGAAGTACGCGACAGCCTACGGAGTAGAAAATCAAAATGAGAAATTATATATACATATAATAGGTTATAATGACCAATCAAATAATGTCATACTATTCAAAAATTACAAACATTCAGTAGGGTTGAAAGGGGGAATCTTCACCTTAACTTAACTGAACTTTACTGAACTGTATACGAACTTGACAATATTCCTTAACTAACATAAACAAGAAAATTGGTCGCGCTTTTAAAATCCCGCGCTATTTACCAATCAAATGTCATACTCTATTAATTCATGATATTTACACGACACGACAAATATTGACCAATCCGAAGTATCATTTAAGAATTGAATGCTTCTTTTTGTAAATTTATTGGGGTGTAAAAGCGGTGACCGAAGTACATTTTGTATGAAGCGCGGAAGAGCTTCATTCTAAAAATGTACGCACGGTCAACGTTTTTACAACCCTGCACGTGATATTTATACAGTTTGTATGTGGCTATTTATGCCACTTTAACGCCTATATAGTTACACCATTTACGTTAACATTAATATTCTAACTTTTCAAGGGTCAATATAAAGATTGCATCCAGATACATACGATACACTTACATAGCAGATATTCAATGCATTGGTTCAGCTACCTACACTTTAATTGATATTGAACAAGACAAGTGGTTATATTCGAGTTTATTTCGCATGTTAATAAAAAAATGTATTACCATGTTTCTGACAAAATTTTGCCGAGAAGTGACAATATTTTTTTACCATTAACATGACTAAGTACATGATATGACTTTGGACAGTTGCAACATAGTATGTTAGAATGATTTGCCAGTCATACACTGACGATTCCAAATGAGTTAAAAGTGACAGCACTAGAAAATATAACTGCATGGTGACGTACTGTGCACTAACCGTAATATTTAGAAGATTATTATTATTAAAAAGGAAGAATAACTGAATGCAACACTTATATTTTTAGTAGTCAGCTGAGGCGCACCTTTGGGTGCGGGATTTTCTCGCTGCGTTGAAGACCAATTTGTGGCCTACGGCTGTATTCAGCCTATGATCAAGTTGTTGTCTCTGTGACATATTTCCCCTTTCCATTCTCAATTTTATGTTATCTTACCAACTAATGCTGAGTATTGTACATGCTATATTTCAGATTATACAACACAATATGATAAACCTTTGCACTGATATTTATTTGAATCGAGTTCTTTCTAAATCTTACAACACATATGACTGTACATTGCTGTATTTTTAGAGGAGAAGATTTTTGTAAAAGCTAACAACGACGGACGACGACGACGGACGCCGGATGCAAAGTGATGCGTCGTCGTTAGCTTTTACAAAAATCTTCTCCTCTGAAACTACTGGGCCAAATTAAACCAAACTTGACCACAATCATCATTGGGGTATCTAGTTTAAAAAATGTATGGCGTGATACGGCCAACCAACCAAGATGGCCGCCATGGATAAAAATAGAACATAGAAGTAAAATGTACATTTTGGCTTATAACTCTGACACCAAAGCATTTAGAGCAAATCTGACATGGGGTAAAATTGTTTATCATGTCAACATCTATCTGCCCTGAAATTTTCAAACGAATCGGACAACCCGTTGTTGTGTTGCTTCCTTGGAATTGGCAATTTTAAGAAAATTATACCGTTAATGGGCTATTATCTTGAATATTATTATAGATAGAGATAAACTGTAAACAGCAATAATGATCACCAAAGTAAGATTTACAAATAAGTCAACATGACCGAAATGATCAGCTGACCCTTTTAGGAGTTATTGCCATTTATAATCCATTGTTAACCATTTTTCGTAAATCTTAGTAATCTATTACAAAAATCTTCTTCTCTGAAACTACTGGGACAAATTAATCAAATCTTGGCCACACTTATCGTTGGGGTATATTGTTTAAAAAATGTGTGGCGTGACCCAGCCAACCAACCAAGGTGGCCGCCATGGCTTAAAATAGAACATAGGGGTGAAATGTAGATTTTGGCTTATATCTCTGAAACCAAAGCATTTAGTTCAATCGGACATGGGGTAAAATTGTTCATCAAGTGAAAATCTATCTGCCCTGAAACTTTCAAATGAATCGGACAACCGGTTGTTGGGTTGCTGCCCCCCAAATAAGTAATTTGAAGGAAATTTTGCAGATTTTGGTTATTATCTTGAATATTATTATAGAAAAGGATAAACTGTAAACAGCAATAATGTCCAGCAAAGTAACATCTACAAATAAGTCAACATGACCAAAATTATCAGTTGATCCCCTAAGGAGTTATTGCCCTTTATAGTAAATTTTGACCAATTTTTTCGTAAATTTTTGTAATCTTTTACAAAAATCTTCTCCTCTGAAACTACTAGGCTAAATTTAACCAAACTTGGCCATAATCATTATTGGGGTATCTTATTTTAAAAATGTGTGGCATGATCCCGCCAACCAACCAAGATGGCTACCATGGCTAAAAAAAAAGAACATAGGGGTGAAATGTAGATTTTGGCTTATATCTCTGAAACCACAGCATTTAGAGCAATCTGACGTGGGGTTAAATTGTTTATCAGGTCTATCTTCCCTGAAATTTTCAGACAAATTGGACAACCTGTTGTTGGGTTGCTGCCCCTGAATTAGTAATTTTAAGGAAATTTTTGCAGATTTTGGTTATTATCGTTATACCGTTTATGGGCTATTATCTTGAATATTATTATAGATAGAGATGCACTGTAAACAGCAATTATGTTCAGCAAAATAAGATCTACAAATAAGTCAACATGACCAAAATTGTCAATTGACCCCTTAAGGAGTTATTGCCCTTTATAGTCAATTGTTAACAATTTTTATCAATTTGTTAATTTTTTTTTAAATTTTTAGGAAATATTTTCCACTGTAATTACTGGGCCAAGTTCATTATAGATAGAGATAATTGTAGCAACAAGAATGTTCAGTAAAGAAAGATCTACAAACACATTACCATCACCAAAACACCATTTGTCATGAATTCATTTGTGTCCATTGTTAATATGCACATAGACCAAGGTGAGCGACACAGGTTCTTAAGAGCCTCTAGTTGTCATTTTCTATAGGTTAAAATAGCTATACATTTGTTTTTCGGGAACATTTTTTAGATTGTATGTACTGAGGATTCTCTTCTCCATTAATATAATATCTTTATTACCAATCCGAGCTGTGTGATCGCATCGGGTTCATTTATGGAATAATGATTTTGTTCAAAATCAAAATTTACAAGTTTGTAATGAAATATTGGTAGCATACATGTACCATCAATCAATATCAATATATCAGAGATGCTTATTTGTTTTCTGTGTGTACATATTGGACGAAGAGTACATTGTAGTTGCTTAGGTAATGGAACATTTCCGAAAGTCAGATATCTTTGGAGTACAATCATAGCTGCAGCAAATATAATCGCTCTCTGTAACAGCAATTATCATCTAAAATTAAATCACTTAGCATCACAACTTAACACAGATTAAGTTCATTTGCCATTCTGATTTCGTTTTAATCAATTTTTGAAAAAGGATAAAAGGTAAAATAACAATAATAGCAAACTTATAGGAAAATCAATTCGAAGAGTCTCATGACAAAATCAAAACCTCAAACAGATAAAAAAAAATAATGGAAAAAACAGCTGTAACATTCCTGAATAGCTGACTGACCGGACAATAAAAAAAGGTTGGATTAAACCTGGTTGTAGAGCTTGGTTTAGATCTCACTTGTTTAAATGTCGCAAAAAAAAAAACCCCAACAAAATACATGAATTTTCGGTAATTGGTTTATTGGAGAGTATGCTACATAACATTGTGTACACATCTTGCTGCCAGCTATTTATTCAAAATAATTTATAATGTTTGAAAAAAGAATGTGAATTGCAAGTTTTATTAAACGAATCCAATTTTTCAAAGTATTTTAAATATTCAATTGCTGCATTGTACACCACCACGATATGTTCTATGCATTACTGCTTCGTTGCAATTACCTGGTGCCCATGGAGATAACATATAATTCTGGAAGTCAAGACGTCCATAGAAACAATCTCCGAGATGTGAAGCTCCTCTTGGACAATACACTTGTTGTATGTTATTTGCCGTCACTTGGAATTCTTGAGAAGCGAAAGGTAAGTGTTTTGCGGTTCCATTACTTCAAAATGAAACTTATTTCGTTTAGGCTTTACAGAAAAAGTTGCATTGTAGAAAATAGGGAAATTTGACAAGCATTAGTGAAGTTATACTCGTTCGTTTTGTGAACCAGATATTTTCACGAAATGGCAAAGAACAAAGCACATTTACATAACTTTGTTGCACTAATTAAAATGACATTACCTTTTGAAAAAACCCACATATTTCGTTGAGATATTATCAAAATTAGTATATGTCTAGATAATAAAAACTTCCTTACTAAACAAGTTCTTTAAAAGTAACAAAAATTGTTAGTATGTCGACTAAGGACGTTAGTTTTTTTCGTTTGTATTGTTTTACATTGTCATTTCGGGGCCTTTTATAGCTAACTATGCGGGATGGGCTTTGCTCATTGTTGAAGGCCCTATGTTTACCTATAGTTGATAATTTCTGTGTCATTTTGGTCTCATGTGGAGAGTTGTCTCATTGGCAATTATACCACATCTTTTTTATATTGAATGGTATTCTGTGATATTTGAACACTTACGCAGTAATGCGTATCACATAAGGTAACAATATAAATCTTTCAATTTTAAATACTTAATAATATTATCTACCTTTTATTTAGCATACGGCAGACAGTGGTTGCCGTTACATCATCCCACAGAGAGTTACCTTGGTAATCAGACCATCGAGAAGAGCATATTTCCCACGTTTTTCCCTGTCTATGAACAATAACCTTTCCATCACCTTCTAAAGAAACTGTCATCTGAAGCTCTACAAAAAAACATTATATAAATTTTTAGTGCTGGAAAATTCATATGGAGGCAGATGATCCAAACGGATATTCAGTCACATAAGTCAAATATGTACAACTTACAACCCCCCCTCAAAAAAAAAGTGCCGGAAAAAAAACCAACAAATCAATACACTGAAAACTTAGACCAAGAAGGACCTATTAAAAAATCGGAGGGAGAATCAAAGGTGTTCCGGGAAAGAACATAGATCCTGTTCCATATGTATTGCCCGTCCTTTTACTTGTGTAAGTACAAAACGGGTCAAAAGTCAACTACCGCTAGATTATATTCGAGAGAGAAAAAGAAGACAGGATAGCGGATGGGACTATTTGAACATATCTGTCGTCATCGACAAGCTGAATGCACTACACAGTTTTACTTGGGTGGACACTTAATTACCCTGGTTTTTTGGTGGGGTTCGTGTTGTTTATTCTTTCGTTTTCTATGTTGTGTCGTGTGTGCTGTCGTTTGTTTGTCTTTTTCATTTTTAGCCATGGCGTTGTCAGTTTGTTTTAGATTTATGAGTTTGACTGTCCCTTTGGTATCTTACGTCCCTCTTTTATTAAAAGCAATACAGGTTCGGCCGGATAATTCTGCTAACGAGGAATGTCGAATTGGTTATGCGGGATGGCGACATAAACATGAACCGTCATATCCAGTCTAAATGATGATAAACAAACAAATAATTCGTGTAAAGGCAATACTATTCTACTATCCAGAATTTAAAGAAAACAGATTGCAAAACTCCTTGTAGGGCCTATTGCATTTTATAATCCTGATCCCATCCAGTATACGATATTTTGCCGACGAAATCCAGCAAAAAATGGTTATTTAAATGCATACTGAAGGACGCCTCCGGGTGCGAAAATTTCTCGTTGCATTGAAGACCTGTTGGTAACCTTCTGCTGCTGTCTGCTCTATGGTCGGGTTGTTGTCTCTTTGACACATTCCCCATTTCCATTCTCAGTTTTGTTTATAAATCATTAAAACAAATCAAAACAAAACATAAATGCAAACATACCAGGATCGCTTTCTTCATAGCACTTAATAAACACTGACACACCTCTGTCGAATGGCGAGAACGGCTGTGTTTTAATTGAATTGCATTGTCCTACATTCTGTTCTTTTCCGTTGCATTTTAGAATTAACCAAAACGGACTATTTTCATAAATTGATTTTTAACTGAATTTCTCTCCTCCATGTCTGTAATATAAAATAAATGTGTAAATGACTTTGAAGGATACATCAATCGGCAATGTTGTTAAACACTTGTAGTAATCTATAACAAATAATCAGCATAGTTCTTTATCATATCTCCCACTGTGTTCGATGGGATTCAAAGTGCTTAAAAGAAAACAATATGTAAACAGAATTTGTCGCTTGAAACATGTGTTTAAGTGTTAAACAGTAGCTAGCCGATCCAATTTACATTTCTTTCTTAAACAAATACTTTCAAAAAGATGATGTCCTCGCCCTTTACAGTATTCCTGGATAAACCAGAAAAAAATATAGAATATAAATGTCTGCTCTATGGTCGGGTTGTTGTCTCTTTGACACATTCCAACAAGTTATTTCATTCATCAATTGCAGTTAGTGTATTGAATATGTATTAGGTTTTATTGAGCTAAGTTTATTGTCACACTTATTCGTTAATCCTAATTGTCCTGCAATCTTCTTATTAAAAAACCTAATATATAACCTACATACCTAAATCCAAGCTGCCTGCATACAACAGCTTGATTTTTAGTCGAAAAGTGATCAGAGTGTACCGTTGTCCACGTGTTATCATATTTCACAAGAAGCTGACCTTCATTGGCCGAATTTCCTCCATATAACTGTACATCATATTCTTCAATTAAACACGTTAAATGTGAACATGCTTAATAAACCTTATTTATATTGAAATAAAAAAAAAAAAAAACAATATTATGACATTATAAGTCTGTTTTGTAATATATGGATTCACCGAATGTGTGTTAAGAGCCCGAGAAACGATTGAATTGATTTGTTTTTTTTATCAAAGGGTTGCGAATGTTTTATAAAGGTAATGTCATGTTCGAGATGCAGGTATTATAAAAATCCTTCGCAATTAAGCGCAGCCAATATGCTTTTTAGGGAATAAAAAAAATCAGTAATCAAGAAACCAAATTACTATCATCAATTTTTTGGCAGCGCCTCCATTCACTGACAACTGTTAGACCCTTAAAAGTTGAGAGAGAGGTTTTTTTGTCGCATATATATCGTGTGTGACCAGACAAGATTGGTGATGCGGTTGCATTAGTCCCGCAATATTATTATTGAATTCGAAAAGACAGGGTAGACAGAACAAATCGTTCATAGTAATAGTACAAAGTCATACCAAATAATTCAAAGTAATGTTTCGAAATATATAACCTAATACCTACTACTCTTATGAATTTGAATTAATTAATAAATTGTATAGGTGTAGTGTGTAATTCAATGACTCATACACACACACAAAAAAAAAAACAACGTAAAACAGTGTTAATACAGTTTGAAGTTGAAAAGCAAGTAATGTCTATTTATTATGTTCTCACAATTTTGCATTATTTGTTATGTACTGTATATATCAGCAATGTATTGAAATGTCTGAAGATCTATCTGATAAGTACTAATTGACTACAAGAAAATATCTCAACAGTACTTAACGTTTGTTGTTGTAGGCAATCCAGATGACGTTAGAATCAATTGACCGTTTAAGATCATACTTAATTTACTACTGATATTACATACAATATACGTAGCATCCAGTTTTGTGTTTTGATAAAGGACTTTCCTTTTTATATTTTGCTCGCAGTTCAGTATCTTTTGTGATTTCACTTTTTACCACTCGGCCTTCAACATGTTCAATAATGAGCAAAACTTCTATGAATCAATTAATACATCAAAAAATTAGAAAAAAACTTTAAAAAAAAAGACTTTGATTACCTGGAAAAGGTTTTGACCTACACTTTAGTCTTAAATCTCGCTTGTGCCAGTCGCAAATTATTCTATTATCTTTGTAACTCCATTTCCGTTCTGAACACTGATCGAGGTCTACTGAATTCCATGGACATTCTATGTTTTTTAGAACTGTTGGTGCAATATCTTTCTTATGATAATTCTCTCCGTCTCTTCCATTATCCGTATCAATAATAATATGTCCACCATGACTGATTCAAAAAAGTAAGCAATCAAATAAGAAACATGAAATAATGAAATAATGAAAAAAGAAATTTAAAAGCTACAATGATTACGCTTACAGTACTGCTATTAGCACATTCAATATTTTTAAACTTATATTTCTATTTTCGTGCATGTGTTAGCTTCAGAATATGTGTCTGTTTAGTTTTATAAAGCTAATTATTGAAAGTAGTTATTCCATTACTTTGGCTTTTTTTATTTCTTCATTTACCAGATAGCACTTTACAGGTCTACGACACCCCTATAAAAAGGTATAAAGGTTTTTCATATTTCACGTCACGTAAAGATAATTATAAGTTGTCGGATAAGTCATTGTTTTGATTATGAATGTGTAAAATTGTCTTCATAATGTGCAAACAATATTTAGTTTCATTGCATGTCATACATCTTGTATACATATGTCATATTGCTTTCTTACTTACTATTCTGTCATTGTCTGGCTGTATTAGTAGACATATGGTTAATACTGTATTTCAATTCAAGACCATACACAAAATTAAGCAGTTTGGAATATATACACGTTTTGTCAGCTCTCAACCCTCCCCATATGTCTTAAGCCAATGTAAGGAAACACACAGCAATACGCACAGTAAAACTCAGTTCAAAAGAAGTCTTATTCCGATGTCAGAATAAGTAACACAAGAAATTAAGCAAAACGACAAGGATACATACACTAACAAAGGACTACTACTTTCAGTTACTGGCATGCCAGCATCATACCACAATCTGTCTTTGAAAAATCATTACTTACGTAAAACCTAACATGTGACAGAACATCGATGCCTCAGAGGTACCCATGTATGCCCCGCATACATATCCCCAGTACCCATCTTTAAAGTACTCAAGTATATCTTTATTCCATCCTGCCTCTAGTCTAAACTTCACTTCTGGGACTGTAATTCAAAACATTGATCAAACCATACATGTCGTTGATATTCATGACTCTTTGTATCTTTAGAAAATTGAAACAAAACACACGTACTTATGAGCACTTTCCAAGGTTAATTATTATCATCAATATAAGCTGAGTTTTAGTTCGGTTGATTGATATGTTAACATACCGATTTATGTGACTGTGTTCTAATATAATGCAAAAAATCGTTCGAAGCCTTTTTATGGAATAATATATTTTTAAGAATGAAAATTCTTTACTGTGCCTTCAGGATATAGCGATGCGCACCTAGCTTGAGATAAAAATGTGAGCTACCAAATATTTATAGAATGCTTGATTTTTTTATCTATCATTCGATATTGACACAAACTAAAATATGTGACAATCGTGAGGTCATGTTGCCGTCTATATCGAATGAACAGCGTAGATAATCGATGGTAAGATAATCTATTCCTAATACTAGCTCAACATGCAATACATATTTAAAGCAATAAGTATACCGCGCTTTTTGGTTTAAACCAACATTAGGAAAAATATTCTTATACACATATATCTTGTCTCCAAAATTGAACATTGAAATGTAGTGTTTTCAAAATTTTATAGACTCGATGGAATTATTACAATGTTCAAAACATTTAATATAATTATTAGATCTTCAATAATAATTATATTGTAAAAGAAATCAAACTGGTTGATGCAATTTAACACTCTGAAAATAAACAAAAAAATACTTATATTATAATATTTTTTTTCTTCAAATATATATAATTAAACATTGCATTTGTCTTGTCATCCTATTTGCAGAAAAAAACCTTGGTTTTCGAAAAAAACATAGTTTCTACATGTTCTAGAAACAAAAACAAAAAATTTGTATCAGATATCACTTGCACTAGTACTGTGTCCAGAGGTATTGATTTCGCAGGTTTAATTGCCATGCATATGAACGTGCTCGAACTATTACCAATTTTATTCTTAAGGAAAAATGTTTAAATATCTAATAGTTAGTTTTTATGTATGTTGTGTTGTTTGATTTTTGTTGCACTTAAGTATTCTGTTGTTTCGCTGTTTCCCTCTTATAATTTTAGTGTGTAACCCAGATTTGTTTGCTTGCAATCGATTTATGAACAGCGATATACTACTGTTGTCTTTATTTATACATATTTTACATTTTAATTGATATATTTATTTCTAATGTTAATAAAATTGGTTGTTTTTCCCTAAATTTAAAATCATTTTCGCTACTAAAAATTAAAAAGACAATCTGAACCATAGCAATTAATCTAAACACCTTCAACTGGTTCTGTCCGGCATTTAACAACTGCTGGTCCTCCACCAAGGGAAATCGTGTCCTCCTCACTTATCCAATCAAACTCACAATCCTGTAAATCATTGGCAAGTAAATGACATTCTATGTAGTCTATCCATAGTGGGCCCTGTCCGGGAATGTACTTATCATAGATCGGTACTCCGCCATACCTAGATAATGGTTGATTTAAGTTAAACTATACTTGACACACTCGCAGTGTGTTATGCAAACGAGTGTCCCAAACACAGAATTATAACATGTATAAGATTTGTTTATTATTTTTCCCGACAGAGATAATTTACCGGGTTTGAATTAACATGGGCAACACGACGGGCGCAACATTTGAAGCAGGAAATGCCTACCTTTCTTGAGCACATGAGAGCACCCCTATATTTTGTTGGGGTTCGTGTTGCTTAGTCTTTAGTTTTCTACGTTGTGTCTTTTGTACTGTTCTTTGTCTGTTTGCCCTTTTTTGTTTTGATCTATGAGTTTTAATGTCCCTCTGGTATTTGCAGCTGCAGTCTTATAATTCTGCCCTGCAGTATATTTGCCAGATATAAATAACACATGGTGATACTAATGATAAGCCGACAAGTACATCCATTTCTTAACTAACGAAGGACATACATTTATATATCATATTTAGCTTATTGGTGAATACAGTCCAGGCAAAGTGACCTCGATTGCAAGAAATGCGGGGTTTAATTCACACTTAGAAAGGCAGTAAATTATTAGTTTTACTGTTTCATGGCAGTTTATCAGACGATGTATAAATAAGAAATATCCTTTCATATTTGCATGCTGCTTTTCATCTATATTGACATGGATGATGATATCAATTTCGGAGTTGACAAATGATAAGTTCTCCAATTTTGAAAAAAAAGAATCGGATTTTTTTAATAGAATTTGCAATGTCAATAGCTTTGATTTGTTTATAATTTGGTAATCTTCTGATTTCTACCAACAGTAATAGAAGACCATTTATTTGTTGTTTTTTAATACCACTTTATCATTCACACAATACTTACTGATACCCCAACATTTTGCAGAATAAATTCGCTCCTGGATAACCAAACCAACGATCATTGATAGTTCCCCAAGTATTGTTATGCAAAATTTCAACTCGTCCTTCGTGTTCTTCGTTTAACCCAGCTAGTCTTATTTGCTCTCCTGAATTGCCTAAAATAAAGTATAATCGAATGAATAAAGCACTAAGTGCCTTAATTTGCTTTCTAATATATAACACGTAAACACATATGTCTTGATCCAAACCCGAATGCTATCAATTCATTGACATTTTTCAAAAACATCGTCGTCAATTGCGTACTTTGAACATTAATTTTTATAAGTGTTAGGTACACTACATCTCTGCATTAGGATGTTTTGACCTACACAATTAATAAACGTTTGGTGTAACACTATCCATTACAATGTAGTTAAGCATTGGGTAAATGACTAACATAACCCTAAACAATAATTGGAATAGTAAGTATAAAGTTCTTCTGATTTAAATGTGGAAGATATCATTTGTATGTATTTGTTAATGGATCTTCTTACATAATTAAAAACTTTAAAATACTCATCTGCACATTAAAAAAAGCTTTCAACTCATATTTTAGTCCTTGTAAATGCAATTTTCACTTAGTTTTTGGCAGTCTATTAGCAATTGTTAATGTGCAGATTGTAAAATTTATGCGAGGGAAACATTCTTTTTAATCTCCCGTACTGGTTTTTGAGCAAATGACAATTTATACCTTCGTAGTTATGTAAAACCTAGCCAAAGAAACGTGTAGACACCACAATATTCAATCAAATAAAATGTAGATATTAAATGTTATTTTCATTTGTTTAGATCATATTGCTCTCAAATAAAAATATACATCCCTTCATCTTTTATTATTTAAATTCATTTTCACTGTTTTGTAAAGTTGTTTTTCCACTTACTTATTTCTGCATATGTCCAACATCTTATAGACAAAATGTTCCATCTATCCCATCCAAACCACGAACGTTCTGTCCACTCCATATCACTACACTCATTTAAATGCGATGCATTTTCTGAACATGAAAAGTTTTGTAAAATTTCTGTTGTAATGTCAAGACGACCAAAACTAGTACTTTGAAGAATATCTGTTGTTTTATAACTCTGACCACCATACCTTGAACATGGAGTATTGAAGGATTACCAAAACATATATTTTGAAATGCCTAGTTGTAGATGTATGTACTGTTTGTATATATGTCCTGCAAAGTGACCACTTATTGATTTTTATTACGTCATTTACATTTGTAGTTACAAAATGGTGTAGCTAGCTACTATGCGGTATGGGCTTTGCTCATTGTTGAAGGCCGTACGGTGACCTATAGTTGTTAATGTCTGTGTCATTTTGGTCTTCTGTGGATAGTTGTCCCATTGGCAATCATACACAATCTTCTTTTTTATATTGTAATAATTTTTATGTATTCGACGCTCCATTCTGAATCGATTCCAGAACGGATTTGAACAGCGTGTTTTATTTAAAGCCTTAAAGTGTAACCCTCATAACACGAACCTAAGCAACAGAAAACAAATAGCAAATATAGTATCAGGTTATCATATTTGCAAGGAGATGAGAAAAATTTAGGAGTTAAATCCGAAAATCTGAGAAAAAAATGTGTAGGAAATTTAGCATCTTGTTAAATTTTCAATAAAACCTTAAGGACTGTGACGTGTGTGTTGCTGTTTTTTTTTCTATACGTATTTACCTTTCGATTATTTTTTTATTGTCCATTGTGGTGTTCATTCCTCTTCGAATAATACATTTCCTTTGGTTATCATCCGTATATTTTTGATAGGTAATCATCAGATATGTGGTGCAATAAAATGGTTTACAGAAAATGCTCTTTACAATAAATGGTGACCATTTTATATTGTTCACAGCAAAATAATTAAGATAACATACTGAAAACCAAGTGTTTTACAAAGAGCGTTGACTTCCGACTGACCAATTCCTAAAACGAATCCCCAATGGTCTTTTAGAAATACTTCTACAACACCTTCTCTTAAATTCTTGACATCCTTTCCTGGTATCATCAAACGGACAGGTACATCTGGAACTGACATACAGAAAGGGTTAAGATAACATGTCTGATGGTTCGTTTTGTGCATTTTTAAAAACAGAAAATGAGTTCATAGAAGATCTCTTTTGGAATTGCATTAATGAATAATAATTTGTACAGGATATTGATAACTGGTTTCATTCCTTTTGAATAAATCTCCAAAAGGTGAAATCAAAATACCTTTTTGTGAAAAATATTCAATATAACAACCAATAAAACATGTTATTTCTGTATAATAAACAAAATATGTATATTTGTAGAAGCTTGAAATGAATTTCTTAGTGCAAGCAATTAATATAAAGCTGAAATATATGTGAAAATTAGAAATACTGATAGTTGTAACTAAAGAAATCGTTATAATGTTGCATTTAACACTGTTTAAAGCGATTAACTGGATAATTCCTTTTAATAATTTAAAAAAAAAAAAATTTCTTCTTCATTTCCATTTCCACTCCTATTCGAGCATGTGTTTAACATAATAAAAATAGAAATAAAAGTAAAATATATTTTAAGACATTTTTACATCATGTACATTGGTAATATATCGTGAGAGTCCATTATACTTTAAAGAATTAACAATGTTTTGCAGCTGAGTGTTATTAGCCTACGTTAGTTTACAAGACAATCATTTGGCCTGACATATAGATTATACACTTTTTGACAATCCTCAACATATTGTAACTTACTTTTCACAGGTTCAAGCCTACAAGTTACTCCAACCACATGTGCCAGATAACATTTAGATAGTTTCTCCATGTTACACTGGCCAATATCTGTGACATTTGGTAAACAACTAATTCCATTTATACACATTGGATTTCTATTTTTCTTGTGCCTCCAAAATTTATAACGAAATATACCACTCTCCTCATATGTTATTCGTGGTACACCTCCATATCTGCAAAAGAAAGAGGTGTGTCAGCTTTTATACGTGTTTTGTTTAGAGCAAACATGCATTTAACGCTTAGTAAAATAAGGAAAAAGCTATTGCAAGGAATATATCTAACATCACAGCTTATTCGTGCGTACAAATATTCACAAATACACAAGGAAGCTATTAAACCAAGAGTTCCAATGTGAAGTTGAAATCATTCCTTCGTAGATTTTACGGACGTCATCACGATTTAATTGACCTTTTTGGGAAAACCGTTTCACATATGATATCTGATGTTTTCCGTACGTCGTAACTACAACCCCCTTCCCTTTTCGTGAATGTGACCTACCGAATTAGACTATTTACAGAGTTTGTAATAACATGAACAACACGATGGCTGCTACATGTGGAGCATATTGTGTCATGTGTACTATTATTTGTCTGTTTTCATTTTTACCCATCTCGTTGTCAATTTATTTTCGAACTATTGGTTTGACTGTCCCTTTGATATCTTTCGTCGCCCCTCTTTCATTAAAATAGACGCCTCAAAAAGCATAAATGTCTGATAATTTCATTTTTTTTAGCCCAAATTGACTTCTGTGTTCTTGTTGTATAAATGCTTCTTGTGGATACAGATATAGTGAAAAGGGTGCACATATGTGTGTGACGACGTTGTAAACGTCCCCTGCTTTACTCGCATCATCAACCACGAAACTTCAAATATAGAAAAAAAAAACGAAAGATAATATGTATATTTCATCATGGTCATATAATTTTTGTCCTTGATTTAAATGGATTAAATTAAAACCAATATTTCACTTAATCTACAATATGAATACTTTCACATTTAAGGTTCTGCCAATTAACTACTTTGTGGATACTTAAAGAAAAATAAATTTCTATTTCTAACTTGTTTGAAATAAGAAGAAAATTGATAACAAATACTTTAAGTTATGACGAAACTGGGATCACCATTGCAGGAAAAACAACAAAAAAACATATGAAAAGGCCAACAGGAGAATATACAAACATTTACATACAAAACTAAAGACTGCGAAACACAAACTCCCACCACCCCCTTGCACCCTCCCCCCCCCCCCAAAAAAAAAAAAAAAAAAGAAGGGATGGTCTCTGGCTCTCAATGAAGAGTAAGAATAACCCGCTTAACAAGTGGCACCGTTGTGTTGAACATTATTCATGTATAAGTCATTATGTAACATGTGTAATATCACATCAAAGAGAAAGAAGACAGAATTTTCGTAATTGTAAAAAAAAGAAGATGTGGACGATTTCACGTGGGACTCTCCACAAGAGATCAAACGACACAGACATTTACAAATATAGGTCACTGTACGGTCTTCAACAATGAGCAATCCCATACCACATAGTCAGCTACGACTCTTAAACTGTCGTAGGCGCCGTAGTTTGAATACTAGTAATTCCCTGTTTTTACCATTGCATTTAAATGTTTAGAAGCGTAATCTCATTTCCTAGAATATATATTCGACGTCAAATTTGATCTTGAAACTTAATACTGTAAGAGACAACAAAACTCTGTTACCAGATTGATTGTTCGGATGCAACATAATTTATAAAATAAAGATGTGGTATGATTGCCAATGAGACAACTATCCACAAAAGACGAAAATAACACAAACATTAACAACTATAGGTCACCGTACGGCCTTCAACAATGAGCAAAGCCCATACCACCTAATCAGCTATAAAAGGCCCCGATAAGACAATGTAAAACAATTCAAACGAGAAAACTAACGGCCTTATTTATGCAAAAAACATGTATATATATATTAACGTCAGCCAATCATAAGACGCGTTACATCCAAAATTAAATTATATAAATATGATCACAGAGTATGACCAAACTCTATCTTTTTTAAATTAAATAAATTTGCAACTTTACCGTCGATAGACATTAAGATAACCGCGGGACCTAAACTTCACCACTTTGAACTAATTGTTTATATGCTTTTCTGTTAGAGTCAACCCCTCATCATGGAATTAATAATAGCAAGTTAAACCTTCGGAATATCAAATAAACTCGGAGGTCAATACTCAATATGTAAAATTTGTGTTTTTAATAGAGAGTACATCATCTTTATAAGTGATCTTGAAGTTAAACATGTTAGTTGTAGACATGGAGAGTTGCCCATTGGCACTCATACCACATCTTCTTATATCTAATTAGTATGCAATTTATTTAAGGTTCAGTTGACGCATGTCTGCGGATGTAAGATTCTCTCACTGTGTTGAACACTTATTGGGGTTGTACAATGTTGTAGGCTGTTTTCTGTTCTTTAGTCGGGTTGTTGTCTCTTTGACATATTCTCAGTTTTATTAGAAATTTAGTTAGTTACAATAATTCAAGCATATTGTATACATACGGATATCCAAGAGACCAACACACTAACGATGCCTTTACTACACTGAAATCATAGTAATAAAAATAAGTCCATTTGTTCAAATGTCGAATTTGAATGATTCCTTCACCTTCCTCTGTATACGATTCTAGTCTAATCGGAGTCAATAGAGATTCTGAAAAAGATATGACTGCATTTTTACTATACAAGAACACTTCAATAATGCATGTTTGACCTGCAGTGACCTTAGACTGTAATTCATACTCTTGACACATCTGACTAGTAATCGGCAAAATCAAATCGTTTTAGATATACTATACATACAGCGTATCACTAAAACATGTATGTGTGATCGATAAATAGAATCCATTAAAAATATTGATCTGTTTTTTTTATTTTTATAATTTTTCAAAATTTCAAATAAACAAATTCTCCAACAAAATTTGAATGGTCAAGGACTCAAAAGAAGTAAGATTGACAAATCATGAATACCCGAACCCAGCAAATTTAGGTCTTTTGTGACGATTCCGAAACATTTGTATTGGTCAATAAACTCATCATAGATACCAGGATTAAATTTTGTATTTACGCCAGACGCGCGTTTCGTATACAAAAGACCCATCAGTGACGCTCAAATCCCAAAAAGTTTAAAGGGCAAAATAAAGTACGAAGTTGAAGAGCATATGGGACACATATATTTATTGTGGTTAACCTATTAATTTCAATATTTGTTAGCTCGATTGTCAATTGATTCTTTGTCAGCATTTTCCAAACAAATTCAATTCTTAAAGACAATGAAGCCCTAAATTTAGTAACATATTCAAGACAATGAAGCCCTAAATTTGGTAACAGTTACTTTTAGTACGACCATCATGCCTTAATTGATAACTATTACGTGCAAGACAATGTATAAAGCAAACTTATGTATATATTGTATACTTGTTTTCAATATTTGTCATGTTTATAGTTAAATAATTACATTGTATGTATGTTTCATTATGCTACGATCTTTTGATTGGCGAAAAACAATCTCGCGTCCTTTTAAAATTAGTATGCCCGTTAGTCACATACGAAACATTTTTTTTTACACTTTTCCTTTTTTTGTGGGTAGAATTCATGCTCTTTTTGCTAACATTTCAATTTTCGATGTTGTCTATGCTTGATTCATTGTCTAATCTAATCATCCAGGGAATGACATTTTCTATAAATCATTTCATTATTCCATTGGAAGTATTCTTGGTATGATTGAATATTTCATCTAGAAATATCTCTGTTGCACTTGTCTTTGCTGCATTGACAAATCACTCTCCGTACATTTGGTGCCCAAGTCTCCCTGTGAATAAGTTATTGAATAACAAGGGGTTTTGTCAAGTGAATTCATATCTATAATTAGTTTTATAAATCATAGTTTATTCAATTATTTATGAAAATTATATCGTCAAACGATTACGGAAGATGTACAGTTTTGTCTAGGTTTGTTTCTAAATATTATATCTTTTGAATAACGACCTTAACCTTTTGAAAAGAACTGTAAAATATATTTTGTTTGTGATTGAGACCCATGAATGAATTTTAATTAAAAAACTAGAGAGTTGTTATTATAGAGACACGAAATGTAACGAATAGGCTTCAACAATTTGCAAGCCCAAAGGCAGATATAGAACCTCCCTTTTTAAAGAAGCAAATAAATAATGGATAGGGGTCAATGCATATAAACATTTTACTCCACATGTATAAAACAAAAAATCCCACTTTGTTATCCTTGATCTGCCATAGTAATAAAGATATATGTATATAAGTACCATTTATGTTTTTTAAGTTTACCTTGAACATGGACTCTATATTGTCTTTCTATGACAGCGGACCATCTAACACCGACACGGCACTTGTAAGTTCCAGAGTCAGATACTTGTGTGTTTTGTATTACAAGTTTGCTGTGGTATCGATGTCGTGGTTGTTTTTTTAATAAGACAGAATATCGTCCATCATCAGTGCCGTTTATTTTTATGTATGCGGATGTTGAATTATCTATCTTCACCCACTAATTACCGACAAAATAAATATTAAGCATGTTAAGACAAAAATCTCATGTCACTGTCAGACAAATAATTTCAGTATAGATTCCAAATCCTCTTAAAGTTTTATTGCCAGTTAAATAATATATAAATACTTACCAATTTCTACCAAAATGATATTGCCGGTTGAATAATATCTCAACACATCATAAGATCCACATTTTTTTGTTAGTCAACGATTTAATTTCCTCAACGTATTTCGATTATTTTTTTGAAACTATTTATTCAATTAAAGTATCCTGTTATATCAAGACCTGTGAAACATAAGTATTGTATTTCTCGTTTCTTATATAGATAAAAAAAACTTCTATATAAAAGAAGATGTGGTATGATTACCAATGAAACAATTTTAAAAATAAAAGGATCAAATGATAAAAAAATTAACAGCTATAGATAACCGTACGGCCTTAAACAATACACAAAGTCCATGCCGCATAGTCAGCTATAAAATGTCCCGAAATATTAAATGTAAAACATTTCAATAAGAAGACAACCGGTTTAATTAATGAACAACCAAAAACGAACGAAAATAAATACGTTACACAGAATCAAAAAATAACCACTGAAATATGGTCTCGATACTAAGGACATATACATATAATACAGAACATGTCCGACTTAAACATGTTTGCAGGCTCTCATTTTATGCCCTTAAAGCTTGATGTTAGGTGTGAGTCAAATATCAGCGTTGAATGCCGTACTTTGACCTATAATTGTTACATTTTTATACATTGTATCTTAGATTGAGAGTTGTTTACTAATTGGAAATACATATTTTTGTTTATTTTATATTAATATTACAAAAATATATTTCATTGATTAAAAAAGGTTTCATAGCTAACCCGCTTGTAGCATTGGAAGGTTATATATTCACGGAATATAATGCATATAAAATAGATAAAGCATATATACATTCTTGAATACTAATAATAGCAAAGTCGTTTTTTTTGTTACACAAGGAAGACTTTCATAAATGTCGTAGGGATTTGCCTTGCCTATACAGGCTAACATGTTTAACCTCGCCACATTATGTATGTATGTGCCTGTCCCAAGTCAGAAGTCTGTAATTCAGTAGTTGTCGTTTGTTTGTGTGATACATATTTGTTCTTCGATCATTTTTTTTTCTATAGACAAGGCCGTAAATTTTCTCGTTTTAATTGTTTAACATTGTCATAGCTGGGCCTTTTATAGCTGACTATGTGGTATGGGCTTTGCTCAAGGTTGAAGGCCGTATTGCGACCTATAGTTGTTTATTTCCGTATCAGCAATCATACCACATCTTCTTTTTTTTATATTTACCTAGAAAAAAGGTTAACAAGGTATGTACAGTCATAATTCTATACTAAAACTGTTCAAGCTGATCAATTTTCACAAAGTATCTAAAGATTGTTGCATTTTTTTTTCTATTCAATTTGTTCCTAACTTTCTTTGTATCTGATGAAATGTTGCTTTACAAGTACTTCTTATTTTTCAGGCTTGTTATCGTATCCTGTATCATCAGACAAAATATAAGTAAGACGTACCTCGAAATGAGGTTCTGCATCACTGCGTACTTTACATCTCAGGACGACTTTACTATTTTCTCCTATTCCAAAATTACTCATAGAAGGCCATATGAAGTCTAATCCCGTAACATGTGTGTCATCTAGATACAAATCACTGTGTTATACCATGTGTACCAATAAGCTAATAGGTTATTTTCTAGTTTTATACGAGTATTTTCCGTCTTCCTTTTGCTAAGACTATTTTCAGGACATTATTATGTCTATTTTGTTCACACATCGTTGTCAATACAATGAAATTTGATGTTACTGTCATACAACTGAGAGGTTTAGCTAGTTTAAAAACCAGGTAAAATCCACCGTTTTCTACATAAAAAAAATGCCTGTACCAAGGCATGAATATGACAGTTGTTATCCATTCGTTTGATATGTGTAAGTTTTTTTTTATTTCCCCGGAGTTTATTATTTTTTTGATCTTCCTTTTTTTATTTCAAAAGGTAGTTTGGGAATATACAAGGAATATACTTATTCATATTTTCAGAAAAATCATGAAAAGCTACAGATAACATAAACTGCATGTAAAACAAATCATTGTAGATAATTCCGCAAGTTCATGTGTTAAGCCAGATGACTAATGTAGGTACAAGGATTATAGTCTTAAACGCCAGACGCGAATTTCGTCTACATAAGACTCATCAGTGACGCTCAGCTCAAAACAGTTAAATGGCCAGACAAGTACAAATATGATGAGCATAGAGGACCAAAACTAACACATTATGTATACATTGAAAAGCAAACTGATGCCATTAGTTCAATACGCAAGCACGTTGCGGTATATTGGTACGTTTGTGAAATTGTCCAAATCAGTTGTTGTGTGGAAATTATTTTTTTGCTTTAAACAGCGGTAACTTCTTTTTTATTTCCGTCTTATGTCTTCAATCGATTGCTCTAACTTGGCAGAAAACCATGATGACCTACCGTAAAGGTAGCTAGTATCGAAAAATAAAAAATAAAAATAAAAACCGGAGTCAAAGTCGGTTGTATGGAAATAGTTCTGTGTCAGACCTTCAATTGAAGTCTTAGCTATTCAACAAGGTTTTGCAATATTCATATATGAATCCTCTATTACGAATAACGGTAAAAATCCTTCCAGAATGACGTTAAAGGAAATTTTTGTTAATGACTATAGAATTCAAACTTTTCATTAGAAGATTAGAAAAAAATTTATTTTTTTAGAATCACGTTATATTTTCCCCCAAAATAACAATAACGATTAATATTTGAAATCACGGTAAAACCATAACCAATTTGAACCGAAAGTTAGCCATGTTGGGTGACATTCATTTCCTTATTAATTGTGATCTATATAATGAACTTCAAAATGAACTTAACTCAACCATACCAGGCACAGAAACATTTTTATAACTACCACACTGTGAACAATTAATACAACTTTTAATTTATTTTCCAAGAAGAACAGCTAAAAATATTTTTCAAGCATTTACAAAACGCATACAATTCATTTATGTAAATAACTTCAGGACTCTACTATGAAATGATTTTATGATTTATATTTGTTTTAAGTTACTTATAAGTCGAATGGGCCGGTTGTAAACACATTGTATTATACTGTATATATACGCAAGGTCACTATATCAAATCTAACACATTTTTATCCATATTCGTTAGCTGAAGTTTCCCTTTGACGCCTGATGGTACAGGACATTCTCTTTAGTTATCAAAGGGACCAGGATTATAATTTAGTACGCCAGACGCGAGTTAAACTTCATATGAACTCGATGTATCCTGAATTGTTCATGTAGCACCTTTATACATGCCATTAAATAACCCACGTTAAAAGTCTGGTAATAAAAAATTGCCTTTTGGAAAACAAGTACTACTAAAAATAACCGCTGGTTTTCTGGAAATCTTAAATAAGTATACAATAGAGTGCATTAAGTCTTAATTTTGAATGCAATATCATAGACTAAATTTATTTTGGCTCAAAATAGTCCGATGGTTTATCAAATATATTATTTACAGTATTTATATATATATATGTATATTAATATTATAATGACAGTAAATTTTACATTGATATGATTAAGCTAATATCACTATACTTACAATTTCTTTCAGGAAGTTTATATACTTCATAAGAGTTTGTTTTGCACAAATAGCCACATAATATTTGAACTAGTAGGCATTGTGCACTGTAGCACATGATGCGCCGATATCTTGATAAATTGCATCCTTTTTATCAACTCTATCAAATGACAAATACTTCTTTTAAACACCTCTCATGTTATTCAAGTAATTACCTTTTATGATCGGTATTAACTTTAATCATATTCAAATTGTTATTGAAATATTTAATAGCCAATTTCAAAATAACTAATTTTCCAAAAAAATAAGAAATTACAAGGACTGGGATAAGGTCATATTTAATAATTCCGTCATACTTCCTAAAACGTGATCGTAATTGGTTATGTTGGCATTTATTTCATTCTCGTCTACATGTTATAACAGTTTTTAAATGGTTCCATTTCATATAAAAGAACATTGACCTATGGTGGATTACTTTTATAAATTGTTATTTGGATTCAGAGTTGTCTCATTGGCACTCATACCACATCTTCCAATATCTAATTAATATTTTGAGTTTGATTATCTAAATATGTTTAAATATAATATTTGTTCTTAGTGTTGACACTCCAAGTTCTGTGTTAAATTTTAAGATTGAAAGACTCATTCGCATTTGTGAAAATCAGACAAGGCAATTTTACAAATGAATTCTTTTTTTTTAGAATTATGTTAACCAATTTACAGTTGTATTATTGTTATAGAATATTTTTTTTATTACATTAAGCATCTTATTTTAGCCATATGCACATTACGAATTGTGGTCAAATTAACAGGAAGAATAAATTTTACATATTACGTAAGACTGAAAAAATGAAAGCATGAAGATTAGAAATTAATTACTAATTTCACATCTTTTCTTTTTTTCTATTTTCAAAACTATAATACAGGTGCAATTTGTATTCAAGTATATCGTTTTAAAATTAATTGGCACTGATGCAAATGTTGTATGCGTACAGGATGTTCCTTTGTAGGATTTCCTTGTCTATTTGAATCAAATGCAGTGTTAAGGTGGTACCTAACACTACAGGAAGATAACTCTTTTAAGTCAGCCAAACATTTTAATTACGTTGTGTTGTAAAAGGAATATTAAGCTTCTCAATGATCAGAATTTGTGTTTGTCAAATTGCTATATAACCAGTGTAATGTTTCTGATAAAATGGTTGGTTCAAAATTTTTTAGATTTTTAGATTTTTGTTTAAGTGTCAAAGTACGTACTTTGTCAAAGAATTAAACGAGCCAAATTAATTTTAGTGAAAGTGTTGGGTACCACGTTAAGCGATACCAGTTGAAATGATATGGATAACGAATAAACTATAAAGAAACAAATGACAATACCCCCATTTAAGATCGCATTGGTGAGAATTTGATACATTATTAAATCTTATTTATTAGTAATTCTCTCTTCAGTCTTCTCCGACGTCAAGAACATGTTCCATATTTTTAGAACGGAAGTGCTATTTCGACAATGACAATTGTAACAATAACCTTAAATAAGTTTTTAAATTGCAGTTAATAGTTATTTAACTCATTCCCAATGTATTCAAATAAAAAAAATTAATTTAATGATCAAATTTTATTGTTATGGCAAATTACGACACTGTACAAGACTTACGATATCAATGCGCAACTTTATGCGCAGACGGCGCGAAAATTTAAACACCCGATCTACCTTAAGCGATACCAATTGAAATGGTATGGATAACCAAGGAATTGTATATTTAAAAGGAATGGAAACGCGGCCGACTTCAAAGAAAATATTATGATGCATCTCTTGCTTTGACTGGGTGTTAATTACACCCCATCGCTCTAACTGGCTCATTACTTATCTGGTAGAAGTTATCGAACGTGGTCATTTAATCTGACACTAGTTATCTAACTTGACAATGATATTTTTTTCTTCTTAGGCATGTTTCTGTAATAAAAAATAATGACTAAAACATCATTCTAAGGGGCATTCTGTTTCAATTTGCTTGGCGTAAAATAAATCATATTGTTTTTTCAGAAGATAATTCGAAATACACATTCTATTGTAGAGTAACGGTACTTGCATTGTGTAGTACGAACGTGGTAAAGTAGCTAAGTGATTAATCATGAAACGAAAAATAAATTAATCCAAGAAAAAAAATATAACAATACAACCACATGCAAAGTTAGTAATAAAAAAATTATTATTAAAAATTTTTTTATCGTGATATTTCATGAAGGTATGTCACAATCAGATGATATCGGACATTTTACGAGTGTTAAAAAGTTTTCATGCAAAATAAAGGACATTTTAAAAATGTAACTAAATGACTGTTAAAGAAAGAAGTTAATAAATTATTATGAAGGAAGGAAAATGTAAACAACTGCAGTATATTATCTAGATAAAAGAACTCAGATTACAGGTGTTATAATAAACAACGGCATGCGGGATGTTCCAATTTGCAGGTATAATATATCATGTATCAATGATAAGCTAATTTGTCTCTGGTCTTACATACTTTTAAGATGTTAAAAATTAATAATGTCGAGCTCACCTGTTAATTAATGCTAAATAATGAAGAGATGCAATAAATTTTCTAATTAGAAACAGTTAAAACTTTCCCACATTCGCATTTTATTTATTTTAACACCAAAGGAATACTTTTGCGGCCTGTAGACTACTGCTCTGGGAGAAAAAAGAAAACAGTTTTGCTGTTTCGTATGGTAATTTGCAGCAACGCTTTATAATGGCAAACTGCATTCTAAACAACGATTTAGTATCTAAAGCAGCATTTGACCAAAAAAAATGCATATCATCGTACATGGTATATAAAAAGGCACAATAAATCCCAATCGTGTGTCTTCTATATATTTCTTGTCTGTTATTTCAAACAAAATGGCGTCAATGTGAACTATAAACATGGGATTTTGAAAAATCATAGCTAATTCGTTTTTATCACCATTTTCATAAAACCAACACTATGCGATAGAAAAAAGACTAAGCTTTTAAATTATATGTCAATGTCACATCTATTTCAAGTAGTTATTTAACTTATACCAAAATACAAAGTGTCGATGTATTTGTTGACGCACAACTTCAAATTTTCAACATGTTTCGAAATAAAATCATATATATTGTACCAATTACATTTAGCATTCGTAATTTAGACCAAACTGTAGAAAAATATTCCTTCTTTAAAATAATATCTCATTTTCTCACTTTTTTCTTTCTACTTTCCAATATAATAAAGAAATCGTAGTGCACTCCCAGATTGATAGACATATTTTGACAGAATATTGAAACTCAAAACTGAAATTTCGAAAAATCGTAGAAAATTCTTAAAAGTTACAAGAAACTTCAAAAAGAGCCTAAGCGATAGAATAAAGTTTCAACTTCATAATGATATCAACTGTTTTGTTTTGCACTTCGCAGTTTTCAAGTTTTTAGAAAAAAATCAAAACACAGTATTTTTGGTTTTGTAATCCGGATGAAACTCCCTCAATTTTCAAGACCGAGGTCTATTCTAATGAGAATTTACTCAATACAATATTACAAACGTATGTTTGATGAGGCATTAAAATGATACCTAAGGCCTTACTTTTTGCTAGGAATAAAAGTTTATTCTTGATTTCGG
>CM034351.1:26124346-26301212 GCA_019925275.1 Mytilus edulis | reverse complement strand
TCAAACGAATGGATAACAACTGTCATATTCCTGACTTGGTACAGGCATTTTCTAATGTAGAAAATGGTGGATTGAACCTGGTTTTACAGCTAGCTAAACCTCTCACTTGTATGACAGTCGCATCAAATTCCATTACAGTGTCAACGATGCATGAACAAAACAAACATACTCAAAGAGTAAAAATGTCAAAAAAGAGGGGTACAACAGTCAATATTGTGTTATCATCTTAATATCACTTCATAAACAACAAATGTAACAAAGTAGCACAAAAAGGCATACATCAAATTTAACATTCTCATTTTGCTTTTCTTATACGGCTGAATTTATCTATGTAAAGTCTACCCATAAATGAAAGAAGGTTTTCATTACTGGTGTAAAATGGCGCGTTTGAAATTCGCACAGGTAGACATAAAGATAATTTTGTCGTATGACGGCATACATAAATGCAGACTCACGTAAAGTAGATATAACAAAAAACAGACTTACAGTAAAAATAATAAATAAAATAATGGTGTGGTTCAAAGTATGACGGGACACATAAGTACAGTTTCAGGTCAAATACGGCTGAATTTATCTATGTAAAGTCTACCCATAAATGATAGAAGGTTTTCATTACTGGTGTAAAATTGCGCGTTTGAAATTCGCACAGGTAGACATAAAAATAATTTTGTCGTATGACGGCATACATAAATGCAGACTCACGTAAAGTAGATATAACAAAAACCAGATTTAACAGTAAAAGTAATAATAATAAATAAAATAATGGTGTGGTTCAAAGTTTGACGGGATACATAAGTACAGTTTCACGTCAAATGTATATCATAAAAAACAGACTAAACAGAAAAAGTAGTCTTATTGAATAAAATAGTTTAGTCATTCATAGTATGTCAAGATCCTTAAGTAAAAGTAATATCAATAAATGAAATAATTTTGCCGTTCAAAGTATGTGGTGTTACGTAACCACAGAGTCACTTCAAATGAATATCTAAAAAAGACATATAAAAGAATACTATAATACGTAATTAAGATGATAACAAACGTCAGTACGCAAAATCTATACTTCAAGACCATCTTGTATTATTTGTGAAGTTGATACGGAATATTTATCAACAAGTTCTGGGTATCTTCCGATGAACTTTTTTAGAAAAAGGACGAGACGTTCTTTGACGAATGTAGGACAGAAAGTCACAGGACAAAAAGTCACAGACAAAAAGTCACGGACAAAAAGTCACAGGACAAAAAGTCACAATTAATTTTTTCTGAATATTTTCTTTGAATAAAAAACACTTATTTCCACAAAAATATTTTTGTATTTTTTTATAACTATTATATATAAACCAACATTGTAAACAAACTTTATCATAAAAATATTAAAGATGATCAAATAATTGTTAAAAAAACAAAATGTCACCGTGGCTTTGCACTTAAATGGCTTCATTGTGCCAAGAAATATACCCTTTGCATGATTAAAATTATATAAATCTTAATTTTTCAAGTATAATGACACATTTCATACACTTTAATATGAATATCTGTATTAAAAAGTAAATATTTCAAGATATTTTTCTTATATATTCAAATAATTGTCAACAGATTATTTGTGACTTTTTGTCCTGTGACTTTTTGTCCTACCAAATTTGTGACTTTATGTCCTGTGACTTTTTGTCCTGTGACTTTCTGTCCGTTTACCTCTTTGACATACCCCTGGTTCATCAATTTTCTGCTCAGACACTGGTGACGTTTTACAAAGTCTGAATAGGAGCTGCAAGCTCTTGAATACCTAATAAGTTGGGAAATGTATATTCCATATGCAGGTGAAGTTGGTATATTACTACTAAGGTGGGGGAAATTGATAATTTCAAAATTAAAATCGTCTCGTTTGTCATTGATTCTGGTACTGAGATGACTGTGTATGTCAAATTCGAGGTATAAGTCTAAAAATGAGGCAGAGGAAGCCGTGTCTGTGGTCTCTTTAATTTCTAGTTCTGGTGGGTATATTAATGGAATCCAATCAGAAAAGTTCGGATTGTTAATGGAAAGAACATCATCAATATATCTGAAAGTGAAATTAAATAACCTGGCTTCTTTGATCTTCTTGTTTTTGACAAGTGTCTGAAGGAACACCGATTCATATGAAAATAAGAAGAGGTCGGCAAGGAGAGGCGCACAGTTCGTTCCCATAGGAATGCCGACAATTTGTTGAAAAAGTCTACCTCCAAATTCAACAAATATGTTGTCAATAAGAAACTCCAGCATACTGATCACTTGTTCCTCTGTGTAATATGTTTTACCCTTTTGTTCCTTATTAACAAAATATGCCTTATGGTATCCCAAAGTGATAAATTTATAGCGTATGCACGTGCTCATGGTAACAACGATAAGAATAGATTCATCAATCAAGACAACTATTTATTTTCAGGATGGCATCTTCTACTTGGAAGCTATGTGGTCCATGTGAAGCAAGATATAAAACTACGACTGCTCTTAGCTGGTGTATGGACTGTGATGATGGACTATCTTCCTCGTGTCTAGAGGACCACAAGGTCAACAAAGCAAGTAAGAAGCACCAGACCATTCCAGTAAGTCAGTACGTGGGAATGGAATCAGTTTCTGCACTAATTAAGCAGGAATGTGAAGACCATGACCTGAGACTAACTTTTTATTCTCTTGACCATTGCGTCACAGCTTGTGTACTATGTGTACCGGAACATAAACAATGCAGCAGACTCAAAACTATTGAAGAACTTGTCAGTAATGCTAATACGTCGGCAGAACTGTTTGCGTTGAAAGAGGGATCACGGAGCTAGATAATACCATAGATGAACGTTAAAATCACCGACAACGAAACGTTGATACAATTTAAGACCAACAAAAAACCATTGCAAGGGAAATTAAATCTTTTCGAAAACATTGAAATGCCGATAGTCTGTTGAAAACCTCGTCCTCCGAACGTAACAAATACGTTGTCAATCAAGAAATAAAGCATCTTGATAATGTCAGTTTCAGAGAATTTTTTGTTGAATCAGAGTGATCCTTTACAAAGTAGGATTTATCCCTTCCTAAGACAAGATACTTGTATTTTCGTTGGCTTTTCTTTTTTATGAAACAAAGCAATACCAACTCTTTCAATTTGTCTTTTAGTTTGGAATGTTGAAAACTTGTATAAAGTGTAGAAAAGTCAAATGTTTTAATACTATCAGAAGATGTTAGATTGTATGTACTCTAAAAGATCTTTGGAATTTTTAAGTATTCACATCTGATTCACGCCACCTCTAGAATAGGCAGTTTCACAATATCTTTGAAGCCCGTCTTTGATTTAGAAAGAGGTTTCGTGGAGCACTTGGAAGTTTGGATGCACCCGTAGACCTATTCAAACGAAATAGCACATCCTAAATAATACGGTAATGTTGCTAACCGAACCAAGAAATTAAGAAACTATCCGTAAAAACTTATCAATCCTTTAAATAAACTTACTGTAAAAGGTTCCCAATTCAATACTGTAATTAGATGTTTGAATATTGTTTTTATTGGTTCAAATATTGATTTTGCTATCAGTAAATGAAAACTACAATAACTATTATTGTTGTACGCATATTCACTTTCAAAGTATTACAATATATCGATACTGTAATTTTGGCATTGCACACGGTCATTATATTCTCTGACTGTTAATGACGTCTTAATACTAAACTGGATGTTGGATGTGTACTGATGGATACTTAAGTCTTAAATACATGATTTTTTTTATTGGCTGTTATTGGATTTTCAACTGCAAGTATTCACCGATTTGTACTTTTTGTTTTCGTTGCTCTGAGGAATGCAGGCACATCCGGTCTCGTATTTAAGTTAGTTGTTTTTTCCTGCTTTGTATCGATCTAACGAGTCTTGTCATTTCTTACTTATATTTTTCATAGTTTAGTAGTATGCTATACTGTTATATCACTGTCCTATGTTAGATGGTGGGTTTGGCGCCATACAACTGGTTTAAGATCGAGTTACAAGTGATAGGTTATGTCACAGATTTTCTTAAAATTGTGCGTACACCATGGGCTGAGTAAACTGTATCTGTAAATTGTTTCTGAAAGAGACTGCTTTTTAGGGTAATTGAGATATTTTATTGCTTTCTATTTCGTTAAAACGTTTACATTTGTGTACTTTTTTCTGATCTGAAATTTTTGTTTTTAGCCGGTAATATCACCAAAACAATCACAGTGAATGTTCCACATAATGAATATTATTTGACTTGTAACAAGGATACATTTTGTTACATCTGTTACCAAGTATTTGGAAATTTGATAGCATGCTGCGATAACAATGGTAGAGAAATCTGGAGGCTGGACGTTGCTAATTCTGGTGTCACAGCTGACAATTACGGAAATCATTTCGCTTCAAATTACTCTGATGGCACATTGCAAATAGTAACAGCTGACGGTAAAAGAACCAAGCAACTTTTAGATCTGTCTGAGAAAAGTAAGATTGAAGGTGTTTTCTTTGACCGAAACAGCAGTATATTACTTGTAGTATGTGGTTCAGGGTCTGCAAAGCTTTATCGCGTCATTTAAATATGTAAAACGTGATATCATACAATATAAATTTTTATTTTGGATCATTTCAAGAACACAGAACTTCAATCGATTAAACGTTGAGATCTTTAAAAACATGTAAAACCCCGGATGTTTATGCCTGTTCCAAGTCAGGAGCCTCTGGCCTTTTGTAGTCTTGTATGATTTTTAATTTTAGTTTCTTGTGTATAATTCGGAGTTTAGTATGACGTCCATTATAACTGAACTAGTATACATATTTGTCTAAGGGCTCTAAAGGACTCCTTCAGGTGCGGTAGTGCCTCCCGATTTCTCTCTGCATTGATGACCCATTGGTGGCCTTCAGCTGTTGTCTGCTTTATGGTAGGATTGTTGTCTCTTTGATACATTCCCCATTTCCATTCTTAATTTTATTACTATACCCTTACATCTTTTTCACAAACCACAACTCTTTTGGGGATATATATATACATATATACATAATATTCATAAATATTTGTTTTGTTTACCTTCTGGTTACCAGATATAATCTCCATTTTTTATCTCATAGAGGCATAACTTTGCAATGTTTCCAGTATAAATATATACGAATAGCGGTAAAATCAAAAGTTGAGGAAGTTCCAAAGTAAAGGGAGTGATAGTACGAAGTTCTGGGCATATAACATGTATAACATATATCGATAATTTTCCTCACAACCCTACATTTTGAACTTTGAAAAAAATAGTAGTGCATATGAGCAAAAAAAGATCGAAGGTTTCAAATACATGTACTTGATAATATCGATGGAATTATTTCACAGTAACAAAGGAACATAATACTTACAGGATAAACATGTATAATCTCATTAATGAATAAATTATTTTGCACCTTTTTCAGTTCTGATTGTTATTAAAAGTGGTCAAATCACTATATAGTTAGTTGCATAAACCGTAAAGATAAATGGGGAGTAGAAAAGTCGTACAAAATTGAAAATATAAAACTATAGTGATGATCATCACTCAAGTGACTTTATTTGTAAAAATACGTATCCGTTACAAAGACATCACAGTAAAATCAAGCTTGTTTTTTATTTCACTCTCTGTTTTGATGTGCTGACATGAATCATCATTGATGTGACCTTATCTATAAAACAACTTTTCGAAATCTAAGAAGATGTGGTTTGATTGCCAATGAGACAACTATCCACAAAAGACCAAATGACACATACACTAACATCTATAGATCACCATATTGCCTTCAACAATGAGCAATGCCTATATTGCAAAGTCAGGTTTAAAAAAGCCCCGAAAAGACAACGTAAAACAATTCGAACGAGAAAACTAAGGGCATAATTTATGTATAAAAAGAGAACGAAAAACAAATATGTAACACATAACCAAACGATAAACACTGAATTGCAGGCTCCTGACTTGGGACAGGCACATGCATAAAGAATGTGGGAGGGTTAAACATGTTAGCGGAATCTCAATCCTCCCCCCTCCACCTGTGACAGTGGCTTTTTTTTACTAATTTTTGTAGTTTGTTCATATGTTGTACTGTTACAGCCTGTCTCATGTTCAGGCAGTAAACTCACATAAACAAAAGGAGTTTAAAGGTCAATAAAATATGACTTAATGAAAAGACTGATTGGTATGATATCGGTATATTTGAAAACAAAGGAGCCTCGTTTAACATCAAAACAACATTTAGGCTAGAATTTCGCATTTCGCATTTCCTGCAATAATTTTCTAGTCTAATAATGTCTTCTTATTGTGTTTCATGAGTACAGTTATCAGGTTTAAAACGACCATGTCTTTTTCTATTGCTATCCTGAACTAGTTATCAGTTATTGCGAAACAGATGAAATTTTTCCGCAGAGTTGTCTCATATTCGTAATCTATTTGAATTTTGTCCTCGCTCTTGTCCCATTGCATATATGATTTAGCTATTGTCGAGTAGTTTATTCACTGGAACCCAAAAATTTCCTCTAAGAGAAAATCCATCACTCATTGACTAAGTTACCTCACATACATTTTTGTGAATTGAAGCATGCATTTTCATCTATTTAGAAGATATGTATTTACTTAAGTAAATTTATCAGTGAGTGATGGATTTCTTGGAAGATATTTAAATGTCCCAATGAAGAAACTACATAGAGGACAATAGCTATTGTATCTATATAAAGGGACTATAGATCTGACATAAGTTTAAATAGATTGACCAATAGTAGATGACTCTATCGAAAAGGTTCATATGGTGCGTAATAAGACTTGCAGGGCCTACATTTTGAGACTTGCAGGGCACTTACATTTTGAGCATTAAAATCGAGGAGGAAACACACATTAAAGATAAATGGTCATACTTTTAGTTGTTGATGGTCGTATGATTTTATTTCATTTTAACAAACTAGTAACAATCATTACCTTTCAGATTTCTGCGTCATATAGGGTGCACCACACTAGAATAAAATGTTTGAATGTGCATTATCGAAAGTCACATGTGCATTTGTTATATAATGTGTGAATCGTGTGCATGGTGTTAAGTAACAACATAAAAGAGCCGTACACACTTTTAAACATTCCTACTTTCATTCAATATTGTACAATCCAACATTAGCTATTATACGGTTGTGATTGACATTTGATTTCTATCTAAGCTGATATACTTCTTTTAAATGGAAGATTTGTATCAACGTGTTCATTCATCCGTTTTACGTAAAAAGGGATGACTTATGTCGAAAGATTGGAAATCTTTTATATTTGAAACATCTGTACACACCTCAATAAGCTATTTTGTTGAGGGCTATTTCAGGGCAAAATGTCTGTACATTTTCTTATATTCATAGGCAGAAATGCATGGGGTATTCAAACACAATTTGCACCGATCAGCTCTTTGTGTGGTTTTAAAGAACGGTATTAACATAGGTATTTTCAGTAGACACAATGTTAGTACTGCACAACAACTGTGTTTCGTCATACAGATGCTTTTCAGAGTTGTCTAATTCTAAAGGTTGATATGAATTTTCGTAATCATGCAGTTCTCTTGGAACAGATACACTTCTGCTTGAAATTTCATGGCTGCTATTAGCTTCATCTGAATTCTCACTACCGTTGTTTTCTGATTCTGCTGGTTGAGCTATCACAATTTCTGCATCTACTGGACGATAATAACGGTGTGTGGGAGAGCTAGGGTTGTTGTCTGCTAATTCTATTTCATCATAGTGTACCTCTTGATGGATTTGGATACCATTTTTTCTACTTTTATTATGATAGATTACCCAGATAACGAAGCAAGCAATTCCTATAAGTAGTCCACCAAAGAAGCTGCTAGGTATTTGCCAGTAAATATTCAACGATCGACTGGATTGTTTTTCTGAAAACCAACAGAGCAATTTGATATATCAAAATGCGGAACGATGAATGGATTACACATAGGAAAAATAATGAATATTATTTATGTTTTTTTTTAATTTACTACATTCATTTGAGAATTTTTATGTTTTTCGTATATTTTTTCTTGAATGTTAAATTTAAAGTGTGTGTAACACATTTGAAATACATTTCAACGTTTAACATACTCAACATCCATACATTTAAAATCAGTCATTTTAATTTACCAACATAGAGTGTCTAATGCATCAGGTAAGTGTATATTTCTATCAGAATGTTAAATTGACTGAGCTCATTACTAATCAATGCGTATATTCTGTCATTGTATTTTACCAATATAGACTGTCCTATTCACCAGGTCTGTAAAATACTAAGGCTTTTCTACATCAGGAATAGATTACTTAAGCTGTATCTGGCAAAGCTTTTAGGAATTTTGATCCTCAATGCTCTTCAACTTCGTATTTATTTAGCCTTTTAAACTTTTTTGTATTCGAGCGTCACTGACGAGTCTTTTGTAGACGAAACGCGCGTCTGGCGTAAATACAAAATGTAATCCTGGTATCTATAATGAGTTAATTGTTATCAGAATGATAATTGGCTGATATCATTACTGATCAATGCAGATATTCTGTTATTTTAATTAACCAACATAGACTTCTCATGCATCAAGTCTGTGTATATTTTTATCAGAATGATAATTGTCTTATAGCATTATAATCAATGCAAATATTTTTCAGAAAGCTGTATTAATATATCAATTTGCTTGTCACTTACCAGCATCTACTAGTTTGACAGTATAGTTAGCATCACCTAAGGAGTTTGATATCCAGAATTTGTATGAGGTGAAGTCGTTTTCTTCAATAATGAATCCGTGAAGTGTTATTATAAATGCATTTACTGGAAAGTATTTTGAATATGTTCCATCAACATTAGTCGCATTTTCAATATCTATATAGTCGTGTTCAATTGAAGAAAATTCACGAGTTTTCACTTTCACTTTGTTGATCATTGGATAACTGTACACGGAGACTCTGATATCAATTTCCGTACCAGATATTCCATTCTGTATATATTCGTGTTGTGACTCAAATACAGGTTTGTCTAAAATATACAGCATTTGTGTATTACTAAGAATACTAAAAATAATTAAGTGGATACAATACTTTCAACTTTTTCGTGAAAATATCAAAACCATCCATTTAGTAACTGGTCAAAAATGTATAATGTTCCAATTTTCAATTCCATTTTGCTGACGCATGCTATAAATGGATCTAAGATCAACCATGTAAATTCATTCCCTTTATCAAACTGGTGAACGTCATTTATTTATATTGTGCAACAAACGAATAAAACTTGGTTGATATATATTTTTTCAAACTGTTATTTTGACTTTAAATCAAGAAAGATGAACTAAAACATGCATACATACATTGAACAATGATTTCAGTACTGCCGTAGCTTTCTCCAATGATATTTGCTGCTCTGCATACAAATATCCCTGAGTCATGCCGACTTATATTGAACAGATCCAATTCGAGCGTTGATTTTAGTGTACTCAAATAGTATATTTTTGAATTTTTCTCCAGGAATATTGTAGTAGCAACAGGATTACTATCAACTGTGCAGGTTACAGTCAAACTTTGTGTCTCATTAATTATAATAAACCGCTTCCCTTTATTGAACATTATATAAGGTTTGTCTGTAGAAAAAAATATGCATGTACTTATTCTAGTTCTAAAAGAAACACCAAAAATAATTACATGAATGTTGGATGTATTAAATACCGAGGAAACTCGTAATTCGCGTAGTATAATTACTAGAATAAATCTTATTTAAACGTTTACGTTCATACAAAAGAGAAAATCAAAAGAGAGGCGGATGGGATCAAAAGGACAGTCAAACACATCAGTCAAAAATAAACTGACAACGCCATGGCAAATGAGAAAGAAACAGATCAAAATACAAACGACAGTATACAACACAACAAAGACAACTTAAGACTAAACTTTATCAAAACCATAGAATCATTTGGTACTCCGGAAGGATTAGCAGGTCATGCCACACATCTGACTTCCATCCCGTTGCTCACATATAAGTCTTATTTGGGAGGTTACCTGCAAGGCAATGAATGGCGGTATTGTGGTTACAACGATTGGAACATACCCGTCTTCACTTGTGAAACAGATATTCAATAAGGGTCTACCACCATGTGATAACATTTTCACAGTAAAAACGTAGCATATGTGTTGTCAACCGACCGTGCGAGGGCTGTATAGCCAGTCCAGGTTGTTAAAAAACTCCCATCCTAATAATGTCAGTTTCAGAGGATTCTTTGTTCGTATCAGAATGGTTTTTCATTTTGAAATTTTTGAAAAGCTAAGGCTTTTCTACCATTTTCTACCTCTGGAATAGATTACCTTAGCTGTATTTGGCAAAACTTTTAGGAATTTTTGGTCCTCAATGCTATTCAATATCGTACTTTATTTGGCTGTGTATACAATTTTTGATTTGAGCGTCACTGGTGAGACTTTTGTCGACGAAATGCGCGTCTAGCGTAAATATAAAATTTTAATCCTGGTATCTATAATGAGTTTATTTACAGAATACGAGTTACCCCTTCCTATGACAATGCACTCGTATATACATTGGCCAAACTTTTTTATGCACCAAAGCAGGACCAACTCTATCAATGTATATTTTATTTTGGAATAGGAAATATTTGTGTAAAATACAGATATTCAAATATATAAATGCTATTGAAAGATGAAAGAGTTTTGGCTTTAATTTTTTTTAGTATTCACATCTGATTTATCCCGCCTCTAGAATAGGTAGTTTCACAATACCTTTGAAGTCCGGCTTGGATTGTTGAACATTTGATGTTAATAATCTAGGAATAGGTTTCGTGGAACAAATGGAAGACCGAGCAATATGACGTTGTTTGCATAGACAGTTATGTAATTTAGGTATTTATTAAAATGGAGGTAGATCCAGTTCTTCATCTTTGGTTGAAATTGTAAAGAAACATATAGAGCATACTTTTGATGATCCAATATTTCCTAATTAGTTAGTGTACTGGGAGTATATCATGTTTAAGTAAATTTCAGAAATGCATTGTCAATAAATTATTCATTTATCAAGCAGTTTATGCAATGTGATATACACATAAACACGAAGTTGTTTGTGGCTTTTTCTGCGGGGACAATAACATATTTGACACGGAGGTAGGACAGGTGCTTTGTAACATTTTGATCTTTAACGATTTATGTAGCATTTGTATTCATAGAACCATGCAAATTTTTTATTCTGATTTGTAAAAACGACCCCACAGCCTAAATTTCGGAAAGAGTGTAAACGTCTTCTTTCTCGAGTTGAACAATTACCTATTTTAATCTTTGAATAAATTCATCAGTATTTTGAAGTTGTGTTTCTAATTGATGGATTAAGGCTCATGATATATTTATCCCGTATTTTGATATGACTTTAAATGATGAATCAGTTAATAAATATAAGTGCGTATAGGCAGAACTGTAGTTCATTATGCATGTTATACATTGTATTACTAGTATTGACTTACACGTAATGTCAAGTCGGACATTTTTCTTAAGAGAATTCTGTAATGAACTACTGTTTACAATGCATGTGTATATTCTTCCATGGTCATATTTCTGTGGGAACATGTTCATTTCAAATGTTCCTGGTCCTCCTATTCCAAGCAACAACGAATCATTAAACCACATGATCGTTTCTTTTGGTTCACCGCTATTCACACTGCAACTTAAAACTAAGGTATGGTTTTCAGTCCCTTGAAGAACTCCTGTGTTGTCATCATGAATTGTTATATTCCTTGGCCGCACTGAAACATTTCAAGAGGATATGACTGTTCGTTTATGTTTTGTCCCCAAAGGTATTAGCTCAGTAAAACAGTCAGCTGTCTGTCTGCTGACAAGAAGCATCATAAATACTTGCATTTTCTGTAAATTTACTGTTTATTAAATGTTGACTAGTTCAAAACACTAAGGTTTCTTATACTGCATGCATACAAACTTGTAGCTGAAGCGATATTTAACTTCTTAGAATTTTCTGGCTTTTTAGCTAGAAATTTTATTTAGTTTTCAAAGTTTCTTTTATTAGCATATCTGAAGAAGGCAAATCCAGAAAATCGCTTATTCACTGAGGGTTTTCAAATAGTTTTACCTCGAACATCACCGAAGAGGCATTTATTGTCGAAATGCGATTCTGGTGCAGAACAGTTTGTAACGTTTATGAAATTAGGATGCGTGAAATTTATGAAATGTTGTTGGGTTTTCACAGAACTGGTTCGAAATAGCTGCTCTTCGACTATCAGTCACTGATGGTACCATCAGTGTAGTAGTCAGTAGTTACTTCGGAACTGATATGATTTATAACAAGCCATTCTAAAATAATTTTTGATCAAGTTAAGAATTAGTAAGAAACAAAGGTTTCAACTTCATTTTGCAAAGTTGGCCTTATATTCAGCTCTGAGCATTCCTGATGAAGATAAATTAAGAATAGCGATTCAGACGCATGCAATTTATAAAGTGTTGTTTGTATTTCATTACTTAAAGAAAAAATGATCCGTAAGTTTAAATGTTCAACCTTGCTAATTCATTATGTGTCTACACAAAGTCAGTTGTCTTTAATTTAGTACAGTTTCTATATTTGTCATTGGTTACTCTCTGACATATTTAGACTGTCGGGGGTGGGGGTGGGTGGAGGTGCACCTATTTAGTGGTACAAGTGTGCCTCAAAACATGGTCGCTTTTTTATGCTCTGATGGTTAGAACAGGGTTGCTTTTTAATGCTCTGCTGGGAGAACAGGGTCTTTTTTTTAAATAAAGTTTTTGTCCAGAACATGATCGCTTATTTAACTGTTTTATATAAGTCTAGAACCCGGGTCTATAACAGCATATATTTTAACAGTCTAGAACAGAATAGTTCTCGATAAAAAAATGTCTAGAATAGGGTATACATTTTCTGAGCAGGGTATTTTTTTTTTTAAATATTTCTGTTTAATATAAAAAGTTAATTTTTTTTTAATGTTTTCTGGTTAGAACAGGGTATTATTTGAAAATTGCTGTCGGCACAGTTGTACCCGAGATGATAGTCAGTAACCGCTCGGGACTGTCGGTTTTCTCTTTTTAATTATATTTTATCATGCAGGGACTACACATTACATATGATACGGCATTGATGCTGCTCATTGATAAAGTAGTAAGGTTGTATACATATAGAATAATACATGGCAAAATCCGTATTGCATGCTGTATAACCACGAGAAACCAATATCAGTCCCGAGGGCCACAAGTACCGAGGGCTGATATTGGTCGAGTGGTGATGAAGCATGCAATACGGATTTTGCCATGTACTATTATGTTTATCATACATTTTAATAGAAACAGATTCATGCGATATCTATTGCTTTTTAATCGTCCGATATTATAAGCTAGAAAAGAACAGAAGGTTGTATACAGTTCTTTACATCCTCGCCATATGGTCTCTGGTAGATTATTGTCTCGGTTGCGGTCATACATAATTTCTTTCCTTTTAAAAGCAATTCAAAATATCGTTGGAAAAAGGGTGGCTACCTAGCTGGTATAGATCAGTATACTTTACAACCACTTCGAGGAATAAACACGTAGTCTAAAATCTATTACTATGATACACAAATATAAGGTGTTGTTGTAGGATCGCAAATGAGACAACTATCAATCAGAGTACAAAATGAAGACGAAGGTTGTTATGTATAACCAAACAATCTTGTACAAGAAAATAAAATTGCCGTATGTTCACATTTAAAATGTCTCGACATAACAAATAGTAAACAATTTAAACGGGAAAACTAACGGCCTAGTTTTTTTTAACTAATAGACAAAATTTCGAGAATCTTACATGATATACATAAACTATCGACAATCACAGAATAAGCATAACACTTTCATATTATAGCGGGGTTTAAAACGCTTGCAATTGCTAAAAAAAACCATAACCTGGAACAGTATAAGATATGAAATGAAAATAAATTAGTTAAAACTGCACTTAAAAAGTAATAGTTCTACTTCCATTATTGTGGATATGTTTCTAATGTCGTAACTACAATCCCGTCCTATTATCTTGAATGTGACCTACCGAATTAAACTTATTACCGGGTATGTACTAACATGAGCAACACGATAGGTGTCAAAATGTGGAGCAGAATCTGCCTTCCCTTCTGGATCACCGGAGATCACCCCAAGTTTTTGATGGGATTCGTGTTTTTTAGTCTTTAGTTTTCTATGTTGTGTGTTGTGTACTATTGTTTTTTCTGTTGGTCATTTTCTTTTTTAACCATGGCGTTGTCATTTTATTTTAGACTTATATGCGTTTGAATGTTCCTCTGGTATCTTTCGCCGCCCTTTTTTTAATGTTTTTTTCTATATTCTGATGAAGTTGAATCAAGGTATGTGCATTATATTACTTTTATTTTCAAAATCGGTTTTTAGAAGATGTTTTAAATACCTATGATCTTCAGCTCAATGTTTTCTATTATTGATGTCGATTTGGTATAGCTTAAACATCTGTAGAGACCTTCTTCGTTGACAGATACGTTCGATATTTGTAAATCATACTTTCCTAGACTGATTTTCAGCTTAAATGCATTCGGAAGTCCTGGGTTGATTGAAACTCCTTCAGAGTATTTTCTAAAACTGTCTTCATTTACTCTTCGTCCATACCATTCCGCAATAATAGAGAATGGATTAATATTGCAGAATAAGGTGACTGAATCGCCTTCCTCAGCGTAAACAATTCTATTTGCTCTGGTGAACTCTGTTCAATTTCAAAACAAAAGTATTTGAAATTATCGTTATAAAGAGAATATTTCATTATATTATCTAGATTTGTTGCATGTCAGATAAAATTTGAACGAAGACGATTTTAATCGTGTTGAAGTATATACCAAGTTGCTTCCATGTATCAATGCCTTTTTATTTGTCCACAATATGAATAAACTTAATGCGGAAAGGAGATGCAATAGAATCTGTATAATAATTCACATTATTTCAGCTAACTTCTTTGTATATATGATGTTTCGTTTAAACTTTTTTTTAATATTTTGTTACTTGTGCACCTTTTCCTATATATATATTTTCAAACACCATTACTTAAAAACAAAACCTTTTTAATTTAGTAAAGGACATTTTGTTCAAGGCAATACATACACATACCAAACCAGCAATTGAATGACAATTTGAAGATAAACATAGATTATGAATACTAAAATGTACAAAAATAACAAAATCTTTCAAGAGAAAATTGTAAAGAACGTCATCAGTTCAAATGACGGTTCGATAAAAGACGAAAACGCCTTAATTTGGTATTGTGTCGATTTATTCAGCATTTTATCCGTTTTATCATTTAAATGATTAAGATTTTTTTTTTTTTTTTTTTTGAAAAGACACTTAAAAAAAACTCTCAAACCAGTTTTAATCGTGTGCGTCCGTGATGAAGATAACGTCAGGAAAGCGCGTTAAAAACGCAAATTTATAAGTGTAATTTGTATTTAGGTTGCACCTTGTAAAACAGCTGTTTCTCAAACAACGACTCTTTGGGGAGATATATAATATTCATAGATAACTAGTTCTGTTTAAGTACTGGTTCTCAGATATGATCTCTATGTTTCATCTCTTAGAGACATACCTTAGGAATGTTATCAGTAAATATACATATGCCTTTCCGTCAAATTGAAATCTGTGGAAAACCTAAATTCACGGTAGGTGTAGTACAGAATTTTAGTTTAAACTCTTACAAATTCGGGATATATAAAAGATGACAGTATGCCGCACAGCACTATATTTTTACATTTGAAAAAAAATAGTAGTGCATATGAACTTTCCATTCTAGTATATATTTGTTTTCTTCAAAACTTCACAGTAAAAGTAATACTGTTTTAGCCGTAAAAGTAGTTCCTATGGGAAATTGCATTGTCGATATCAACAGAAATTCAACCTAGGCGTTATATTGTCAAATAAGTAGCAAGGAAAAAAAGGTACAACAAAAGTCAATTGACACCAATATCAAATGTGTGCGTAGAGTAAACAATTAGATTTAGGCAAACAGTAGATAACCTGTAATATTTATGTCATTTTTAACTGATCTCAATTCAATTCAATTAGTATAATAAAAGAGGGACGAAAGATACCAGAGGGACATTCAAACTCACAATTCTAAAACAAACCGATAACGCCATGAGCAAAAATGGGGAAAAAAAACAGACAAACATGACACAACATAGAAACCTAAAGAATAACCATCACGAACCCCACCAAAAACTAGGGGTGATCTCAGTTGCTCCGAAAGGGTAAGCAGATCCTGCTCCACATGTGGCACCCGTCGTGTTGCTCATGTTATAACAAATCCGGTAGGTAACATGTGACATATATAAATTATTATCTCTTTATGGAATCTTAAGACAATTAGATAATTGCATAAAAAAGGCAAGTCAGGTTGAAAATATTAAGAAAAAGGATAGCATGAGAAGCAAGTGTTCTTATGTGTGGTTCCTGAATTAAATTTCTTGTTTTCTAGTACAATATGTAATTGTTGTATTATTGGCATCAATTGAACATCATGTTACCGATGTCAATTTATCCAATGATTGAATAGTAGGAAAGGTGAGTGGAAGTTACAAACGGGCCATTCCAACTCATTGCAGTCGTTAAAAATGACAACGCCACTGCAAAAGAAGAAAAAAGTCAAACGACAAAATGTTATGTTAATGGTTTGACACTTATTTCTAGTTTTCATGAATTATTTATAGGAGACATAACTAAGGTAAAAAAATATCTTGTTTATTTACTTAATAGAATCATAAATGCACAGTTTTTTTACTGATCATACTGTGTGACAAAATGGATTCTCATTTACTGCTACCGCAATGTATGTGAGTACATTTCTGCAGTTGTATGATTTATGTAACTAATGTATAGGTTAATAATGATTTCCATCAATACAAATGAATAGCATTTCACTCGACTATATATATCATAATATAACGTGTGCCACAAGCAAAGCAAGGACTGCGAATCTTTTCGGTGTTTATCTTGTTTTCAGTTTGTCTCGTGCTGCGCAATATTAAAAAATGCTACTTAGTTTTTATTTATTTTGTTGAAGGAGAGTGCTGTTGTTTCGTTTTCTTTGTTGGATTTGTCCTTAATTCTGTTTTTGTTCATGTTCTTCATGGTGTTAAACTAATTAAAACTAAAACATTAACTAAATTTTTAGTACCTGCAAACACCGGAATCAAGACTGCCAACAAATTACGGAACAACTGCATTTAGAATGAGAACTGTTGATTCATAAACTACAAAAGCACAACATTTACGATAAGCATTATATTCTGTCTATACATGCATGTGGTTATATTTCTAATCGATTGTTGCACACCACAAATCTATCTATTTCGTTCTGTAAAATGTTCTTGTATCAACCAAATTACCAAACCCAAAATAAAGAGAGAGAGAAATTAAATCAATGAAAATGTTTTTGAAATTAGGATTTGTTTAATAAAGGATATGCATTTTTTTTTTTACGTTAGGCCATTAGTTAAATGTGTATTTATTTCATTTTGTCTATGTTTTTTTAATACATACTTTACCTATATGTCTCGAAATTAGCTTCCGATAGCACTCAAAGCATATCTTTAACAGCTAAATGTCTTGATATATATTAATTCGTCTGTTGTCTAAAATGGGAGATCAGTTATTCTCAATGCATTCACTATTTATCTATTTCCTGGTATAAGAATTCAAACATTATTTCAAATAGTTTAAACAATTTCCGTTATATATAAATAAACGAGTTTCATTTGTTTAATATGCATAGTAAATATTTGATATGTGGAATTGTCGCGGAAACCGTCATGTAATTGTAAATATTCAGACAGGAAATATGATGAGCACGATGACCTAGCTCAGAAACAATGATTTATAGTTCAAGTAAAGAGCAGTAAGTGCATGTATGTTTTGCACGTATTAAACATGTTAAAACAGGAAAAGGAGAGGCATGCTTCTATTAAAACAAATTATTTTTACATAGAATGACCTTTTTAGTTTTTGAGTTACAATACGGACGCCCTTATGAAAAAAAACCACTAATGTGTTGAAGGTCAAGTGCTTCCGTCGTGTTCCTTAATTCAAGTTAAAAGCCGGTCATAACCCACATTCGATAGTGTAAATCAATCGCAAAAAATGACGGGGTTGCAGTGGCGGATCGAGAAATTTTCATAAGTGGGGGCCCACTGACTGACCTAAGAGGGGGCCCGCTCCAGTCACGCTTCAGTGATTCCCTATATAAGCAACCAAATTTTTTCCCAAAAAGGGGGGGCCGGGCCCCCTGCCCCCCCCCCCTAAATCCGCCTCTGGGTTGTGAACACAAGATATTTTAAGGGTTATAGCTATTTCGTGAACATACTTTTCTAAGTTTTTTATTTTTTTTTAATTCTTTGTCAGCAGTACATGTATGTTCTGTACGTATAAAAATGGAGAGGTAAGCTTCTATTAAAAATAATTATTTTTTGTTTTAAAGTCACAATATGGACGCCGTTATGAAAAAAAAACACTAATGTATTGAAGCTCAATTGCTTCGGATGTATCTTTTTACTCCATCAGTGGCACCCATCGTGTTGTTTAATTCAAGTTAAAAGTCGGCCATAAGCCACATTCGATGGTGTAGCAATCGCCAAAGATGACGGGGTTGTGAATACAACATATTTTAAGGGGTTTAGCTATTTCGTGAACATCCTTTTCTAAATTTTTCTTTTTTTATTTCTTTGTTCGGCCGACGTTGCACTTGGAATATGTATCCTTTATGATTACTTTGACTCAGAGTAAGTTTATGCAAAGGTAAAGCAATTTGGGTTAAACATAAATGCAACCTTAACCTAAAAGTCAAATTAAAAATGAAAAGTGACTTAACAATACTTCAAGCTTCAAATCGCCATTTGTATGAAAAGACTGAGATTTAATTCCAAAGAGAATGTCGAAGCTTCCCAATTGTGAACTTTCCATTTCTATGTAGCACGATCCAGCAGCGCAAGTATACGGAATATATATCTCCCAATTGATACGAGATGCATTAGCTTACATTTCCTATTATGAGTTCCTTGATAGGGGTTGCTGCTCGTATGAAAGCTATTAAACCAAGAGTTTCAAATGGCGAAGTCACCCCTACGTAAATTTTACGGACGCCATCAAGAGTTCGTTGGCTGTTATGGAATATCCGTTTCACAGATGATATCGGATATGTCATCCTGTATACCACCATTCCCCATGTGAAATTGAAAAATCGACAGAAATAGAAAAATCCACAATGCCTTTCAACAATAAAATGGTAGCATACGCTATACATTTATTACTTTGGATATCATAAACATATTTTGTTAATAGTGAACAAGATGGTAAAACATGCTACACAGAGGAACAAGTGATCAGTAAGCTTGAATTTGTTATCGACAACATATTTGTTGAATTTGGAGGTAGATTTTTTCCACAAATTATCGGCATTCCTATGGGAACAAACTATGCACCTCTCCTTGTCGACCTCTTCTTATTTTCATATGAATTGGAGTTCCTTCAGACACTTGTTAAAAACAAGAAGATCAAAGAAGGCAGATTATCTAATATCACTTTCAGATCTATATTGATGACGTTCTTTCCATTAACAACTTTTCTGATTGGGTTTAATTAATATATCCCCAGAACTATAAATTAAAGAAACAGACACGGCTTCCTCCGCCTCATATAAAGACTTATACCTCGAATTTGACATACATATGCAGTGAACTGAGCACCAGAATCTATGACAAATGAGACGATTTTAATTTTGAAATTATCAATTTCCCCAACCTTAGTAGCATTATACCAGCTTCACCTGCCTATGGGATATACATTTCCCAACTTATTCGATATTCAAGAGCTTGCAGCTCATACTCAGACTTTGTAAAACGTCACCAGTGTCTGAGAAGAAAGTTGATGAACCAGGGTTATGTCAAGGAACGTCTGGTCCTTTTTCTAAAAAAAAAATCATCGGAAGGTACCAAGTCCTTGTTGATAATTATCAACTTCACAAACAATACATGATGGTCTTGATGTATAGATTTTGCGTCCTGACTTTGTTTATTGTCTTAATAACGTGTTATATTGTTCTTTTATTTGTCTTTGTTCTGTTATTAATATTACTTTTACTGTTTGGTCTGTTTTCTGTGATTTCCATTTTACGTGGATCGGTACATATTCATCCCGTCAATGTGTTTGTTTTATCTTTCATTTTTGCTGGTGTGTTTTGTACGTGTGACTAATTTGTTTCTTTGGTACAGATGACAAGGCTCTGTACCTTTAAAGATCCCGTTCTATTATAATTTTAAAATACTATGAACGACAAAATTATTTTACTCGTGTAGTGATATTAACCATAACATGTGGATTCTTAAAAAATCTAAAGAACTTCTGGATAATTTTAAATCTCGTTTTTTTCTGAAATTAGTTCTAACAAAACTTTTTTTATTTTTAATCCTGTAAACCACCATTCTCCATGTGAAAATACCAGCTATTACATAGAATCAAACATCTTTCCTTTCTGTATTTTATAACACAGCACATATACAATACAGAAAAGGAGGTAGTCTAAATGTTTTGAACAAGAAGTTTTGAGCTATTTATTTGTGTGCATTGCACACCATATAGCTAGTTCGAAAACAATTTGAACTCAGAAGTAAGACATTACAATGTTTTCCTACTGTACTTTTTATAAACTATAGATGCTAAGAGAAAATACAACGGACTGACTTTTCAAAAAACTAGAAATCATTGTGTCATGTAATGAACGCTCTTTTAAATTACAGAGCACGACATGAGTGGAGGCTTATTAATTGCACAAGGAAATATCAGGAAAATTTTCAGAGTTCAATCAAATAAAACATTAAACTTTATCGGTTACCAAATCAATTCAAATAATTTCATTTTTCTATTTGTCCTATTTTAACTTATTATAAAATAAAAATAATTAAATCTGTGAATAAGATTTGTGTATTTTGTTTAACCCAACTCAACTACCCGCCCTTATTGTATACTAGAAAATATACATGATTATGATAGATACATAATGCGATAATCTAACATTCAATACTAAAGTGGTTCCCACACCCATAAGAAACTTTTAGACTTTAAATAAGGGCATGAGGAGTGCAAAAAGTCTTTTATAAATTTCAGAAATCATTAGAAACGCAACTATGGTGCAAATTAAGACCACATATATTCAATTTCAAAGGAAGAGAGATAAATCTTTAAGAAAAGTAATTAGATGACTTTGACCACTTTAGTATTTTTAGCGTATTGATTACTGCCAGACAGGTATGTACACCTGCTAATCATTCCATACACCAAATATAGTTGACCTATTATTTAAAGTACAGACCAAATAACAAAATCTTAACTTTGACCAATGAACCGTTGAAATGAGTTCAAGGTCAGATGATACCCGTCAATATACCCAATACAATCATTCCATAGACCACATATAGTTAACCTATAGCTTATAGTATTTGAAAAATGGATCTAAAGGTTACCAATTCAACACGTACTGTAATTATATCATGTGTCATTTGGTCTTTTGTGGAGAGTTGTCTCCTTGGCAAGCATACCACTTCTTCTTTTTTAATATTCATCACATAAAGTATCTGCATACAAGATATTAGGTATTCATGTCTACTTCTATTTGAAATATAATTTCATTTTAGGTGACTTATAGGTCCATTGGGCCAGGTGTATTAATATTTATCATATAGTTTATGTTTATAATTTGCACATACATGTATTTACACATATCACTATTATAATAAATAATTTACTTACTTATAAAGCTTTATCATATAGTTTATGGATAGAACATGTAATATCTATGTCTCGCAAACTGTGACTTTTTAGGTAGACCAGACATACATATATTATCTATAATAGATTATTTAAGACAAACAAAATATTTTATTTAGCTGGTTTCTAGAGGCAGGTGTGCAAGTAACAACAATAAATATGCGAAAACTGTGAAAAAACAACCCTAATAATCCAGTTGTTATGGTAAACTAGCACTATTTCATTTGAAATGATTGACTTTCATTAAATTCTAAATCTAACACATTGCGAAAAAGCCAATATGAAGAACATTAACGATTTTATAAGTGATAAGGAATATGCCATTATATGGTAAATGTCAATATTTGAATACATATCGGTATATTATGGCTGGTATATTATGGTAGTTGTCTTCAAATGAAAGTTTTAACATTATGCACTTTAAGCTTTCATTTTCTTTGTAATTTGATGGGTAGAACTGGATCTATGCCAGTTGCTGAGGGTATCATTAAGGCAATGCTGAGGTATAACAATGATGTATAAATGAAGGCAAAAGTAGTATGCTGCTTTTCAAAAGTCATAAATCAATTGAGGAGAAACAAATCTGGGTTATAAACTAAAACCAAGATTATATAAATCAATTGAGGAGAAACAAATCTGGGTTATAAACTAAAACCAAGATTATATAAATCAATTGAGGAGAAACAAATCTGGGTTATAAACTAAAACCAAGATTATATAAATCAATTGAGGAGAAACAAATCTGGGTTATAAAATAAAACAAAGGAATCATATATACAATATATATATATCAACTATAAGAGGAGAACAAAGGAAAACAGGAACTCTGAAGTGCAACAAAAACAAATGTCAACATACATATAAACAAACTATTAGCTAACAACTGCCAACTTGCAAAAGTTCATAAGTTTTGTAACTTGTCTGTTTATAAATTTAGAAATTATAAAGAAATGTTTTCTTGCATTTATTCTTGTTTCATCTTGAAAGTTTTGATTCTTTTAGGTATTCTAATATATTAAGAAACAATTCAATTGACCTTGAATATGCTTTACAAAAAAATTGGAGACTCATTGGGAAATAGTGTAGTTAACCTCAAAACTGAATATGCATTTTAAATTATGGCCTTCATTTCAAAAGCTTATGGTCAAGCTGTACTTCAATTGACATACAAAAATGTACAGTATGTCAAATGGATAAACAGGCTTTTTATACTCATATAGAAGCAAACATGAAATTGGTGAAATTCTTCAATAACTTAAAGGACATGTCTCTGTGTGGGTGTAAGGTCTGACATAAATATATCAGAGAAAAAATAGCAAATTTGATTTTAAATATAAAGTCATAAGAATATTCTATGACATTTAACAATACAGAATCACGATTTAAGCTTATATTCACTCTTTTCAACAATGAAAAAAAATCTTTATAAAATAATAAGCCCATCATTGCCTTAAATAAATAAATAATATAATTCTAAATTATTCAATAGAAACTAAAAAAGAAAATTATGAAAAATTTAAATACAAAGAAATATCTTTAAATGAAAACCTTCATTTTGACCCATTTAATAACAAATCACTCATCTTTTGTTTTGATCATTTGTTTTCTCTGGACAAATTTTTTTAATTTTTTTCTTTCTCAAAAACAAAATATATTATTCCAAAACTGCATATTTGTTAAATTTAAAAGTTTATCTGCAAAATGGTTTTAAAAATTTAGTGTTAACATAGGTGTTCTTAGTAAACAAATTATTGATCATATAGTTAATGCAGCTTGTGTTTTGTCATATAGATGATTATCAGCGTTGATTAATTCTTAAGTTCAATATAAATTTTTGAAATCAGGTTGTTCCCTTGCAACAGAAAAGCAACTTCCTGACATTTTTTTGCTGCTATTAGTCTCACTTAAATTGTCATTACCCCTGTTGCCTGATTCTGGATCTTTTACTGCTATATTATCTGTATCTATTGGATGATTAGTCCAACGCTTGATCGAAACAGGGTTCTGATCTACTTGCTTTATCCCATCATAGTGTACCTCTTGATGCACTTGTTGAAGACCAATTTTGCTCCTTTGCATACAGACACAACTCCAGAAAATGGTGCAAGCATCAATAATGGTGATTCAAAATAAAACTGCTGGATATTTTCCAGGAAATGTTCAATAATTAAACAGATTGTTTTCCTGAAACAAAATAGCAAAATTTGATTTTCTTTTTTATAAGGTTTTGTCTAATCCAATTAATTATAATAACTTGATTTAATTTTTTATACTGCAACTAGTTGTGTTTATTTCCTAAATATAGTAACACAGCTATATTTTTTGCAATGTCAATTTCATCATGGAACACTTTTTCTCTAATTTTTGTGCTATTTTCACATTTCCTGACCGGTGTGAGAAAAATATTTCTCCTCACTAGTGAAAAATCTGTTCTCGGCAAATGATTAGTCGAAATTTGATTATGACGTCAAAATGTTTTGTTTTCTTCTCAATTTTCCTATTGTGACGTCATGAAAAAAGGCGACCTTGCCTGATGACGTCGCATATAAAGAGCACAATTTTTTGAAAATCTTTGAAAAAGAACGATAAAAAGCATTAGAGAAACAGATTCCGACACTATAACTCGTGTATTACGATATTTCTCCACTCTCGACAGTTAAATTTTATTATTTAAAGGGCTCGGCAAGCCTCGCGCTTTAAATAATAAAATTTAACTGTCTCGAGTGGAGAAATATCGTAATACACTTGTTTCAGTGTAAGAATCTATATCTCCACAATCAGTTCATTAAGGGATGAAAATAAGTTTAAAATTTGTGTTACAATTCAAATAGCTATAAATTTATTACTTCAAGTTGCAATATAAAAACAATATTAGGTCAATGTATAAAAAATATCAACTTTTTTTTGTACTCGGCGCAAAACTGTAGATCGGCCTCGGTAGAACCTCACTTTCTCAGCCTCATACAAAAAAGTTGATAATTTTTCTGACATTGACATAATATTGTATATATATAAGTCTACAGCTTACTTTACCTCTTTATGCTGTAACTTTGTGAGTACAGAAAATAAGATAACAGCTTATGCCTAATGAATCTTCAGTAAGCTTTGCATATGTACATTTACACTTATAAACCAAATATCCATTTGATTATTTTATCAAATAAAATTTTCACAATAAGTTACGGAAATTATTGCTGCATAAAGATTCTGTAACATCACAAGTTAACGAATCTTAGTCTAAAATGGTCATTTTGACTTTTTAACAGCATATGTATTATCTGAATGATTAATCAATTAGTCATGGTCGGTCTTTCAATATTATTAAATATATTATTTCTAGAGCTGGAGATTCATTACTTTTCTAATGAATATGAATTGATTGCAGTCAATTCAAAACTAAGCGGTAATCACAATTCAGAATTTTAGGGAGAAGTGACTTTTCCCTCACAGCTTGAGTTGAAAAATCTAATTAATGCTTATTATATGATTTAAATTTGCCAGAATCTATACTGTTTTGTTATTTTTTGGAGTCTTTTGCTTGACAATTGTTAAAATGTTTATTGCTTTGCCTTGTGGTCTGAATAAAATTGGAAAAAAATACAATAATAAATTTATGCTGCATCTAAAGCATTTTTCAAGCAAGTCTGTGATTGTGATTTATGACATAAATAAAGAAAAAAACATTGGAACCTGCCCCCCTTTTTAAATAGGGTGTAGATGCAGATTAAATGCTGTATTTAAATCTTGATCAATTTGTCATGACCTAGATAATAAGATGTCATAAATCTATTAATTTCATGCCTATAGATCTATAAGTCTCCCTATTTTTATATTACTTAAAATTATATCCTAATTAATCTCTTCAACCAAAGATGAAAAGCATGAATCATACTTTTGTTCTTACTGTATGGTCAGTTCTCAGTTGGTAAACAAAGAAATGTATGATTGTTTATCATTTTAGCATCAAGGTGTTGTTGATGAGTAAATGTGGCAATAAAGCTGTGTTTTTTTCAGACTGGATTTGATGTAAAAAAATTGATCTAATGCTGCCTTCCTTTTTAACGACTTAATGTGGTCTTAGGGAATATTCCAGTTTTTTTACCTAGAAATATTCTAGTAATTTGCCCATGTCTAAGAATGTTTGCACCAACTGTCTTCTGTCTGCTTTTCTAAGAAGATTATATTCTTTGCTGTATAATATTACTGCTCCTTTGTTCTGCAAATTTCCATTACATAAATTTGTATGGTATCCATCCTCTGGTTTAAAAGATGTCAGTGTCACCTGAAAAAGAGATTATTAAATTTTCTAATGAACAGACAACAAGTGCACAAAGTCCATCTCCATACTAAAATAAAAGCAAAGACAATTTAAATTGAACAAGTTAAAAGTTTGCTCCCCAAACCCCAAAATTTGTCATTCTCCTTCATAATGAAGTGGGGGTATATAGTTAAATGAATGTCCTTCCATCCATCTGTGTGTCAGCCCATGCAATTTTATCTAAACTGGTAAATAACCTTAACAAATTGTTTGTGTCAATATCATACATGCATCTCCAATCCATATCTCTCTCTATATATATATATATCTATCAAACAAGTAAATTGATTTAATTATAACCATATAATGCCATTATGCAGCTCCTTTTTTACTTTTTGATCAGCATGATTTCTTGGGGTTTTCATACCAAAACATGGATTTTTTAATTTCATATCATTTATTCACAACTTCTGCTAAACCAGTAGATGGATTACAAAATCTTCATGATATGATGCCATTGTACATCTCATATTTTTCTTTTTGACCACAATTATTTCTGGGGTTTTTGGTATCAAAACCAAAAGACTGCCAAGCAATTAGTTTCTTGTGTATAATTCGGAGTTTAGTATGACGTCCATTATCCCTGTACTAGTATACATATCTTTAGGGGCCAGCTGAAGGACACCTATGGGTGCGAGAATTCTCGCTACATTGAAGACCCATTGGTGGCCTTCGGCTGTTGTCTGCTCTATGGTCGGGTTGTTGTCGCTTTGACACATTCCTCATTTCCTTTCTCAATTTTATGTGTGAAAACATTTTGATTGTTATCACTTTTACACTTAAAAATCAGAATCCATGGGGTGAACATTTTCATACAAACCATGATATGGCCATAGGGACATTCAAATTTTTCAATGCAGTGCATGGAGGCGAAAATGACATTCACCTTAATCATGTTGATTGGGTGTCATCAAATACCAATTTTTCAACTGTGCAAAACCCTCATGAGTATTCAAAGAGTTAAACCTCCCCTAATACACTTCAATATTATCTTTGTCAAGATGTCTGTGACTTACATTTGTTCCTTGTACAAGAAATCCATACATTCCATTATTTCCAAAGACAGAGAATGGTAAAGTACATAGGAACTGTCCACCAAGTTGACCTTTCAAGGACGAATCAATGTGTGGGGCATAACATTCATTATTTGTAGTTCTCATATCACTGCATTCATCTTCTCTGTACCCCTTCACCTGTGAATGAAATTTTTTTTTATTCCTGCTGAAAAGGAAATATATATATCCTCGTGTATTGTATTTTCGACCTACTAACATATTTTTCCGAATTTCCCTGTTATATGTTTGAACATAGACATACCTAATATTTTGAGAGTCGCTAGTATACTTGTGCATAAAATAATTGTATCGGAAATATATTTCGATCTTTATTTATTTTTTCATTTGAGTTCATTAGATCGATGGCACCTTTGTTGACAAAAACAAGCGTCTTGTGTTTTCGACCTATCTAAAAAACGGGTCAAAAGTCGGAAACGACATGTCGTACATATCCAGAATTGGTTATAAATTTGATACCTAAGTTTATATTAAAGTGTTAGAGGCGATCAAACTTATGACTTAAAGAATTAAATGGTTAAATATACAACTATAAGATATAAAATATTATTTTAATGTCTTTTTTGGACAAGTTGTACACATTTCAGAATGAGGCACTTTGGAAGCCTTGTATGGTCTTGTATACATTCATGTTTTTGTTAAATACTTTGGTTAATCCATTGTGAAGTGAGGTTGGTGAGTATTGTCTGTAATTTCCACTGACACTGTTTTTTCTGTACATAAAATTTAACTGATATTTTATTTTTCGGTAAAAAGCTGTAAGGAGCATGCGTATTTCCGTATTCAAATTAACTTTAAGTATCACAACTAACCACCTGACAGTCATGTGACTTAATGACCTTGAAGTTAACTTTGCATGCAAAAAGACCTCTGCCATAAGTTTAGAAAATTTGTTTATTTTAGACCGATTCTTTTGGAAGGTAAAACTAGTATTAGTGAAAAGGGTACAAAAATGTGATATCAAATAAAAAAAAACGTAAATACTTAATATAATAACTTTATTTGAAAAATCTTCACCCCACGTGGTATCATTTGCTATTGTTACTAAGTATAGCAGCCGAATATGACGTCATGCGGGAATGCGTACATAAATATATTTAATGTAAAAATTTACTGTTACACAAAATATTTGGTCCATCAAATACTGTGAGTGTGTGCAACAAAATACACAGAAAACAGCTTATCATTTTTCAGTCTGCAATTGACGTTACACTGGTTTTCTGAAACAGCTTACCGTATCTTAAGAATGTTCGCTACTTTTGTTTTAGAATTTTTGACAGATAATAGGATTCTCTGGTTTTATCTATGTAGTACATGTACCATTAAAAGTATTTCCGCGCTAACCCCTACTTTTCTCCTCATCATTTTATTTCATATAGTTTTAAAAGCAATATTTAAAAATCCTATATAATCCTTCTTATTTTTTCATTATTTTTGAAAGCAAAAGGGTACCAATGTTAAATGTAAGAAAAGTCTAGAGAGAATTATTTCCCGCCAAATTTTCAATGGCTTTTCTCTAAAAACAAGCACACAGACCTTTCATTTTTTCTGCTTTTTAAGTTCCTTTATTCATATACTATCAAATTATAACAGTCTTTTAAAAAAAACTTGTTATTTTGAAACAGAGTAGCAAACTCTTAAGAGACTATTCTCCAGTCTGTGTACATGATTTATGAAGACACTTATTAACATGATTAATGTCCATTTTGATTTTTTGCATTGTTTAATATACACAACTGACATTGCACTTTCAATTGTGATGTCAGACACCCGCCACATTCGATATGTATGTGCCTGTCCCAAGTCTGGAGCCTGTAATTCAGTGGTTGTCACTTGTTGCTGGGTTACATATTTGTTTTTAATTCATTTTTTTGTACATTAATTAGGCTGTTAGTTTTCTTGTTTGAATGTTTTTACATTTTTTATTTAAGGGCCTTTTACAGCTGACTATGTGGTATGGGCTTTTCTCATTGTTGAAGGCCGTAAGGTGATCTATAGTTATTAATTTCTGTGTCATTTAAATTTGGTCTCTTGTGAAGAGTTGTCTCATTGGTAATCATACCCTGTCTTCTCTTTTATATGTCCATTAACATGTGATTAAATGTATATGTGTTCAACAAAATATATCAGTATTATAAATCATGTTTATCATTGTATATGTACCTCATATTACACATACGTGTCTGAGCGTTGCTTTACAATAAAATCTTGAAATCTTGCAATTTTTGCAGCAACATGAAAAATATAATAATATTACAAGTTATTTTTTTACCTTAATGACAGAACATATCTTGTCCTCGTTAACATCTGTAGGATGGCATATCAATCCATCTGGTATGGCAACAATATCTGTATTGTTAATGTTTAATGTGTATTGCTCAACATTGGAGCCACTCCTGCAAGAAATTATAAAATAATCAAGGTGATCTAGAGATATCTCATTAACTGATTTTCGACTTTCCATTCTTTCTCTAATATTCATGATACATTAATTGTCATGGTTTTTTTTTTTCTCTTATGCTGAGTTCACACGTAATTCTAATTCGATTTGCATTAACTAATTCGAATAAGTTTAATTTCGCATTCGAAACGTTTAACGTCCTAACATTAATTCTAATTTCGAATTGGAATGCGCTTCAAATTCGCTTTACTGTCCTAATGACGTTAACTTTTAATTCGGATTAACAAAAACGTATTTCTAATGCAAATTAGTTAATTTGAATTAGCCAATTCGAACCAATTCGAATTAAAAAAAGAAGAGTGTGTGAACGCGATTAGCGAATTCGATTCGCATTCGATTAGAATTAAAGGTATGTGTGAATGAGGCATTATATTCATGATACATTTGTCATGGTTGTATTTTTTCTTTAATTCTGGCACAGTTTCCTTCTAAACTTCAAGTTTCTAAAGTCTGTATCTCAAAAAAAAAAAATTACATCATATATGTTTCTGTGTCAACTACTCAAACTTTCAATTATTTTTATCATTAATCTTTTCTTAATCTTTTCGTTGAAATTGAATGAAAATATTGCACCTGTCCTAAGTCAGGAATCTGATGTATAGTAGTTGTCGTTTGTTTATGTAATTTATACGTGTTTCTCGTTTTTTATATAAATAAGACCGTTGGTTTTCCCGTTTGAATGGTTTTACACTAGTTAGTAATCATGGTAATTTTGGGGCCCTTTACACCTTATTGTTTGGTGTGAGCCAAGGCTCTGTGTTGAAGGCCATACATTGACCTATAATGGTTTACTTTTATAAATTGTTGTTTGGATGGAGAGTTGTCTCATTGGCACTCACACCACATCTTCCTATATCTATTACATGTAATATCATGAATATCTAAGTCAATACTTACACAATATTTAAGCCAAATATTCTAGCAAATGAAACAAACAATTCTTGATACATTCCTTCAGATATTTCTCTTAAATCCTTTCCTCTTCGTCTTCTAAGCATATAGATAAGTTGCCTATTAAACATGTTAAGGTGCCTCGATAAATCTCTACAAATTCTACAAAAAAAATAAATCAATAATAAGTTAGATTGACACTCCCATCGCCCATGATGTTGTTTTATAATTATTTACTCTTTGGTTGAGTTGGTGTCTCATTGACACATTCCCCATTTTCAGTCTCTATTTATGTCTAGAATATATAGATCCCCCCCATCTAAGAAATAAAGTCATGAAAGTAGGACTGCATCATCTACATGTATGCAGATAAGAAATTTAATAAATAATTTGTTTAACAGATACATGTACATGTATGTTCTTTATTATCGCAGGGATTTAGCCATGCAAGATTTTGAGATTGTTTATCGTGTATTTACTAGTCACTTCTGAAATATGATATCATGAATAAAATTTTGTGAATTTTGTTATTACATGTATTAGATGGTAAATTGTTAAAATGTAAATATAAACAAACAAACAAAACAAAACAAAACAAAACAAAACAAACAAAACAAAACAAACAAAACAAACAAATATATAGATATCATGTAAATGCCTAAAAAGTGTGCACAACCATGTCAACAACACCAATAACCAAAAAAAAAGGGAAACTATAAATGTAAATATTTATAAATATTTCAGATAACAGATATGACAGATATCCATCATCAGTCATTTGTCAGTATGATTGTGATGTTAAATGAATCCAGTGCCCTCGTTAGAAAAATCGTTGACTATTATTCAAACGTTTTATATAGATATCATGTATATATATATATTCATGATATTAATGACAACTGTAAGTTGGTACACACAAAGATGTATTTATATTTGTCATGTTTGTCAAATGTTTGTACAAAGCTTATTTCATTAATACATGTTTTGGTATTATTTTTTGGAGTTTGAAAATCAAGAATTTTGTTTTGGTTCTTATAACCATATCAACATTAAAATATTATTCAATTTCATGTTACATGATCATGATGATGTTATTAGATTTTAGCATTCCTCATGTTCCCGATGAATTAAGGAGGTAGAACTAGGTTAAGGGAAATAACTCTTAAAATCATCAGTACGTTTGTGTCAACCATTTTCAAAAATATATTCTAAGCTTCTAGGTTACATAGATTATTTTCAATCTGTTTCACTCAGTAAATGCTAAAAATACATTGATGAACTTGACGTTTACAAACGCTTAACCAGCTGATTTAAAGAGTTATCTCCCTGAACCAAGGTCTACCCCCTTAAATCCATAAAAGTGTTTCGGTCACATAAAGTTATCTAATGTTTTGTTAAGATTTTTTGTTATTCCTCATGTACATCAATACGTACATTGTACAATTGTAATTATAGAAAACTTTATACAGCAATCAGCTATTTTACTATATAAAGCTATACGTATAAACGGTTAGCTTTATATGTCAATGACCTCAACTCACCTATAAGCCCCGCCTACTTACAACTTCACGTCACAACCATGACAACGTGTAGTAACAATGGTCAAACTTTTATGAATTTAAACTTGTTATGTCTTCAAATTGGTAATTTATATACCATGATTTATCAAATGTTATTAATTAGAGTTCATTTTCCCGGTCTTTTTCCTTAATATGTCAATTTTGTACGGCCTGCACTACGCTCAAAGGGAAATACCCCAAAATGGTACCCCAAGAGGGAAATTCTAAACACTTTTTTTTAACAATATTTGTTTCATATTTTTATAAATTTTTTAATTTTTGAACGATTTCAGTATAAAAACAATATACGTTTTAAGTGTCTTGAAATATGAACCTCGCATTTCCCCCGTTTCTAAGCCTCATACAAATAAATTTCATATTTCAAGACACTATACATATATCATGTATATTGTCTAAGTACAATGTATACACATTTATAAAGTAACTAAATATTTCAGTGCTTGTTTTCATTCAGAATAGTGCATGATTTCAATTTGAAAGATTCTGTAAGCTGTTGAAACACACATGTACATGGTTCAACTTCAACTGTCATGTGACTGTTGATGTTTTTGCATGATTGCTGTCATAGCGGCAGTTTGATTACGTCAATGTTTAATACTGTAAACCAAATCATTTTTGCAGATACTTAACTTCACGTGTTACCCTTTCAATTCTACTTCACGCAAATTTAATTTCACGATTTTCTAACTTACATGATATAGTTTAATAATGAAAGATGTACGCTTTACATATTTGCGACAATTTATATTTGTTATTTTTGAGCTTGCCAAAATAAAAATCATTTTTTGAAAATAACTTGGTTTACAGTGCAGGGATCTCCATGGCCAGTTTAACGATGGCGCCCCGCCATCGTTCAAATGTCTTGCGCCATCGTCAAATGACTTGCGCCATCGTTAAATTGTCTTGCGCCATCGTTAAATTGTCTTGCGCCATCGTTCTAAACTTCATCGTTTTTTGTAGCCCGACGCCATTGTTTTATCAATTATAATCAAATGCATGTAATTGCATAACCCTTGGGCTTTTTATGTTATAATCAATACAGTTCTAACGCCTGAGGGATATCCGGATTAAGATCGCTAATCACTTGTACCTGAGCTTGTATACAGGTAGATCAACAAACCAGACAGGAGAATACTATCTGAGGATAGACGATCCATTTGTCGAATTAATCAACTAAGTTTCAGCAAATGATTATGATAATTTAGATTAAATAAATGAATTAATAATCCAGTTGAATACAAAGAAAACAGTTTAACAAGTCGAACACATGCTTTATTTTGACTTACGCAATCAGCATCCCCCTTTTCTTAAGAAGTACAAGACGCAAAACAGTAAATATTATTTCATCGCAAATAACTCAAGTACTGCTGTAACGATAACTTAGAATTACTTTAAAAGTTTAAAAGTAAAAACTTAAATATTTCCTGTAAAAAATATCGTATCGTATTTCCGAATTCATTTCGTATATTACAATCAAATTGATACATCCGCGTTTCCGGTTTCTATTCAGACTCGAAAGATGCATGTTGCACAGCATCAATTTGCCAGATAAAGTCATTAAAAACCTTTTCATTTGTCAACGTTTGTTTTACAAATCTCTTTAACCTTTAACATAACCCGTACGAATCGTTTTGTTGTTGCTGCAAATCAACCATACCGGTAATTGGTTCTGAATTTGACAGTGTCCATGAAAAATAAGCTCCACATCATATGATTTTTAACCCCCACAACAATTACCAAAAATACAAGAAATCTACATGGGGACCTTCATGATAGCTTTTGGTCATTCTCGACTAAGGGGGGACCATGAAGACTTGGCATTTGAATGGTTAAAAACGGCAATAAATGAAAATATTGATACTTCTTATTCTATAATGAAAATTAAAATAAATATAATTTAAATAAACAATGAATTAGCATGTTCACCATTCCTTGTATGGAGGGATAAAATACTTCCGATCGCGCTACACTGTACAGCGTAGACACGGTTTGTAATGGTGAAAGTTCCTCCATGGTTCAATTTTCATCCATGGAGATCCCTGCAGTGGGGGTCTCATTGGGGGGTTCTGATCCCAGATCCCGCTTACTAGATTCCCATATCCTGCCTGCACTATGTACATAAGCAATTCTTTTTTTTATGTAACTTTGGTCCCGATATACCTCATTTCTCGTTTTCACGGCACAATCATTTAACTTTCACATGTCACGCTTACAAAAAATCCGCAATCCTGCGTCATGCTTAGACCCCAATGAGACCCACTACAGTATCCTCCCTTTTTTTTTACACATGTAATGAGTCTTGGCCTTTGATCATCATGACAATATTCAATTAGAAAAACAGTGAAACTTATATTTTTACACCTCAGTGATCACACTGGTTCAAACTAGATTATTGTCATGTTTGTTAACTAAGTATTATAAACTCTTGCATTAAATTTACTAACTGGATTATTTCGCTCTTTTTATTGGACATTTCCTGGGGAACACTGGCTAGTTACAGATAAAAGGACAGAGACCCAGTTGCGTAAATTTCCACATCCCAGACAAATATAAATGTTGACATAAAGCCTTATAATATATTGTACCTTTCACGAACAACGCGTTGTTTAGTACTAGTAATTTTTTCAACAAAATTATCAATCCATAAATTCGTTTCAATCTTCTTGAGGTCTTCATCAGTAACTTCATCAATGTGATGACAGTCGATATTAAATAAATCATGTACTGCATATTTGTAACAATCACATTTTTGCTTGTCTTCTTCACTGCGTTCTCCAAAATTGCTTACAATGTTTGCACATTTATTTTTATCATTTATGAAATGTAACAAGGCATTTGTGAATACTTGGTATGCATCCAACAATTTATTTGATGGTTCTGAGGCGTCAGTTTCAGTTTGAATATGAAAGTTTGATAAACATTGCATTGTCCATTCAGAAGTGTTTTTGTTTATGTTTGTCATGTTGCGACATTCTGTGGAAATGTCCTCAGAATTACTGTTGCATCTACACTTTTTGATATTTTCAGTGTTATTGTTGGAGGGAATAGTAGTTTCTGAGCCATCATGACTTCTCTTTGGGTGAATATCAACGTGGTTGGAGGAAGTGTCAGGGCTGCATTTAGTTGAAACACACGACTTGGATGGGACAGCTGCCATGTTATTGTTTTTTTGTAGACCGGAAGCAAGACAACTCATCTCCACTACCAAATCGCCCCAGACAAAGTCGCCCCATTTTATGCAACCTCTCCAAACTATCCCTTCTTCTTGTAAATACCTTCTTGGAAACAAGATTACCTCATCAAATATACGTGTAAGATTTAACTAGATAGACTTCAAATTGAAAATAATTAGGGTTTTGTTGACTCATCATAATTTATTGTTGAAAACACATTACTTTTAAATTCCGGAAAATGTACGTTTCCTACGTGTTTGGTTTGTTCCCAATGCACCAGCCAAAAAATAGAAAGTAGACTAATTTTCTACTAATTTTGTAACTAAATCTATATAGGTACACTGACATATAGTAACACATTATTCTCATGTCTGTATTTTATGTTTGTGTCAAAATGTACATATGAACTGTAAACATCACAGGCTTTTCTCATCACTTGGCGTCCTTCGTCCGTCGTCGTTAACTTTTACAAAAATCTTCTCCTCTGAAACTACTGGGCCAAATTTAACCAAACTGGGCCACAATCAACATTTGGGGTATCTAGTTTTAAAAATGTGTCCGGTGACCTGGCCAACCAACCAAGATGGCCGCCATTGCTAAAAATAGAACATAGGGGTAAAATGCAGTTTTTGGCTAATAACCAAAGCATTTAGAACAAATCTGACGGGGTGAAATTGTTGATCAGGTCAACATCTATCTGCCCTGGAATTTTCAGATGAATCTGACAACCGGTTGTTAGGTTGCTGCCCCTGAGTTGGTAATTTTAAGGAAATTTTGCTGTTATTGGCTATTATCTTGAATATTATTATAGATAGAGATAAACTTTAAACAGCAGTAATGTTCAGCAAAGTAAGATTTACAAATAAGTCAACAAAATGGTCAATTGACCCCTAAGGAATTATTGCCCTTCATAGTCAAAATTTAACAATTTTCATAAAATTTGTAGAATTTCACTAACATTTTCCACTGATACTACTGGGCCAAGTTCATTATAGATCATGATAATTGTAAGCAGCAAGAATGTTTAGTAAAGTAAGATCTGCAAACACATCACCATCACCATAACACAAATTTGTCATGAATCCATCTGTGTCCTTTGTTTAATAATCACATAGACCAAGGTGAGCGACACAGGCTCTTTAGAGCCTCTAGTTTCTGGGACGCCTTAATTAGGAAGTAATTTAAATAGCCTTGCCAGACATCATAATTATTTGGACTACCAGTCAAACCTGTGCATCTTGAAAAGTTTAGAGTACGGATGAACCTTGATAAAGAAAACTTAAATGCATTTTAAGTTTCTGAATATTGAAAACTTTAGTACATGTATATTTTTTAAAATACTAAGGCTTTTCTACCTCAGGCATACATTTTTAGATTACCTTAGCTGTATTTGGCAACACTTTTAGGAATTTTGGATCTCAATGCTCTTCAAATTCGTACTTCATTTGGCTTTTTTTTAAACTTTTTTGGATTCGAGCAGTGATCGGGAAGGACGTGCGCCCTGCGCCTATAGCGCATATTGACTAGAAATGGCGCATACAGTGACACATGTAAGCGCCCACGTGGCGCACGATATTTTTCACTTCGTTTCGAAACGTTTAGATATCGTCGAATGAATTTCCGATTGTGTTCCGTGCCGCCATGTGTGTGTACACAACTGTGTAATGTTCCTCCAATAATAGGAGCACCTATATATTTTTGGGACGTCTCGGGTGTTTCCCCATGATAATAGAACCATGCGATTTAACGTCTCTGGTGTTTACTATTGTAATAATAGAACCATGCGGTCTAACTGATGAGATTCACTTGTTGTCGAGTTGCGAGTTAAGAAAATCGAGTTGCAAGTTAAGAAAGTCGAGTTGCGAGTTACGAAAGTCGAGTTGCGAGTTACAAAAGTCAAGTTGCGAGTTACGAAAGTCGAGTTGCGAGTTACAAAAGTCGAGTTGCAAGTTACGAAAGTCGAGTTGCGAGTTACAAAAGTCGAGTTGCGAGTTACAAAAGTCGAGTTGCGAGTTAGGAAAGTCGAGTTGCGAGTTAGGAAAGTCGAGTTGCGAGTTACAAAAGTCGAGTTGCGAGTTACAAAAGTCGAGTTGCGAGTTACGAAAGTCGAGTTGCGAGTTACAAAAGTCGAGTTGCGAGTTAAGAAAGTCGAGTTGCGAGTTACAAAAGTCGAGTTGCGAGTTGAGAAAGTCGAGTTGCGAGTTACAAAAGTCGAATTGCATAAAAATGAGGAAACTAAAATATTTTAATTTTTGGTGTACATAGTGTTGTTGATTATTTTTGTGGTTTTGACTTTATCTGAGTCGCTTGTAAAAATAAAATGGACTAGATCATGTAGATAATAACTACGTATAGTATTTTCTGTAGAAGCAGATAGCCTTTTGAAATACAGAAGATGGCTTGCAGTTTAATTATTTTTAAATTTCATACATAGCACCGTCGTATTAAACGTAAAGGGAGATAGCAACTAAACTATAGTTCATATATGTAAAACACCCCTTCTGCAGATTTCGTTTAAAGTGGGCTTTGGGGCAGCTGCAGAGCCGGGCAATATTCGTTAGGGACCGCAAAATTTAGTGACACTCAAAATTGAGGATGTTAAAATTATATATGTCTTATACATTGGCTAGAGATGAAGGGGATATGATGGGCGTGAATAAAACCAGTTTAAACCCGCCGCATTTTTGTGTCTGACCTATGTCAGGAACCTTTAGCCTTTGTTGCTCTTGTATATGTTTTAATTTTGGTTCATCTTTATATTTAGCAGCATAGAATGGCGTCTATATTCTTGATCTATCTAATATTGTGTTTCGCGGCTCACGGCTCCCTCTAGGTGAGTGATTTTTCGCTGTGTTGTAGACCCAATGACCTTTGGTTGAATTGTATATTTTGATTTGGTTGCTGTCTCTTTGACTCATTCCCCGTTTTTATACGACCGCAAATTTTGAAAAAAATTTCGTCGTATATTGCTATCACGTTGGCGTCTGCGTCGTCGTCGTCGTCGTCGTCGTCGTCCGGCGTCCGAATACTTTTAGTTTTCGCACTCTAACTTTAGTAAAAGTGAATGGAAATCTATGAAATTTTAACACAAGGTTTATGACCACAAAAGGAAGGTTGGTATTGATTTTGGGAGTTTTGGTCCCAACATTTTAGGAATTAGGGGCCAAAAAGGGCCCAAATAAGCATTTTCTTGGTTTTCGCACTATAACTTTAGTTTAAGTTAATAGAAATCTATGAAATTTTGACACAAGGTTTATGACCACAAAAGAACGGTTGGGATTGATTTTGGAAGTTTTGGTCTCAACAGTTTAGGAATTAGGGGCCAAAAAAGGGCCCAAATAAGCATTATTCTTGGTTTTCGCACAATAACATTAGTTTAAGTAAATAGAAATCAATGAAATTTAAACACAATGTTAATGACTACAAAAGGAAGGTTGGTATTGATTTTGGGAGTTTAGGTCCCAACAGTTTAGGAATTAGGGGCCAAAAAGGGACCCAAATAAGCATTTTTCTTGGTTTTCGCACCATAACGTTAGTATAAGTAAATAGAAATCTATGAAATTTAAACACAAGGTTTATGACCATAAAAGAAAGGTTGGGTTTGATTTTGGGAGTTTTGGTCCCAACATAATAAGGGGCCCAAAGGGTCCAAAATTAAACTTTTGTTTGATTTCATCAAAATTGAATAATTGGGGTTCTTTGATATGCTGAATCTAACTGTCATGACTGTGTATGTAGATTCTTAACTTTTGGTCCCGTTTTCAAATTGGTCTACATTAAGGTCCAAAGGGTCCAAAATTAAACTTAGTTTGATTTTGACAAAAAATGAATCAGTTAGGTTCTTTGATATGCTGAATCTAAAAATGTACTTAGATTCTTGATTATTGGCCCAGTTTTCAAGTTGGTCCAAATCGGGGTCCAAAATTAAACTTTGTTTGATTTCATCAAAAATTGAATAAATGGGGTTCTTTGATATTCCAAATCTAACTGTGTATGTAGATTCTTCCTTTTTGGTCCTGTTTTCAAATTGGTCTACACTAAAGTCCAAAGGGTCCAAAATTAAACTTAGTCTGATTTTAGCAAAAATTGAAATCTTGAAGTTCTTTGATATGCTGAATCCAAAAATGTACTTAGATTTTTTATTATGGGCCCAGTTTTCAAGTTGGTCCAAATCAGGATCTAAAATTATTATATTAAGTATTGTGTAATAGCAAGTCTTTTCAATTGCACAGTATTGCGCAATGGCAAGAAATATCTAATTGCACAATATTGTGAAATATCAAATTTTTTTTTAATTAGAGTTATCTTTCTTTGTCCAGAATAGTAAGCAAGAAATATCTAATTGCAAAATATTGTGCAATAGCAAGATTTTTTTTTAATTGGAGTTATCTTTCTTTGTCCAGAATCAACTTAAATCTTTGTTATATACAATATACAATGTATATTCACTTTTTACTACCAACTGATAAATTAAAATAATCTTTACCATTCAGTGATAACAAGCAGTTTTTTTACATCTTAATATTTTATGATGTATTTAAATGAGTAGTTATTGTTGCAAACTCCATTAGAAATTTTAATTGAGATTAGTTTTGGAATAAGGGAAAGGGGGATGTGATTAAAAAAATTGGGTTCAATTTTTCTCATTTGAAATTTCATAAATAAAAAAGAAAATTTCTTCAAACATTTTTTTGAGAGGATTAATATTCAACAGCATAGTGAATTGCTCTAAGAGAAACAAAAATTTTAAGTTCATTAGAACACATTCATTCTGTGTCAGAAACCTATGCTGTGTCAACTATTTAATCACAATCCAAATTTAGAGCTGAATCCAGCTTGAATGTTGTGTCCATACTTGCCCTAACCGTTCAGGGTTCAACCTCTGCGGTCGTATAAAGCTACGCCCTGCGGAGCATCTGGTTATTCTTTATTTTATAAATGTAGCTGTCAAAGATACTATTGTAAAAACTACATTTGCGCCATTTTACAGGTAAGATTTTATTGGAAAGTATAAAATGATTATTGCTACATCGTGATTTCATAAGTATTTTTTTTTAAAGTATTGGGTAACTTATTAAACTGAGTCACTTAGGTTTAAACTTGAGTTATATAGTGTTCACATGTTTGATATTGTCAATTATAAGTTATTTTTAACTTAATTAAAACCGGCAAAATAGCAAAACTCTATATAAATCGCTATTCTGCTGGAGCTGGTAAAATAGCCCCGAAGGGAGCCGACAAAACAGCCACTGCCATATTTTATACGTTGAAACGAAATATTATTCTAAATAAGTCACATACATTTAATTCAAGACCGGACCTGAACTATAAAATCATAACAAATATCATTGTTAAGTAACATATATTCATTTACATTTCGTTTAACATCTAGACTTGTAATAACAGGGGCGGATGCAGGAATTTTCGAAAGGGGGGGTGCTAACCCAGGGCAAAGGGGGGGTGCAGGGGGGGGGGGTGCAAAACATATGTCCCGATACAAATGCATTGATCGGCAAAAATAAAGGGGGGTGCGCACCCCCGGAAACCCCCCCCCCCCCCCACGGATCCGCCACTGTAATAATATACAAATGTAGTTCCCTAAATATTTATGTACAGACACATTCTCAAATATACATAACAAATCAAATTTTTGTCTCATTTGAGAAATATGAAAAATTAGCAAAAATACTGAAAAATATCTCCTTGAAAAACATCTCCCTAAAGATCATCTTTGTACATGCTGGACAACTTGTAATGAAATGTTCATCTTCAACTACATTTCTTACAAATCCTTTAAAATGGTCTCTTGCTATATACAAAGTTTTATATCTTGTCTCTTTCTATTTTGAGATCGTGGGCACTGATTCTGATTTTACATATGACGACACTTCATCAAAAAATTGTTTAAAGATTCATGTAGATACATTTCTTTAGAAAAACAAGTTTTTAATTTGAAATAAAAATCTAATTTACTACTCTTTGTATCTATTCTTTTTGTGTTCCAAAATTTTACCAAACTATAACAAAGTTTTTGCTTAACTGACTTGATAACAAAGTCACGCTTTACTTCCAAATTATGAATATTTCAGCTTTTTGAAAAAAATAATGTATGTGTATGGATGAATTAAAGCATTCAATATTATCAGTGAACATGTTTTTGTTACACATAAAGGTATCATATAATAAACCATCTTTCATATTGTTTTTTTTTTAATTCTAAACCGATTTTTCATAATTGATAATACAACTGAAAAATATAAAGGGAATATATCAAGCTCTCCTAGCACAGCTATAAAGTTAGAAGACTATTTGTTTAACCTAAAATATATTTCATATATTTTAAATTGGATTCATCTAAAAAAAAAAATCGTTCATATGTAAAGGTGCTGTCAAAAATAGTCACTTTCTTTCTGGCATGCTGCAGAGATAGTTTTGAACATTCCTGTAATTTCACTGCCATTCATTAAAATAGGTTTTATTGTATGGTCATATATATATATATTTTATATATATATGTTATAGAGTAAAATTACTTGGATTGTAAGATGATGAAGTTCGCAATTTGAATATTGCTTATAGTGATTTTTTGTATGAACACAAGGATTCAAAGCATGTATTATATAGAGAAAGTTACTATATCTTCATCAACTGCAAAACATGTTAGAAAGTAAAATTATTTTCATCATTTACGCTGTTAATTTGCATAGTTCGGATGATGCATTCCTGTATTTGTTGGGTTTCATATATATTGACATTACAATGTATTATACCGTTTTCGTTGTTGACTGGTAAATATTCTACCTATATATAGGCTTGATTTTACCCAAACATTGTTTGGCAATTCACGTTGTCAATATTAAAAAACTAGCTGTAATCTGAGGAAAATTCAACACGGAAAGTCCCAAATCAAATAGCAAAATTAAAAGCTCAAACACACGAATTGAATTGATAACAATTTTCATATTCCAGTACAGTTTTTCCTAGAACTCGGAACTCTGTAAATATTGAACAATTGTTGTGTTTCCCCTATCTTTATAATTGTCGTCTCAGTTAGTCTTGGCATCTATGAATAATTTTGTTTTAAAACCTCTGGGTCGATGCCACTGCTGGTGGAGATTTATTCCCCGGGGGTATCACAATCCCAGAAGTCAGCACTTTTAGTGCTGACATGAATTATCATTGATATGGTTATATTTATAAATGATCTGTTTACAAAATTTTGAATTGTTTGAAATACTAAGGCTTTTCTACCTCAGGCATATATTACCTTAGCTGTATTTGGCAACACTTTTAGGGATTTTGAATCTCAATGCTCTTCAACTTTGTACTTTATTTGGCTTTTTAATTTTTTTGAATTCGAGCGTCACTGATGAGTCTTTTGTAGACGAAATGCGCGTCTGGTGTATATACGAAATTAAGTCCTGGTATCTATGATGAGTTTTTTTATTCAATGATAAGAACTGTTATGAGCATTTAAAATAATAAGACATCTAAGTAATAGAATATCCGTTGCACATATGATAACAAATATGTTCCTTATGTCGTTGCTACAATCCTGCTTCCTTTTCATGAATATGACCAACCGAATAAGACTATTTACCAGGTTTGTAATATCATTGGCAACACGACTTGTGCTACATGTGAAACCGGATATATTGCCCTTCCAGAGCACCTGCGATCAACCCAATTGTTGGTGGAGTTCGTGTAGCCATTTCTTTAGTTTTCGTTGTTGTGTCTTGTGTATTATATTTTGTTTGTTTGTCTATTCCTTTTTATCCATGTCGTTGTCAGTTTATTTTCGATTTATGATTTTAAATACCCCTCTTGTATCATTCGCCCATTCTTTGAATTATACTTTCACAGTTTACTATCTGTTTTAATGTCATGCTAAATTAAAATATATTGTTACCTGTTGGTTCATAGCCAGTAGTACGTTCTTTATGAAAATCTAATTTGAAAAAAATACAGATATGTATTGATTGATTTTGAATTCATTAAAAGCTGTAATGCTTGAGCATTTCCGTTAAGATCCATACAGTTCTAAGTTTGTTGCATTTTTTAAATAATGTTAGGTTTTTAGATTCTAGATTGTTTAAGTTGGTTTCTATTATTTTATTTTTGTATGATATTGTGTCTTGCAATTGTTGCAGTTGTCACTATATCCTTGCTTTGCTCTATAGTTTAATGTGTTTCGTGTCTTCTTTGTATAACGATTTCTTAAGTCGGAGTTATGAGTTTTGTCTAGCAGATTATTATTGAAATAACTGTTAATCATAAATTGACTATGCATTCTTGAAAGTATACATATCTTTGTTTTTGAACTTAAATAATTAAAAGGTGAGTTTTATAATTGTCATTTTAGTGTCATGTTACATTTTGTTTTAATGTGTGCCTCTTTGTTTGTTTAATTAACACAATGGTATACATTATAAATCAAATATGAGGTAAAGATATTATTTCAACATTTTGAAACAAGGTAAAATTTACGCGGTGTCTTAAACTTTTTCTTCAGATACTTGAATTGGGTAATATAACTGCATGCAGTAGATTGAAATATTTCATAACAAGAATGCGTCCATAGTACACGGATGCCCCACTCGCACAATCATTTTATAGATTCAGTGGACCGTACAATTTGGGTGATAAAATCTAATTTTGAATTAGAAAGATCATATCAGAGGAAACATATGTACTAAGTTTTAAGTTTATTAAGCAAAAACTAACTCGACCACAAACTTTAGCCTGAAACTCGCACTAACATATTTCATGTTCAGTGAACTGTGAAACGTTGTAATATTAGGCATTACAATTTGAAAGATCATATCATAGGGAACATGTGTACTTAGGTTCAAGTTGATTGGCCTTCAACTTCAACAAAAACTACCTTGACCAAAAACTTTAACCTGAAACTCGCACTATCATTTTCTATGTTCAGTAGACCGTAAAATTGGGGTAATAAAATATCTTTTTGGCATTTGAAATAGAAACATCATATCATAGGGAGTATGTGTCCCTATGGTCAAATTGATTGGACATCAACTTCAACAAAAAACTACCTTGACCACAAACGTAAACCTCAAACTCGCACAATCATTTTCTATATTCAGAAGAGCGTAAAATTGGGGTAATACAATCTTTTTTTGTCCTCTGAATTAGAAAGAGCATAACATAGGTAACATGTGTACTTAGGTTCAAGTTGATTGGACTTCAGGTTCAACAAAAACTACCTTGAACAAAAACTTTAACCAAAAGCGAGACAGATCGAAGAACGGACGAACAAACGGACGCACAGACCAGAAAACATAATGCATCTCTACTATCGTAGGTTGGGCATAAAAATCAAGCAACTTTACCTAAGATTAATATTACGACTTTATAATATCAACATTTTTCAATTGGTAAAAAAACACAGTGTCATTGAATGGGATGGCTAATAATTTTCAAATCAGTAATTTGAAGTGGATTTTGAAATATCTCAATATCATGAATACAGATTTTGTAGATCTGGTGTAGGTGGTGGCGGCGGAGGTGCACAGACTACCGGGCTGGCATCAGCAACACCAATCAGATCATCAAATAGTATACCGCCATAAATGCCATACTCATCTGTTATATGCATAGACGTTACCACACAGCGTGTCGTAATGAACAACGTTATAGTTGGCACTTAGTCAAGAGATCCAAACATGTATTTTACAAATTATTCATAACATCATGCTATTTTAAAATCAAGAAAGATATTTTTGCTCAGTAATAACATTTCAAATGATATTTATAATTTCTCAAGGTACAACTACATGTAAGGATATACAATGTCTTTAACCTATAGGCATTGTTAATACATAAGTGCTCTTGAAAAACAAATGAATTTTCTTAAAATTAAACCTTTGCTCATATTATTATTTATTCATAATCTTTCATTTATTATTTAGTTTAAAATGTCACGTCAAAATCAGCTTAACATTATCACAGTATACAATGTTACTTTGTTTGATAAAACCCCATCCACGGAAATAGATATAACCCTTATGTCGTAGCTACAATCCCGTTCCCTTTCACGGATGTGACCTTTCGAATAAGATAATGTTACGGGTTTGTAATAGTATGAGTAACACGACGGGTGCCATACGTGGAGTAGAATAGTATACTAGTTTACCCTTCCGGAGCACGTGGGATCACTCCAATTTTATGTTGGGTTAGTGTTGCCTAGTATTAAGTTTTCTGTGTCTTGTTGTTATTATTTGTCTGTTTGTCTTTTACTATTGTAGCAATACGATGTAACTTTTTTTTATCTATGATTCTAAATGTCTCTCTTGTATCTTTCGTCCGTTCCTTGCATTTTACGTCTACTGTTTACTATATATTGTCATATTAAATTAAGATATCTTGTTACCTGTTGGATCATAGCCATTAGTATCTAAGTATACTCCTTTTAAATCTAATTTGAGAACAAAAACAGATAAATATTGATATATTTTGAATTCATTTAAAGCTGTAATGCTTGGGAGTTTCCGTCAGGAAGCACGCAGTCCTAACTCTATTGGATTTTATATTGATATTAGGTTTCTACATTCTAGATTGTTTGAGAATAGTTCATTTTGAATGTTACGCGTCTTCTGATAAGCTGAAGTTGATTTGTTTGTCCGTTCAAATACATAATTTAGTCATGTGACCGTGACGTCATCAATGTTTTTTTCATGGTTTACTCAGATTTAAAATGGAATTCCGACTTATACTTAGTTTTGATACATTTTTTGTACCTCCTACTATTAAATTGCCGAAGTATTTTAGTTTTTAAAAAAGGTGATCTTGATAAAGTAGAAAATGCATATTGCCTATATTTGATAACCCAAATATTAAATCGAAAGTTGTTCGTCTCACTTTTCGCATTGCAAACTATATTTACAAATACATATATCAGTGTAAAGAATCTTACCTGAGAAAACTGTTGAAATCTCTGATCTTTGCGTGTTCGCATGTTCTGCATCTATGTTGACAAGTATATAATGATAAATAATATACATCTACAGACAGTTCTGCTGAAATGTTGACTAACATTTAAAAATAAGGATCTTTTTAAAAGAATGCAATACAATAGGAGAATTGATTTCAGCTTCTGAATTGTAAAAGTTTCATTCCTATTTAGCAAAATTTCCTGTACAGCATGCAAAGGAGACATATAGCTATCATTTGAACCTATTTTCCAAATGTATGTATCATATAGTACTAAATGCTGGATTGCTGCTCACAAAGTCGTTAAAATATCAAGGATTTTTTTACATTTAAGAAAATAGAAGTGCACTAAGACTTTCCATTCTTACATATAGGCTTTTAATGACATTTCAGTGAAAGTGGCACAATTTTAGCCGGAAAATCAGATCTAGGCAATAACAGTAGTGCAACATTTACCAATTATACATCTTTCTACGGCAAATGACATTTTATTATAAGAACTACCCCATAAAAAAAGTCAACCCCTATTGAGTCATCATCGCAGGTTTTTTTTAACAAATTTTAATTATCATGTGTAGCAAGACGAAAGCAACTTACGGAGGACGAATTGCAAACACAAGAACAAACATATGTTAATTTGGATTTGATGTGTTTCTTTTAGTTTGTGTAGACTGCTTGTTGACTAACATTTTTTTTATCGTTGTTCTTATAATAAATGCCCGATTATACCCGGTTTCCATTACGTGTTATGAATCTGCCTTCTTTTACTGAATTGCCATTGTAATTTAGTTCATATGTTCTTAATTCTTTTCGAAAAGAGAGGTGAAGTCGAAGGAAGTTCAAATGAATTTGATAAAGTAGAAAATGCATATTGCATATATTTCAATATCCAAATATTGAATAGAAATGTTGTCTGATTCACTTTTCACGCAGATATATATTCAGGTGTTATCATTGATAACCGTATACAGAAAAAAGGAAAAATTTTAAAATTAAATATCAGTGAATGTTTTCAACAAACAAATATATTGATATACTTAGGTGTTATCCCCGCTTACATTCATTCATTCACGTTCATACCCGTGGAAACAAACGAAGGCCGCGACATGAGGAGTCTTAAAGTAAGATTATTAAAAAAGTACGAACATACATATCCTTTTTTGATGTCAGCTTAAGTGCACTATAAAGACCTTGCAACATTATAATGAGAAACACACATTTAAACTTGCAGCAACATCTATTTTGTATACACAATTGAAAGTATGCTAATCACCAATAATGCAAACGTCAGAACAGGGATCAATACTATGTAGTTCGTCCTCATGGTTGACTGACGTAGCAGTATTCTGAAGAAAACAAAACAGGTAAAAAAAGCATTTAGATACACTTTGCAAACTACAATCTCTAAAATTGTTGATTTTAACATTTTGAGAAAATTAAACAATGAAAGTGGCACTCATGATGCGACCGAAGCGCTGTTTCTGGATCTACCTTCATCATGAACGTCAAAAAGGCAAATAATACTATTTGGTTTACTGGGAGTTGGTCAGTTTTCACTGTTATTTCTAAATGTTGGGCACTGGGAATAGCAAATAGCTCTGAATTATTTATCTTAAACGCTAACCTTATATACATGATATAAGAGATTTTAATCAACTAATTTAATTCCGGTTTAAATAGGTTTAACTTTTTTTTGATAGATGCACAACTTTAAAATTTTAGGATACTGTTATTCCATGTAATGTCTAATATGTTTTATAAAAAAGAACGACTTCTTCTTTTCATTATTTATTTTATAATTAAAAACGATTAGATATATTTCGTGCTATTTATTTATAACTAAGAATGATTATTATCTGGACCGTGTTTACAAAATGTACATCAGTATTTACAGGTACTCCGCTTTTCGCCCCTTTTCTATTTTTGTTATTTTAATCAAAAATTGAAAACAATCTAACTTTCAAAAAGTGAAATAATTAAAATTGCACGTTAGGTTTAGTATTTTAAAAGTTTGATCAAATTCATAAACTATCAAATTTATAAACGATATTTAGGATTTAAATTTAAAATTTGGTTTAAAATTTTGATATTTTAAAACTTTGATCAAAATTCCAAAAATCTAAAATTTTAAAACTTTTTAAAACTTTGAATTGATAAGTGTTTCACGGACCGATGCTATATACATTTGTTGTATTAATAAAAAGAAACCGGTAATTCAAATCTTAAGATAAGAAATTCATGCTCACAAAAAAGTCTGTTTATGGAACACCAGTAGTGATTGACTCATGCATCTTATCTTCTCTTGTGAATTTTGCCGAATCCAGTGTAGTTACATTTTTTGTTCTTAAACAAAGAGGAAGCAGAGATCACATTCAAGTTGAACCAACTATGAAATCTTCTATCATTACTTAATGAACTGTAATAGCCCGTGTTTACTCGTCCTTTTTTAATATCACACAAAATCAATGCGAGAGTGTAGTTAAGTTACTGGAGCTCTGGTATTCTACTTTGTGGCTTTCTAGATTCAGGATTCAATATCAATAAACTTGTTAATAGATAGTCTATACATAACGCAAATCTCTTAGACGGTAATTGAAGGAAATTTATACAGCGAACTTAGATCATGGTAACGAAGAGAAGAACTACTTTTGAGAAATTGAAAATCTGTTTTCAATGTAGGGCTAGCGACGGAAATCAATCAAGATGTTAATTCTTATTTATATTTGTTTAAAAGTATTGTGTGTAAGCATGTAGTTTCGTTTTTAAATTGATAACATTATGTTAAGGGTACAAACATCCCAACGGATTAGTAATAGACCTGTTCTGCTATATACTTTTAAATAATGCCAATAAGCTTAAGATTATTTCGAAATATAACTTCCTGTTGGATTTTCAACATGCACCTGTCTACACTCTACACCTTGTCGATTTTTTTAACGATTACACACTACTTACTAAATAATTATATTACGTTATCAATTTGAAAAATTCCTAAGCGTGAGAACTGAATTGTAACGAGAAATTTGACAATGTGTACTTTCCTTTAACCTACTTTATATGAAAGATATTGGATTCACGTCCAAAAAGTAAACTTCAGTTAAAATAAAATTACAAAAATAAGCAACGATTGAAAGAAAAAGACATTACTTTAAATATATGGTTAACATTCCTTTTACAAGGTTTACTATCGTATAATATATAAATAAATCATTAAATGAATAATATTGATTAAAATGACACGACATTAATTTAGATACTTGCAAAAGATCATTTTTACTAACTATGGAAAGAAAAGTATGTCATGCTCAGTGAATTTTCATAATTCTATATCCAAGTGAGGAGCCTGTAATTTGATGATTTTTGCCGTTCATATCGGTTTTAATCATTTTACACATCACATCGATAAAAAAGGAAATCCTTATTTCCCGATTCATTTATTATTTGTTTTGTATTATTGTTCTTCAAATCGGAACTTTTTATTGCAAAATATATAATATACGATACGATATTGGTATTTCTTGTTAATAAAGGCCTGATGGTGGCAAATGTTTCTTTTTTTTCCCGATGAATATTTGTTTCAATGACATTTCTCCTTATTTTTAAAGCGTAGACACTTTAGCGTAAGTTTGTCTTTAGTCGATGAATAGACACTGCATAATACTATGAACTACATTAAGTTGGTACATATTTCATTTATGAAGCGAAAACTGTTTTAAACTGATTATTACAAGAATTAGTATACACAATAATTTTACATGATATTTGCTGTCACATATCCTCGTATACATGTACTAAGTTTCGACACAATAGAAAATAATTTTTCAGACTTAATAGATTATATATATATACTTTTTTAAATATAAAAAAAATGGCAATAATATTATTTAAATTAACTTCCAGCTGTTGTATGTTCAATGTGTACTTGTAACATTCTTCACTTGTCGATTTTGTTATCTAATAAACACTAAGTACTAAATAATTATATACCTTATCGATTTGAAAATTGCCTTAGCGAGTCAATTGAACTGTAACGAAACATTTGTGTACCTTCCGTATCTTTTTACTTTCATTATTTGAAATATATAGGATGCAATTGCAAATGTTGTTCTTCAGACATTTTTGTCAGAGGAAATACAATTACAAAAAAATAAGACAAAAGCATCAGTATATGGATAGCGTCCTTTTTCAATGTTTACTATCGTACCAGACACAAGTTGGTTCCTTTTTCCTTTTTCCTTTTTCGATATTCAAATTTTAAAAAATATTACAAGTCCAAACTAAAAAAAAATTTTCCTTCAAAATTTTTTTTCCTCAGAATTTTTTTTTCCTCAAAATTTTTTTTCCTCAAATTTTTTTTTTCCTCAAAATTTTTTTTCCTCAAAATTTTTTTTTCCTCAAAATTTTTTTTCCTCAAATTTTTTTTTTCCTCAAAATTTTTTTTCCTCAAAATTTTTTTTTCCTCAAAATTTTTTTTTCTCAAATTTTTTTTCTAAAAATATTTTTTCCTCAAATTTTTTTTTCATCAAATTTTTTTTTTCCTCAAAAAGTTTTTCAAATTTTTTTTTCGTTTCCTTATTCGGTTTCTTTTTCCTTATTCGATTTTCATTTCCTTATACAGTTTCTATTTCCTTATTCGATTTCCATTTCCTTATTCGATTTTCATTTCCTTATTCGGTTTCTTTTTCCTTTTTCAATGTTCATTTCCTTTTTCAATGTTCATTTCCTTTTTCGGTTTCTATTTCCTTATTCGGTTTCTATTTCTTTATTGGATTTTCATTTCCTTATTCGATTTCCATTTCCTTATTCAATTTCCATTTCCTTATTCGGTTCCTTTTTCCTTTTTCAATGTTCATTTCCCTTTTCGGTTTCTATTTCCTTATTGGGTTTCTATTTCCTTATTGGATTTTCGTTTCCTTATTCGATTTCCATTTCCTTATTCGATTTCCATTTCCTAATTCGGTTTCTTTTTCCTTTTTCAATATTCATTTCCTTTTTCGGTTTCTATTTCCTTATTCGGTTTCTATTTCCTTATTCAGTTTCCATTTCCTTATTGGATTTTCATTTCCTTATTGGATTTTCATTTCCTTATTCGGTTTCTTTTTCCTTATTCGGTTTCTATTTCCTTATTCAGTTTCCATTTCCTTATTGGATTTTCATTTCCTTATTGGATTTTCATTTCCTTATTCGGTTTCCATTTCCTTTTTCGATATTCAAATCTTGAAAAATATTACAAGTCCAAACTGAATATTTTTTTTCCTTCAAATTTTTTTTCCTCAAATTTTTTTTTCCTCAAAATTTTTTTTTCCCTCAAATTATTTTTCCTCAAAAAGTTTTTCAATTATTTTTTTTTGTTTCCTTATTCGGTTTATTTTTCCTTATTCGATTTCATTTCCTTATACAGTTCCTATTTCCTTATTCGATTTTCATTTCCTTATTCGGTTTCTTTTTCCTTTTTCAATGTTTATTTCCTTTTTCGGTTTCTATTTCCTTATTCGGTTTCTATTTCCTTATATGATTTTCATTTCCTTATTTGATTTCCATTTCCTTATTTGATTTCCATTTCCTTATTGGATTTTCATTTCCTTATTGGATTTTCATTTCCTTATTCGGTTTCCATTTCCTTTTTCGATATTCAAATTTTGAAAAATATTACAAGTCCAAACTGAAATTTTTTTTTCCTTCAAAATTTTTTTTCTTCAAATTTTTTTTTCCTCAAAATTTTTTTTTCCTCAAAATTTTTTTTCCTCAAAAATTTTTTTTCCTCAAAATTTTTTTTCTCAAATTTTTTTTCCTAAAATTTTTTTTCATCAAATTTTTTTTTTCCTCAAAAAGTTTTTCAAATATTTTTTCGTTTCCTTATTCGGTTTCTTTTCCTTATTCGATTTTCATTTCCTTTTACAGTTTCTATTTCCTTATTCGGTTTCTTTTTCCTTTTTCAATATTCATTTCCTTTTTCGGTTTCTATTTCCTTATTCGGTTTCTCTTTCCTTATTGGTTTCTATTTCCTTATTCGGTTTCTATTTCCTTATTCGGTTTTCTATTTCCTTATTCGGTTTCTTTTTCCTTATTCGGTTTCTGTTTCCTTATTTGATTTCTTTTTCCTTATTAAATTTTCATTTCCTTATTCGGTTACTATTTCCTTATATTTTCAACTATCAAACATCAACACACACCAAACTGGATGTAATTGAAAGATATCTAGAGGTCAATATACAGGCTCGAACAAAAGACAAAAAAGGAAAAATATAGCGAGCTTTTTTGGGATGAAGATGTAGTAAAGACCGAACGTCAGTTTTAATCGGATATACTTTAATGTTAGTCTTACATGTTGTTCTGGAACTCATTCCTCATTTATTCGTCAAGTGATCATCATTTTATATTGTTAACGTTTCATTGCGTACATCGCTTAATGTGCGCCAGTTTAAGGAGTTTTATACAGGACAGTGTAGGAATCCATGTTACTTTCCCCTTTCTCTGAGTAACGAAAACTGCTCAGCGCGGTCATGTGCCAACTACAAGGAACATTCAGCGGACACGTTGTCCAAAGGAACAATTCATGGCTAACCACAGCGTGAGTTACATTTAAAACATTACAAATTTTGTATTTACATCAGCCATGAACTGTTTTAATATCTTTTCTTATGTCATAAAGAAATTATGAACATTTTACCGTTCAAACTGTTCGTATCTGCGATGAGACAACTTAATTCCAGACAGAACCCGACGTGTGCAAGAATATTTATCTATTTATTATTATAAAGAACTTTAACGGCTTTATATATCTACGAACTGTTTATCCGTATATTTTATGGACTTAAATTATCATTGAACACATTGTAAAATTGTATTTATATTTGTATTTTCAGTTTTTCATCTTTTGGATTGGTAGTAAAATAAAAGTCAGCTCCTGATTGTTTTATCCTTACATTAACCCAGTCATCTTGGTTACACTAACTGGTCCGGCCAGTACACATGTATAGATGTGTATATATATCATTGATTCAGTGGCGATGGCAAATAGACACTGATAAGTCTTGAATGAAATTTTATAGTTTTGAATGTTTCTTCATGAGTTGACTAAAAATAAGTGGAGTATGTTCTTATTGCCGACAAGAGAGGCACTCTACCTATATTAATTTGTGCATAAAGCGATTGAAAGTTGTTAGATACTGAATGCTTTTACCACAAATGCGCCTAAGTTTTAATCTGTGTATATATACTTAAAATACGATGATAAAATTCATGTCTTTTTCAGGTTTTCTGTCAGATCCAACCATGAAGTAAGTCATGTTTGTGAGATATGGTTTTAGTCGATGATGTTCATGAAGGATCTGTAGTACAAAGTTTATCACTGGATTGAGCTCTCTGTCTAAGTGTATCATTAAAGTGCTTTGCTTTGTGCTGAGTTCATTGCGGTGCAATTCATTTTTTGTGAAATAAAGATTTGACAGACAACTCTCATGTACAAGGATTTGTTAAAGTAGTATTCATTCTATGTACAATGTATGTAATCACTGTGCTTAAACGGCCGTGGGTAACTTAAGTTACCTACAGCCCAAAATGGAGCCGCCTGGCTTCGGTTAGGAAGTTTGCTCCTATATGATTATAATACAATGAATACAAAAGAAATGTTCAGTAATTAAAAAGTTATATAAATCTTTTAAGAAAACTCTGCAATGTAAAACGTGGTTTATTACTACAAAATAATTGATTACAGCACGATTTTCCAAAACACTTATGATGTCCGTAACTTCAAAACAGCTCGTCCGTAACTTTTTTCCTTATACCAGTAGGGCTGTCCGTAACTTTAGCATGATGTCAGTAATTTTCAAAGAATCTTTATTCGTAGATGTAATTATAAAAAAAAGAAATGATAAATAACAAAAATACCGAACTCCTAGGAATATTCAAACGGAAAGTCCTTTATGGAATTGCAAAGCCAAAAGCTCAATTTAACACACCAAACGAATAGAAAACAACGGCCATATTCCTGCCTTGGTACAGGCATTAAAAACTAAAATTACAAAAATACTAAACTCTGAAGAAAATTCAAAAAGGAAAGTCCCTTATCAAATGGAAAAATCCAAAACTCAACCGAATGGATAACAACTGCCATTTTCCTGACTAGGTACAGGCATTTTCTTATGTAGAAAATTGTACGGCAAAATTAATGTATAATCATACATTCTACTGACTTTATAGATTGTTTACTGCTTAAGTTTTAGATGATAAATCATGACATGCAGGTTATAAATCTCACCATTTCCAACTGTAGAAATTACATTAATAGTGAACACCCCAAAGGGTGACTGGGGAATAGAAATATGGTCACTTGGTCTTCTCCCGACCGGCAGTAAAACGCTTGCCGAAGTGAGGCATCCGTTTGGCTGTGCGGGATGTATCAACTACGCAGTCACGTCCGGTCAGATTTGGGACGTTTAATCCGATGCCTCGTGTAAGGAGGGCACGTTAAGAACCCTTGCAACACTTCTTTGATGGGTCCGTAGGTGGCCTGTAGCTAGGCAAAATTTCTGTCCCTATCCGATATAACATTAATTTCCAGTGGCAGTCCATATTTCCCCGATCTTCATCCCAGATGGCTTCTATTATTTCAAGACCTACCTATAGTATTTATTGTGAACTTGTTACCGTCTGGATGTGCATGAAATATTTGCCACTGGACGTTAAGCAACAAAAAATCGACCAATCAATTAATAGTGAACATATGCAAATGACATTAGGAGAACAATTTCGGAGGACAATCCTTAGCAGAAATACATAGATATATCAGTCCAAACCTCTAAAGAAGATATGTATGATTTGATACCCGATCTTATTGAATCCCTGAGGTCAATGAAACTTTTAGAAGCTTTTAAATCTACTTTTATTGCTATAATAAACTAAATCCTGTTTAACAATATAGCCTTCCCTCTATTCCTAGATATTGGCATTTTTTTTTCTCGAAATCAACAACACATCACACTAGATATAGTGAAGAGACTAACAATTCAGAATATCATGATTTAAAGGAAAGGATATCAATTTTTCCGCGGCTACACCGACCAAGGACTCATCAGTGAACAATCTTTAAAGCTAGAAGAATGTTAGATCAATTTCGCCGTACCGTAAAATCCCGTTTTATCCCAGGAATATTTTTTTTTTAATTTAACGGAAAATCCGTGACACTCTTGTTTGCTTTTTGAAGCATATCGTTATTGTATAAATCTATGTAATAATTAAAGGGTTTGATAGTGTTAATTGTCCTTTAAGTGTTGAAATTGTTAATCTTACAGTTTTGAAAACAAAGTTACCTACATCCGAAAATAAAGTTACGGACAGTCTGATTATTTTTGATTTATAAGTTACGGACATCTTATGCTTTTTTTAAAAGTTGGCCTTGCGCTAAAATGAAGTCAAAATTAACGCATATGTAGTGATGGCAAGTGATTTCTTGATTCAAAAGTCTTCTCAATATTTACATAGATCATGAAAAACGTTGCAAAAAGTAGATTTCGTATCACCTATCATCTCAACAAGTTTAGAGTCCGCCATCTTGGGCTGTGGGTAACTTAAGTTACCCACGGCCGTTTAAGCACAGTGATTACATACATTGTACATAGAATGAATACTACTTTGACAAATCCTTGTACATGAGAGTTGTCTGTCAAATCTTTATTTCACAAAAAATGAATTGCACCGCAATGAACTCAGCTCAAAGCAAAGCACTTTAATGATACACTTAGACAGAGAGCTCAATCCAGTGATATACTTTGTACTACAGGTCCTTCATGAACATCATCGACTAAAACCATATCTCACAAACATGACTTCTACATGGTTGGATCTGACAGAAATCCTGAACAAGACATGAATTTTATCATCGTATTTTAAGTATATATACACAGATTAAAACTTAGGCGCATTTGTGGTAAAAGCATTCAGTATCTAACAACTTTCAATCGCTTTATGCAAAATTAATATAGGTAGAGGGCCTCTCTTGTCGGCAATAAGAACATACCTCCACTTATTTTTAGTCAACTGATGAAGAAACATTCAAAACTATAAAATTTTATTCAAGACTTATCAGTGTCTATTTGCCATCGCCACTGAATCAATGATATATATACACATCTATACATGTGTACTGGCCGGACCAGTGAGTGTTACCAAGATGACTGGGTTAATGTAAGGATAAAACAATCAGGAGCTGACTTTTATTTTACTACCAATCCAAAAGATGAAAAACTGAAAATAAAATATAAATACAATTTTACAATGTGTTCAATGATAATTTAAGTCCATAAAATATACGGATAAACAGTTCGTAGATATATAAAGCCGTTAAAGTTCTTTATAATAATAAATAGACAAATATTCTTGCACACGTCGGGTACTGTCTGGAATTAAGTTGTAACATCTCAGATACGAACAGTTTGAACGGTAAAATGTTCATAATTTCTTTATAACATAAGAAAAGATATTAAAACAGTTCATGACTGATGTAAATACAAAATTTGTAATGTTTTAAATGAAACTCACGCTGTGGTTAGCCATGAATTGTTCCTTTGAACAACCAGTTGACGGTGGCCGCTTACCGGAAGAAGAAGAAGAACGTGTCCGCTGAATGTTCCTTGTAGTTGTGCACATGACCCGCTGAGCAGTTTTCGTTATTCAGAGAAAGGGGAAAGTAACATGGATTCCTACACTGTCCTGTATAAAACTCCTAAAACTGGCGCACATTAAGCGATGTACGCAATGAAACGTTAACAATATAAAAGGATGATCACTTGACGAATAAATGAGGAATGAGTTCCAGAACAACATGTAAGACTAACATTAAAGTATATCCGACTAAAACTGACGTTCGGTCTTTACTACATCTTCATCCCAAAAAAGCTCGCTATATTTTTCCTTTTTTGTCTTTTGTTCGAGCCTGTATATTGACCTCTAGATATCTTTCATTTACATCCAGTTTGGAGTGTGTTGATGTTTGATAGTTGTAAATATAAGGAAATAGTAACCGAATAAGGAAATGAAAATTTAATAAGGAAAAAGAAATCAGATAAGGAAACAGAAACCTAATAAGGAAAAAGAAACCGAATAAGGAAATAGAAACCGAATAAGGAAATAGAAACCGAATATGGAAATAGAAACCGAATAAGGAAACAGAAATCGAATAAGGAAATGGAAATCGAATAACCAAATGAAAATCCAATAAGGAAATAGAAACCGAATAAGGAAATAGAAACCGAAAAAGGAAATGAATATTGAAAAAGGAAAAAGAAACCGAATAAGGAAATGCAAATCGAATCAGGAAATGGAAATCGAATAAGGAAATAGACACCGAATAAGGAAATGAAAATCGAATAAGGAAATAGAAACCGAATAAGGAAATAGAAACCGCATAAGGAAACAGAAATCGAATAAGGAAATGGAAATCGAATAAGGAAATGAAAATCCAATAAGGAAACGAAAATCCAATAAGGAAATAGAAACCGAATAAAGAAATAGAAACCGAAAAAGGAAATAAACATTGAAAAAGGAAAAAGAAACCGAAAAAGGAAATGAATATTGAAAAAGGAAAAAGAAACCGAATAAGGAAATGCAAATCGAATCAGGAAATGGAAATCGAATAAGGAAATAGACACCGAATAAGGAAATGAAAATCGAATAAGGAAATAGAAACCGAATAAGGAAATAGAAACCGAATAAGGAAACAGAAATCAAATAAGGAAATGGAAATCGAATAAGGAAATGAAAATCCAATACGGAAATAGAAACCGAATAAGGAAATAGAAACCGAAAAAGGAAATGAATATTGAAAAAGGGAAAAGAAACCGAATAAGGAAATGGAAATTGAATAAGGAAATGGAAATCGAATAAGGAAACGAAAATCCAATAAGGAAATAGAAACCGAATAAGGAAATAGAAACCGAAAAAGGAAATAAACATTGAAAAAGGAAAAAGAAACCGAATAAGGAAATGAAAATCGAATAAGGAAATGGAAATCGAATAAGGAAATAGGAACTGTATAAGGAAATGAAAATCGAATAAGGAAAAAGAAACCGAATAAGGAAACGAAAAAAAAAATTTGAAAACTTTTTGAGGAAAAAAAAATTTGAGGAAAAAGATTTTGAAGGAAAAAAAAAATTCAGTTTGGACTTGTAATATATTTTGAAAATTTGAATATCGAAAAAGGAAATGGAAACCGAATAAGGAAATGCAAATCCAATAAGGAAATGAAAATCCAATAAGGAAATGGAAACTGAATAAGGAAATGGAAATCGAATAAGGAAACGAAAATCCAATAAGGAAATAGAAACCCAATAAGGAAATAGAAACCGAAAAAGGAAATGAACATTGAAAAAGGAAAAAGAAACCGAATAAGGAAATGGAAATTGAATAAGGAAATGGAAATCGAATAAGGAAATGAAAATCCAATAAGGAAATGGAAATCGAATAAGGAAATGGAAATCGAATAAGGAAACGAAAATCCAATAAGGAAATAGAAACCCAATAAGGAAATAGAAACCCAATAAGGAAATAGAAACCGAAAAAGGAAATGAACATTGAAAAAGGAAAAAGAAACCGAATAAGGAAATGGAAATTGAATAAGGAAATGGAAATCGAATAAGGAAATGAAATCCAATAAGGAAATGGAAATCGAATAAGGAAATGGAAATCGAATAAGGAAACGAAAATCCAATAAGGAAATAGAAACCCAATAAGGAAATAGAAACCCAATAAGGAAATAGAAACCCAATAAGGAAATAGAAACCGAAAAAGGAAATGAACATTGAAAAAGGAAAAAGAAACCGAATAAGGAAATGGAAATTGAATAAGGAAATGGAAATCGAATAAGGAAATGAAAATCCAATAAGGAAATGAAAATCCAATAAGGAAATGGAAACTGAATAAGGAAATAGAAACCGAATAAGGAAATAGAAACCGAAAAAGGAAATGAATATTGAAAAAGGAAAAAGAAACCGAATTAGGAAATGGAAATCGAATAAGGAAATGGAAATCGAATAAGGAAATGGAAATCGAATAAGGAAACGAAAATCCAATAAGGAAATAGAAACCCAATAAGGAAATAGAAACCCAATAAGGAAATAGAAACCCAATAAGGAAATAGAAACTGAAAAAGGAAATGAACATTGAAAAAGGAAAAAAGAAACCGAAATAAGGAAATGGAAATTAAATAAGGAAATGGAAATCGAATAAGGAAATGAAAATCCAATAAGGAAATAGAAACCGAATAAGGAAATAGAAACCGAAAAAGGAAATGAACATTGAAAAAGGAAAAGAAACCGAATAAGGAAATGAAAATTGAATAAGGAAATGGAAATCGAATAAGGAAATAGAAACTGTATAAGGAAATGAAAATCGAATAAGGAAAGAGAAACCGAAAAAGGAAACGAAAAAAAAATTTGAAAAAATTTTTTGAGAAAAAAAAAATTTGAGGAAAAAAAATTTTGTGGAAAAAAAATTTTGAGGAAAAAAAAATTTTGAGGAAAAAAAAAATTTGAAGGAAAAAAAAAATTCAGTTTGGACTTGTTATATTTTTCAAAATTTGAATATCGAAAAAGGAAATGGAAACCGAATAAGGAAATGCAAATCCAATAAGGAAATGAAAATCCAATAAGGAAATGGAAACTGAATAAGGAAATAGAAACCGAATAAGGAAAAAGAAACCGAATAAGGAAATGAAAATCCAATAAGGAAATGAAAATCCAATAAGGAAATGGAAACTGAATAAGGAAATAGAAACCGAATAAGGAAATAAAAAACCGAAAAAGGAAATGAAGATTGAAAAAGGAAAAAGAAACCGAATTAGGAAATGGAAATCGAATAAGGAAATGGAAATCGAATAAGGAAACGAAAATCCAATAAGGAAATAGAAACCCAATAAGGAAATAGAAACCCAATAAGGAAATAGAAACCGAATAAGGAAATAGAAACCGAATAAGGAAATGGAAATCGAATAAGGAAATGGAAATCGATTAAGGAAATGAAAATCCAATTAGGAAATAGAAACCGAATAAGGAAATAGAAACTGAAAAAGGAAATAAACATTGAAAAAGGAAAAGAAACCGAATAAGGAAATGAAAATCGAATAAGGAAATGAAAATCGAATAAGGAAATGAAAATCGAATAAGGAAATGGAAATCGAATAAGGAAATAGAAACTGTATAAGGAAATGAAAATCGAATAAGGAAAAAGAAACCGAATAAGGAAACGAAAAAAAAATTTGAAAAACTTTTTGAGGAAAAAAAAATTTGAGGAAAAAAAATTGAGGAAAAAAAATTTGAGGAAAAAAAATTTTAAGGAAAAAAAAATTTTGAGGAAAAAAAAATTTGAGGAAAAAAAAAATTTGAGGAAAAAAAAAAATTTGAGGAAAAAAAAATTTGAGGAAAAAAAAATTCTGAGGAAAAAAAATTTTGAAGGAAAATTTTTTTTTAGTTTGGACTTGTAATATTTTTCAAAATTTGAATATCGAAAAAGGAAAAAGGAAAAAGGAACCAACTTGTGTCTGGTTACTATCGTACAATATATAAATAACATGAATAAATCATCAAATGAATAACATTTATTCAAATGTCACGAAATCTAAATACTTGCAAAATAATTTTACTAAATTATGAATAGAAAATCACGTCATGGTCAGTGAATTTTATTAATTTTATGTCCAAAGTGAGGAGCTTGAAATTAAATGATTTTCGCTGTTTATATCGGTCTAAATGATTTAATGCATTGCATCGTTGAGAAAGAAATCCGCCTTACCTGGTGTTGATTATTTTGTTTGTATTATTATTGTTCAAATCGGAACTTTTTATTTCTAAATATATACTATATGATACGAGTATTTCTCATTATTGAAGGCCTTGTGGTGGTAAATGTTTTTATCCTCCCCGATTGATATTTGTTTCAGTGGTAATTCTACGTATTTTTAAAATTTTACGCTTCAGCCTAGATTAGTCTTAAAGCAGTTCTTGGTATCAATATGATCATCTCTCGCAAAATAAATTTATATATTGTATAGTTACGTGTTTCATCACATTCATTTCATACTAATTTATATTAAGAGATTGATTTCTTAAAGTTTTAATGTCATCCAACTTCGACTTCAAAAACACAAATATCTTCATAACACTCTTCGTCCACGACTAGAACAAATATACATTCTAAAAATAGCTTTGTCTTACTTCTATTTGTGCTTCAATTGTTTCTAATCCAGAAATGTTTGTCATTTATATTTGTTGCAATTTGTTTTATCGAGTGCTTGTTCTTCTGTTTTCGAATTATTAACATATAGATTTTCTTTGTAAACGTTTCTATTTTCGGTAGAGTGCTTCTGACGTGACGGTAGGGGTACTACTGACATATTTCCTAGAGGTTTCCATATTTGCTTCGGCGCTGATACGGTTGGTAGTTAGTGCAACCGTAGGTGTTGCTTTTAAAACCATCATTAAATGCATGAGATTATTTCATTAATTATGTTAAATTTACGAAAAAACAAATTGCATTTCAGCAAAATTATAAATAGCTAAATCTGTATTATTTTATAGCGATTTCACGTTTATAGAACACCGCGTTTGTGATTCTTCATGGTCTTGTTAAGTAAGTGCAATTGTAAGAAACGAAAAGATATTATACGAATTAATTGACACGGTCTTTTTATTCTAAATATAGAGTTGCATTTACCTTTCAGATGTATGAACGGAATATGCCATGATGAAAAAAAATCTATTTTGATCGAGTTTCTCAATCATTTGTAACTGATTTAGTCATACAAATATACTTTACAAGTCAAAAGTGTATCGATTGCTCATTAGTATTAGTGTGTATTAAAATTATAATTATTTAACTAATCTATTTTGATAAAAACAGAACACTGGGTTTTCTTGAAAGAAGGATGTCATATATTTTAGATAATTTCAGTCAAGTCAGCCAAAACCACTGTTTTAATTTAATAGTTAAATTACATGACCTAAGCAATCTCACTAACTATAAATAATAGATGACGTCAAATATTTGAATTTTATAATGAATGTAATATGATGGTTTCATGTATGATATATTGTTATCTCAGGATGGCTTGTATAATTCAAACCACAGCAGCTAGTATTGGTACACAATAACTACAAAATTTTGTCCGTATCAATTTACAGTGCCACTGTTTCCTCTTTTTTATGCAAAAACGGAGACGTTACTAGATTTGTGTCCTTTCGTTAGCAAACTATCGGAAAACATTTTCTAGGTTGAACGCATAATAATTACAAATAAGAACATTTATATTACCTCACATACACATTTCTAGGAATAAGTAATGTCAAAATCAACCGCATGTAAACCATGTATATTCCATATAATGTTATTAGGCATTGCTTATTTCAAAACACGGTAAGTAGTAGTGTTACGTCCCTTTTTGAAATCAATACAGTGTTGTGAAAAATTTTAAAGATTACAACAGACGATAAAATTGATGAAGGACTATTGAAATAGAATCTTGAGGTAACAGGTACGTAAATGGCTTGACCGGCGATTTTTAAACGAAATTGTATGCAGCTAAAACTTTATAAAAGATAATGAAAAATCGAAAAATTTAAGTAGGTAACCGATCTAGTTCCCGAGTTCAAGACATTTGAAAATGGTAAGGAAACAACATAAAGTACATAGACATAACGTCACATTTGAAGCAAAATCTGCAATTAAAACCAATTCTACAATTTTTACATAAAAATTAAACGTTTTTAAGGTATTGTTTTCCTTTCTGTTGATATACAATTTTCATAGGGTTACCGAACTCCCTTTCATATATCAACCGTTGAAAGGGAGTTGGTGACGGGGAAAAGAGACAAAAACCATGACATCGCCGAAAGGACAACGCAACGTCAAGGCTATATCAACATAAATGACAAAACAACGACCGCTCATTATATTTTTTTTGCAATACTAATGCGATAAACAGCATATTATCCTGTTATTATTTTTTCAGTGATTATACGAGATCCTATGTATTTATTACGTATTTCTGGAATGATTAAACATAATGTTAAAGGACATCTTTAAATTTTTTTACATATGTTTATAAACATATTTAACAGAAACAATAAAAGATATGTCATTGAAATAGATTCTCCGAATAACGATATACATTAAATGTTCCCAATTTTACGACAATTTTGCTATTTCACAATAAGGGAGGCAAAATATACCGCGCAACAGGAAATGTATAAGCCGAAAAACATACTGACAATACCATGAAAAAAAAAGAAAAACGACCAAAAGACAAACAATAGTAAATAAATGAGAAAATGTGTCCATGGGACAACAATGATCCCCGCTTGCATATAAAGTTATTTAGTGACATAATTCAAAAACTGTTAAAGTGACACACTACCCAAATTTGTACTTTATTTTAGTTTTGTAGTAATAAGCAACGTGTATACGTTTTATTAGATTAAGTGAGAAAACGGAAACAAAAAATTCTGATTTTTTTTATCAATTGTAAACTGGCATAACTCTAAAACGGCAAAAGTGATGCCACCAAACATCAAAATGATCTGTGTTTTGTGGTAAATAAGCTTTTTGTATAGATATCATATCATTTGGTTGAGACAAACTAAACTTAGAAAACGGAAACGGAAAAAGTAGCAATTTTCAATTTGTTATGGGCATAAATGATGAACGTTAAAAGCGAAGCCATCAGAATTTAAAGTAGATCTGTGTTAAGCATTAGGTATAAGTGTCCTAACATTTGGTTGAGGTAAACTTAATTTAGAACCGAAACCAATTTTGGGACGGACGGACAGACAAGTTTAAAATTGAATGCCCCCTCCGCTACGGAGGGTGCATGATAAATCACAACAGTAAAATGTTATTCACCCGATAGTTGCAGAAGGTCATGCATATAAAATATATAAAATCATGTTTCAATAGCACGAGAAGGAACACAAACATGAACACTGGTCATTTGCAAACTTAAATGGTGTGTTTAATATGACACGAAAGGAGATGTGGGATAAATGAAAATAATAGGCAAAAACAAACAAAAAATACTGTTTTGAAATGTGATGCATATTATCCCTCCTTTTTAGCTCACCTGGCCCGAAGGGCCAAGTGAGCTTTTCTCATCACTTGGCGTCCGTCGTCTGTCGTCCGTCGTCGTCGTCGTCGTCGTCCGTCGTCGTTAACTTTTACAAAAATCTTCTCCTCTGAAACTACTGGGCCAAATTAAATCAAACTTGGCCATAATCATCATTGGGGTATCTAGTTTAAAAAATGTGTGGCGTGACCCGCCAAACCAACCAAGATGGCTGCCATGGCTAAAAATAGAACATAGGGGTAAAATGCAGTTTTTGGCTTATAACTCAAAAACCAAAGCATTTAGAGCAAATCTGACATGGGGGTAAAATTGTTAATCAGGTTAAGATCTATCTGCCCTAAAATTTATAGATGAATCGGACAACCTGTTGTTGGGTTGCTGCCCCTGAATTCGTAATTTTAAGGAAATTTTGCTGTTTTTGGTTATTATCTTGAATATTATTATAGATAGAGATAAACTGTAAACAGCAATAATGTTCAGCAAAGTAAGATTTACAAATAAGTCAACATTACCAAAATGGTCAGTTGACCCCTTTAGGAGTTATTGCCCTTTAAAGTCAATTTTACACCATTTTTGTAAATTTTAGTGATCTTTTACAAAAATCTTCTCCTCTGAAACTGCGGGGCCAAATTAATCCAAACTTCGCCACAATCATCTTTGAGGTATGTAGTTTAAAAAATGTGTGGCGTGACCCGCCAAACCAACCAAGAAGGCCGCCATTGCTAAAAATAGAACATATGGGGTAAAACACAGTTTTTGGCTTATAACTCAAAAACCAAAGCATTTAGAGCAAATTTGACAGTTCTTAAAATGTTTATCTGGTCAAAATCTATCTGCCCTGAAATTTTCAGATGAATCAGAGAACCTGTTGTGGGGTTGCTGTCCCTGAATTGGTAATTTTAAGGAAATTTTGCTGTTTTTGGTTATTATCTTGAATACTATAATAGATAGAGATAAACTGTAAACAGCAAAAATGTTTAGCAAAGTAAGATCTACAAACAAGTCAACTTGACCAAAATGGTCAATTGACCCTCCAAGGAGTTAAAGCCCTTTTCAGTCAATTTTTAAAAAAAAATCCTAAAATTTGTAAATTTTCACTTACATTTCCTCTGAAGCTATTGGACCAAGTTCATTATAGATAGAGATAATTGTAAGCAGCAAGAATGTTTAGAAAAGAAAGATCTGCAAACACATCCCGATCACCAAAACACAATTTTGTCATAAATCCATCAGTCTCCATTGTTAAATATTCACATAGACCAAGGTGAGCGACACAGGCTCTTTGGAGCCTCTAGTTTTTCTTATCGTGGGTTTTGGTCCATTATTAAAGTGACGGTAGTGCATAGATGCGAACATTTAAAAACAAATGTATATAAATTCAATCTTATTTATCTTTTGATGCTTTTGTTAAGGGGGTTTCTGTCAAACTGTTATGTGAGCAATTCATGTACCCCATCAACACCTTTTCTTTTTCCTTGAAGGATTAGGTCTTGCAAAAATTGCCCTTCAAAAAAGCATTGTCAACCGCGATAAATGACAATATTTCCTCGGGGTAACAGTCTGCTTTACCCCCTTTTAGTTATCTAATATTTATATATTGTTCAACACGCACTTTGAACACACATTAAATGACGTTATGATATTAATGTATCATGTCTAGATTCTTTTTAGCTGTAATGATCAAGCTAACAATGTACTGAATAGAAATGCTACATGTGATTTTGAAGAACCGTCTTCGAGGGAGTTCTAATTTAAGTATTTATTTGCTGTTGCAGCGATTGGACATCGCCAATGGCATTATGTGCCTCGTAATTTATGCCAACAATATTCCAGTTCGTACTTTAGAATGTTTTGCCAAGTTTTAATTATTGTAAAAAATTGAGAAGAAATCTGCAAAGCAAAAATAAAAACTCTAATTCTAACTTTTAATAGCAGCATATATTTTTGAGGTAGTTGTCAAAAACAAAAAAGATCAAAGACACAAGATAATTTAATATCACATTCAGTCATATTTATGAGATTCTTTTAATGATCAATCAAGATAGACAATAACTATAGAACTATAGAAATAATAAAATTTTATAGTCAAAAATTCACAACTCCATAACAAATTCTCCGATTTAGCCAATCAGAAAATGCATAGTTTCGAAAATGACGTAATAGATGAGATTCCGGTGCAATCACCTAAATCGATTTGAAACCGCATTTACCTACCCGCGCACCTTCACTAGTGATCCACTTGATGGATATGTCAAAACGTTGTCACTTGGTAAGACGTGCTATAGAATATATGATTATTTCTATGACAGCTTCTTACGATCCTTTTCGGTAGATGCTTTAGCCAATCTTTATTGGATTCCATCCTCATGCCTATATGTCATGTACTGTGTCACATCTTATGATTCAACTGTCGATGAATGGGAAAACTTGGCAACCGAAAGCTGACTACCTACATCAGCAATATTAAACGAAAAAGTATGTGTTCGTTTTAAAAATAACCATGCACACATGTAGGATATGAATTTTACTAAGAAAACCTTAAATAGTTTAGGTAGCACTCCACAGTTAGGTGTGTGGTTTCGCATTTTGGCCCCTGTGGATTTTTCAAGTACGAGAGCTAGTGTGCAATACAATTAATTTTTAGATAGCTGAGTATTACAATAGCCTTTGTATTAGGTTTATATGAACATCAAGGTTATGTAATGTATGTTATATATTTTGTTTTCTGTATGACAGTCCGTAATTGCATGTCCCTATCATAAATTGGTCCGGCAATTATTGTAATGTTTTTTTCTAACTTTTTATCGCACGAACTTTGTGATTGGATTTTACGAAAAAATGAGGCGAAAGACACCCATTTTTTATTTGATCATTAGGAAGATTCAGAAAAACAGTTTCTAAAAAGGTATCACTCAAAGGCATTGAAATTCTCGTTTGATCCAAAGTTTTGGAGAAAATGTGACATTTTCACTCCCCTTTTTCAACATTTTATGGGAAATAAATGCAGAATGTTGCCATGGATACACATAAAAGGAATAAATGTTCACCCTTTTAACTTTTGAAAATCAAATCTATGGAAGATACTGATTACATACATATGCACATGTATAACACAAACAGTTAGGTTAATGGATTAGAAATCCAGGAATAGGAGATTATATAACATTTTGTGTCTCATTTTTAATTTTATTTTCTAACTGTGGAGTGCTACCTTATATCTTCTTCATTACCGATGACGGTATGAACTTCGTGTCAAAAAGTTTAAAAAATGTGAAGAATAAATTTAAGTAGTAGCATTTTCAACTTCTTAATAAATTATTCTCATTATACACAGCTGATGTTCACAATTATTATTTATAAATTGGACTTAAAGGTTTTAATTAGAATACAAAATGTTTTTTTTTTTATTATTGTCCAATACATATTTAACATAACAAAGGCATCTGCTGATAACATATACATGATATAGCAATGCAAGCAATACATCCTTTGATGGAACGCAAAGTCTTTTTGTTTTTATGTTGTTTTTTACGGGAAAATCTTCATTAAACGGAGAGTACAATTGCAGTTTGTATATTTAATTATTCATACCAATATAATTCGGGACAATATGGATCTGGTGGCGAAGGTGGAACCCATATATCAAATAAATCCGTATCTTTGAGATAATAAGTAAGAGGATGTGTATCTGTAATAAACATAAAATCAAATAATAAGGTTAACATTTATATATATATATACCAAAGAAGTGTAAATGCAAGTGGCCAAATCTGGTAATAATAATAATGTGTGAGTTTTCTCGTTTGAATTGTTTTACATTGTCTTATCGGGGCCTTTTATAGCTGACTATGCGGTATAGACTTTGCTCATTATTGAAGGTCGTACGGTGACTCATAGTTGTTAATGTTTGTGTCATTTTGGTCTTTTGTGGATAGTTGTCTCATTGGCAATCAAACCACATCTTTTTTTTTATATTCAACGAAAAAGATATTTCACCATTCTTCTAATTTATCTTGTTAATTTCACAGATACGAAAATGCCAATGGCGCAAATAAATTTAACAGACGTAGACAACACTCGCTATTGGAAAATGTTCAACTATTTGTAAATGCATTTAAAAAAATCTATAGAAACCGTTGTTTCAAGTAATAACCTAAGATATAACTTAAAGTCTAGTTGACTTGAAATTGGTGTGTTTGTTCAGTCTATTTCCCTTCGTCTTTAATCTAACGATTTCAACAGATGCTTTTTTCAAAACACTCAAGTTTGTCAACCTCTTCGTAGGCCAGGGAAAAACAAATTTACAGATCTAACATTGTTGGTCTGTTTTTTTTAGACAAATACTGCGTGTATATACATAATGTGTGTTTAGCCTTGCATCCGTATCACGTGTGATCCGATTTATGAAATATGTCGTAGAGTTGTCACTGGTTAAGACGTACTTTATATCATTGGTGAAAATCGTGGGTTAATATTAAAAGAAGATGTGGTATGTATGCCAATGAGACAACTGTCCACAAGAGAACAAAATGACACAGACATTAACAACTAAAGGTCATCGTCACCTTCACCAATGAGCAAAGCCCATACCGCATAGTCAGCTTTGTAAGGCCCCAATATGACAAAGTAAAGCCCCAAAATGACCATGTAAAACAATTCAAACGAGAAAACTAACGGCCTTATTTATATAAAACAAAAATGAACGAAAACACATAAACAGACGTCAATCACTGAATTACAGGCTCCTGACTTGGGACAGGCACATTCGGCGGGGTTAAACATGTTAGCGGGATCCCAACCCTTCCCCTCAACTGGGACATCAGTATAACAGTTCAACATACAAACGAACTATAAAAATCAGTTGGAAAAAACTTCACTCATCAGATGGACAGAAATACAAGTGGTATAAAACTTGGTTTTACAACTAACCAAACCCCTGACTTGTATGACAGTTGTTTCTGGATTCGTATTCAATCATATCCATGTTATGCTTATTTATCCTATGATGTTACCTTTTAAATGATTTCTTCAAATTGTTATCTCTCCGCAAATATAATCATCATTCACCTCCAGATAATCCTTGTTTTATTCATTCTATCAAAAACATATATACATATATAATAAAAGGAAACAAAATGCATATTTATGTATAATTTATTCATTTATGAAATAGGGTTACATTAAAAGCTTTTATACTTTGGCACATCCATTGTTTCTTGAAAAGTGGAAAATGTTTCTGTCATAAAAGAGATTTGACCTTTCCAAAAGGGGCACAACCCTCATGAACGGTGTCTGAAAAGACAACACTAGCCTTAACAATTAACCCAAAGGTCCTAGACAAATAAGGTCTTCGGCAAAGGTATCAATGACCTTGCTTTAAGTCATAGGTGTGTTTTAAAGCTTTTTTTCTTTGTGTTAGGTGTAATTTTAGTTGTAAAAAGACTATACTTACAGAAATCGTGAATAGCGATAAAAGTTGGGTCATTAAGGCGCGACTTTTTACATTTTGACCAAAGAGAGTTAAAATATCCGTTTTGGTTATCAACCTTTCTCTGAAAATACTAAATAAGCGTTAAATCTTGCACTAAAATTCCTGGACCCATGGTGTCTTATATAATTTTATTTTAGATGTCAAAAAAGACAACTGTAGTTTGCTAAAAAAACGTTCAGCGGAAGGTAAAAAGACCTTGTTGATAATTATCCCCTATCAACTTCACAAATAATACATGATTTTATTGGTGTTTATAATCTGCATACTGACGTTGTTGATCATCTTAATTACATATGATAATTTTCTTTTATTATATTTTTACTTTTACTGTGTTGTTTGTTTTGGTGATATCCATTTAAAGTGGCTCGGTACTTTTGCATCCCGTCACTGTGTTGTTTGAATTAATCTTTCATTTTTACTGGTGTGCTTTGTATGTGTGACCTTTTATGTTTCTTTAGTACATATGACATGGCTCTGTACTTTTATACATCCTACCATTATCCAATTGTTCTATTATAATGCCATTCTAATATTGTTCTGTTATAATTTAAAAAAAAACCCACCTTATTACAAAATAACTTATGTATCTCAACCTGTGTGACGTTTATATCTGGCGTCAAACACGCGATTTTACAACAGAGTTTATCTGAACCTGGCTTTTCGATCACAGGACTTCAAATATTTCAATCCTTTATGGATTGATTTAAAATTAAAAAAAATTAGCAAGCAAATATTGTGGTTGTTAGCTTTAGTATATATGCTTTGTTTTGCTCTTTAGTTTAATATTTTTTGTTTTGTTTTGATTAAGATTCTGACACGTTGATGCCTAGGCCTGCTGTACGCCTATTTTGACCATTTTACCTACATTGTATGATGTTAACGCATCGTTGTAGTTATAATGGAATTTTGTGTGACTGTAATACAATGAAAAGTTTAGCGCTATAAAACCAGGTTCAATCAATCATCTTTTAAAATTAAAATGCCTGTGACAAGTCAGGAATATGACTGGTGTTGTTCATTCGTTTGACGTGTTTTATCATTTGCTTTTGCCATTTGATTTGGGACTTTCCGAACTTTTCTCGGCGTTCAATATTTTTGTGATTTTACTTTTTGCTATTTATTCCCTTTTGCTGTGTCAATAAATAAATCATGCTAACGATGAATGACATGCAGGAAGTCCTAGTCAAAGAACATATTTTATTTAACCGCGTACATATGTTTTATGAAATTTGTCTTTTCAACAAAAAAACAATAAAACTAGTATCTCAATTGTTTGTAAAACAATTGAAAGGTCTTTCCAGTCAAAGTGTTATGACCTTTCATTTGGTATACAACAACCCTATCTTAAAATAAAATTGATCTTTTGCACTCAATGACCCCACCCAATCAATTTTTTGGGGAAGTCAATTTGAAATTTGAAATTTACGCTTTATGGAGTTTCATTTGATATGCGACAACCTCACTATTTATGAAATTTGAAAGTTTGCACTAAATGACCCCATATCCTTCTCCCTGGGATGAAAAAGGGGTAAAACATTTTCAATTAAATTGAGTTTATTGAGACCTTCATTTTTATATATCAGAAGACCCTATTTGAAAAAAAATGCCAATAATGATGCAATATCAACTATATAAATAGAAGTTATGAAACTTTCAAAGTTTATGCAAAACTTGAAAATTTCAAATTGATTTTTTGGTATTTTTTTTCCATGGAATGTTTCTGGTATTTAGTCAAACATATAACTATGTTAACCTCTTCAATGTCTAAAACATTTTAAATGATTCAGAAATACATGGGACAATTCCAAAGTTCATCAATGTCACACTGATCATCAAATATATGATGCAATACCAAACTTGAGAACCGGAAGTCGTAGAGACATCAACTCAGGACCACTTCAACTTTCAAGTATCACAAGGTCAAGGTCATTGTATACTGTGAAGGTCAAGGTGAAATTTCATCATGACCTGACATTGACCTCAAATTGAAGGTCTTGAATTACTGATCATCTTTGCAGTTTATAGTAGTTGATATCTGTTTAAAAAAGATATACACACAATACTATACTTTTAAGAATCATCTCGTTGTAACTTTTGAACAGACGGTCGGAAATTTTTGGGCTTATTGTATGAAATGTAGAGCTCGTCAAGAGGAACAATTTATATGCTGTATGTATGCAGCAAAGTCTTATCGTTTTCCCAATATGTAAGATTGAAATGGCAGCCTAATTTTTTTTCTGGCACTCGGTGACCTTTTACCTTGGATGCATATTGAAGGTCACATGAATTAAAGGTTATTGGTGAAAGTTCCAAGTCTCCATGACTTCGGGTTCTCGAAATAGAATTTTTCAAAAAATATTTATATTTTTTAAAGGGTAATAACTCCTTAAAAAACTTAGTAACACATTATTTGTTTATGTTTATAAACAGTGCCATCAGTTCTTGTACATGCTGTCATTTTCAAATCGATTTTATCTCTAATACTTTTAAAGAAAATCAAATAAAAGAATTTGCTTCAAGGGGACATAACTTTCAAAGGGGATGATGAAATCTTACGCGGCCTCATATGGTAATGCATCACGATAAGATCTACCTCTTGTCCAGATAAGGTCATGATACCTTAAAAACAACGAAGGGGGAAGGGACATGTCGAAAAAAAAAACAATAAAAGAGAGTAACTTCTACAGGGGAGGATAAAATCCTACACAGCTTCATCTGGTAATACTTCATGATGAGATTTACCCATGGTCCATATTTGGTCTTGATAACTCCAATAGAAACGGGGGGAGGCCATGTCATAAAATGCTGGAAGTAAAAAAACAAAAACAAAACAAAAAACATGAGAAAAACAATAAGATCCTTCCTCGCGTAGAGGAAAGACCTTCAATACATTGTGTCTGTCTTTACTCTTTACCATAATTATTTGAAACCTGATCCAAAAATGATCCCGATGATAAAACATACAGGTTTATCTATGAAGGAATGGTTTTATACTTAGCTGGACTCTTATTACAATATTTCGTAATCTTAAAGTAAATAAAACAAAATTCAATCATTTAAAAAAAGGTCAGTGTAGGTTTGGGCTTTAGCCAAAATGTAAGACACCGCCGCATTCTTTAAGTGCCCAAACCAAGGTATGCCCTGTGGTTTGTTGGCTTGTTTTATTTTTTAACATGTTATACTGTATTGGTTTAAATGGATATCAACATGATAAAGATTCATATAGTATCTAAATTAATTTCATTAATTAAACAGCTTTAATTGATTCCAACAGGTGATATGAACGTTTCCATTTAATAATATATAAAGAAGATATGGTATGATTGCCAATGAAACAACTCTAACAAGAGACAAAATGACACAGAAGTTAACGACTAAAGGTCACCGTACAGCCTTCAATAATGAACTAGGCCATAACCGCATAATTAAGAAATAACTGTATTGTTTTTGAAGCTTACTGTCGCACATTTAGTTTACTTGGCGACGCTAAGCGGAGACAAGAAAACGGATTTTTGCGACAGTGAAACTACCGATGGACGTCCGCAAAGCTTCAAATACTATACAGTTATCTCTATTCTAATGCAAAACATTTTCAAAATTAAATTTCAGTCATTATTTAAGAGAAAAAATTGCATTAAAGAAAATTCCGTGAAAAGATGTTATCTTCTTTGGTCCCTACACTAGGTGACGTCGCAGGTATGTTTCCGGCGTCAAACATAAACGTGAAGCTGCTGTGCCGCTTCAGAGTGTATTAAAATTCGATAAAAGGAAGAAGGTGCAGCATGTAAGAATTTTGTCTTATTATTGTAAAAATTATATGCCAATACATTCAACAATTCAAAATGTCAGCAAAGCCGCTTCCGTAGTTACAGACAAGGAGATAGAGAATTTAACGCTAAGTGTCATTAAATCAGAACCATTGATACAATATAATTGCATGAGAATCATCTATAAAGGACCCGAAATGATATTGAAAAACAATTCAAACGAAAAAAACTAACAGCCTAATGTATGTACAATAAATCAGCGAAAACCCCTGAATTACAGACTTGGGACATAGACTTATCTGAACACAAGGCGTGTCGTCCTTTTATTAATGAATCATATCAATATTAGTTTCATTGCCTTTCTTTTTTTTTGCTGTTTTAAATGTGGACTTTTCCTATGCATATATGTAACATAATCATAAAAGTTATTTATAAACATTTCATTTATCATGTTTATATAAAGTAATTTTTGCAACTAATCTTTCATGTTTGACAAATTCTTTGATAAAGGTGGTTTATGTTCATATTTAAACCAGAATTCAGAAATAAAACTTAAATGTTTGACACATTTAAATACACTTCACATTTTGTTTATCATTGTTTTTATGAAATGCCTTTGCTACAATAAATGGCTTTTTTCTTTTCTTTCATGACCTAGCCATGTAGATGTGGTGGGCAACCCCAATAATTATCGCGAAAAAGTGCTATTAAAAGTGGATATTAATAATTGATATTCAAAGTGATCCCAGTTCCATTCAAATGAAGATTAATATATTGATATATTGAGTGTTCTTCACCCACATGACCCATTTAATACCAGACGTCTTGAATGACCATTTGTTTTGTAATATTTGATTTGTAGGCTTCATTTATCTTCTTCTGTCACAGGGGTTTCAGTGGTCAAATGGTCTAAGATGTCCAATTACTGTATCGATAAATTGTAACACTGCAGTTGTGAGTTTGAATTTCAGACGTAACAGGTGCGCTGGATTTCATTTCTACATGATTAGGGTTTTCATCTTCCTAACGAATGTCGGCTGTTCTCTTCTGCCAATATAATCTTACTGCCATGACATAGCGTGATATATATTGTATCACAAGTATTTTCTATTTGCGTTTGTAAATTATGTGCATATTTACTTCGGTTTCATGTAGCAAGCAATTGGTTATACATAACTTTTTTTTTCTACACATGTAACTATAAAAGCCTTTTGAAATAAGGTAGGCAGAGATATCATATTATACATCTATAGGAGAGTTTTGATTCGTTAAGAAACATTTCTAAATATTCGAATTACAAAAAAATAAAACAAACAAGGCATACTCCATCCTCGCTTTATTATCCACAGACTGTTTTTTTCAAACATTAACAAAGGTCGTTTGAATCAAGTTATACAGTTTATTGCACATGCAATATAGCAACATAAAGTTTATTCATCCTGAGTCTATTTTTTCAAAAATGAGATGAACAGTTAAATCTATTTTGTGATCTTATATAGTACTCTTTTCATACATAAACACACACATATGTAGACAACAACCATCACTTACACGGGCAAGAGAAACTAAAGCTTTTTTTAAATTTCAGAATAAAGCTGTATTTGGCCAACATGCTCTTTAACTTTGTACCTTATTTGGCCTTTTAACGTGTTTTCTTAATAATTGATACATTATACATCAAATATGAGGTAAAGTCATATTTACTAAAGTTGAAACTCGTGAAAAAAACGCGGTGTGGTTTTTCCTCAGATACTTGGCTAATATTACTACCAGGCCTGGGATCATTACATTGCAATGTAATGCATTACATAACAATTACTTTGTGATTCTTCCATTACAATTACAATTACAATTACATTTTTCTCACATGTAATGCATTACATTACAATTACTTTGCCTGTGTAATGCATTACATTACACATTACTTTTTCAATATAAAAATTAAAAAGATTTCAAAAACCGATTTTTATAAGAAATTATTACTGAGGCACATGTATATGTACATATATATATATACAGTGTTATAGACAAATACTTCAAATACTGGTTAATTAACATGTCCATTGCTCTTTATTATCATAAGTATTTCAAACATGCTGTTATTAAGAGAACAATGATCAGGTCTGTACACCTTTCCGGCAAAAAATACTAAAAAGCCTTTCAACAGGAGCTGATGTTGAGGAAATTGCTAAATACTTGATATAGCTGTATTAGCTTAAGAAAAATGCACTGAATTTGACTTCAAGTATTCCAGTGGATTGATTGACATTTCTTCACAGGGCTCTGACAAGTAAATGTCAAAATCATGTACTGCACCAAACCTGTGTCTACTCTATGGTGGAGTAGTAGGAGGCATGAACCTGAAAAAGACACTTTTAAGTTTCTTCGGTGGTGAAAAATAAATAAATTATCATATAATTTTGTTTTTATCATTGATCACTTAATCATTAAGACATCATAAAGGGATTTCAAAGAGATTAATAAAAGTGTCATTAAAGGATTATCTTGTTAAATGCCGAAGGGCTCTGTGAAGACAAACATAAGTTGAGAAGATTTGATTGCAATACAAACATTTTGATATTAATTAGGTGAAATAACAACACAGACAGGACCCACACCCCAGTTTGGTGTAAAAATGTTGATTAACATATTCAATCTTTCATTGAAATACATGTAAGGTGTGTATAGAATACAAAAGTTTCATCTTCATATTTTTTCCATTCATCCATATAGTTTTGTTTAATATTTTTTTAGAAGATTTTTTCATAGACCACCAAACACCAAAGTATTCCCAATATCTTTTTATACAAATATCAGAAACCAAGATTAAGACTTGATGATTTTAACAATTATATATTTCTTACCTTAATATGTGTGTTAACAATTGATGCAATTTATTTAATACAGTAATTAACTGTGACAATACTTTTATTCAATACTTTGTTTTTGTTTTTGTTTTTGTTAATATTTTATTTTTATTTATCATTCTTCAATTTCATGTATTTTACAAATTTGTAATGAAAAGTAAGGTACAGTAATGGAGGCATTACATTGATTTTTAACAAAAGTAATCATTACATTACATGTAATTGTAATGAAGAAAATGTGCATTACATATTACTTTGCATTACATAAAAAAAATGATATATTACAATGCATTACAATTACAAATTACCATTACCCCAGGCCTGATTACTACATACAGTAGATGGAAATATTTAAAAACAATCAAACAAATGACACTAAGCTTTATATAACGATAACTTCAACATTTTCCGATTGGTAAAAATACACAATTTTATTAAATGTGATGGCTAATAATATCTGGCGTACTGAATTATAATCCTGGTACATTTGATAACTATTTCAAATCAGTGGTTCAAAGAGGTTTCTACAAAATCTATATATTATGAGTGAGGATTTGGTGGATCTGGTGGCGGAGGCGGTTGTGGTGATGCCCACGCTACTGGCTTGTTATCAGCAACATCAATGAGACCATTAAATATGCATCTGGCTGTTTGAAAATTAAGAAAGATATTTCTGTTCAATAAAAACATTTCCAATACGATATTGATAATTTCTTAACACAACTAGGGATACACAATGTCTTTAACCTTTAGGCATTGTTAACACATATTGTGTCCTTAAAATAATATTTACTTTATTTACAGCAGATTGCAACGAGTATGAAGCTAGATGTACAAATGTAGATTCTTTGGTTAGCTTCCTCGTTAGCTCAATCATGAAGTTATTATTACCTTCAAATTGGGAGGAGCATAGTTCCAATTCATCATACAATGAAAACACTCAAATGTTTATAATATGGATGTTTCATACAAACAGGTTTACCTATATAGTAAACAAATTTGCAAATTAAATTTCATTTCTTATAGTTTTTGATTGAATAAAAAAAAATCTTTGTATTACAATAAACATGATAAAGTAAAATGCGGAGTTCCGGTTTATGTTTTGTTCAAGGATGAGTTACCATTGTGTTGATTCAATGCTAAAAAAATTAAAAAATATACAAAATCCACAGCATTTTCCCTTGTACTGTCATAGTTGGCTTTTGGTGCTTGATAAATGGAAGATTATTACAAGCAGTGCTAGCAATGATTTCCTTAAATCAAGTTTATAAATTAAGATATTGGTTTAAACAAATATGAATATGGACCAATTCAATTACATCTCCTATGTTGCGCTCGACTTTCGTGACTTAGCACGATTTAAAAAAAAATACAAAATAATATTGTTTTGATAGGACTTTTTGTAGACAATAAAAGCTAGCACATCATATAGAAAATCAAGTGGGTAATCTATGCTTAAAATTTTATAACAAAAATATCTGAGGATTTTCTACAAAAATCGTGGTTTATTTGCTACAAAATCCCGTCTAACTTTGAACATGTACAAAATGGCCCATCTCTATTATTTATTATCTTTGCTGTTTGTATGCTATTTCAGTTTGACAAATTTGTAATTCAAATGCTACAGAAGGGGTCATAAACTTTATATTTACGCCGTGATTGTACCATAGTAAAGTACATACACATAAGGCCACACCAATTTGATTCCTTGTTCGACGGACCCGCCCGCACCTATTTTTTTCAAAACAGAATTTTTTTATTTTTTTTATATTCCCGCTTCCCGCATCCGGAAATGTAATCATGTCCATTTCCCGCACCGTTTTTTTTAAACATTATAAAAAGATATCAACATTTGTTTTTAAAATCACAATCTAACCTGTATATAACGATTTTAAACATAAAAGCACCCAGCACACTTTGTAAATATCTGTGAGAATATTTGTTTCAGCATGAAACCTACTTATCCAAAGCGGGAGTGCTCCGATCAAGGATTTGTATCTCCGATATAAATCTATATCAGCGGAAATACCGGAGTAAAGAACAAAAAATTGGTTACTTTCCCCCTTACTTATATTCCCTATCAAAACATGTTCGTTTTTAGAATAAAGTACAAAGAACTTCTGCAGGATTTGCCTTCAACTGCAATTATATTGTATGCTGGCGAAACAAAACTATCCATATCCTCTGCATGTTTATGCACCTGTCCTGATTGATTGAGGGGCCTGTCGTTCAGCAGTTATCGTTTGGTAATGTTGTTCATTGGTACATGTATAATTTTTCCCGTTTGGATGTACATGATATATAAATTAGATCGTTGGTTTTCCTGTTCGAATTGTGTACGCTAATAATTTTGGGTCCTTTATAGCCTGCTGTTTGGTCTGTATCAAAGCCCTGTGTAAAAGGCCGTACTTTGACCTGTGTTTGTTATTTATATCAGGTTGAGAACAACCCTCCCTCAGACAACATGGACAAGGGGTCATTTTATTGATGTAGAAAAGAAAATAGAAATACCAAGGATTTGTATAGTTCTTCTATACAAAACCTTTGAAAACTTAGAATTTTGTACCCAAAAAGAGGAGAGTTATATCATATTTTAAACAACTTTTTCTAAAAGAGTGGTCCACTTATTTTGAATAATATTAAACTGTTAAAGTAAATGTGTTAACATGGTTAAAGTCCAGGAGTATTACAAAATTCTTGGACATGTTTTGACCATTTAATACCAGATAGATATATAGTTCTTTGAGAAAATATGAGCCCTTTTGTACAAACAAATATATTATAACTTATATTGATCCCTCATAAAACATGTAAAAGGGATATTTATAACATTAAGGGGTTTCCCTAAACTGATTATGACTTGGATGGAGAATTGTCTCATTGTCAGTCACAGATACATGTCATACATATACCAGATTTAATTATTTCTTGGTGAACAGGGAAAAAATACTTCAGAAATTAAAGAAATGTCAAAGTACAAGTGATAAATCAAGCTTTAATATTGTCAAAACCTACTATTTTATGTTTACAAAAAAAAAAATTATAATCGCTCGCCTCTACTTTTCAAGCTTCGCCTCAAAAATTTGCAAATTAAATATTTTTTTATTTAAATTTTCAAATCGCTCGCTCGCCCCAAATTTTGAAGTCCAAAAATCCGTAGAACAAGAAATTAAATTGGTGTGGCCTAACTGGATTTATAAATGAACTGAGTAATTGATTGAAATAGAATTGGCAAATCAAACACACTAAAAACATGCTTGTGAATAAGATTATTATTATCAATGAATTTAAAATTTTGATTGAAAACTTATTTTTAAACTGACTTGTAAAACTAGTTTCACAATGTTTATTCTGTCACTAGTTCTGATTGGTTCTCTATTAAACAATTGACTCCACTCATAGGCTTGTTTACCTTACCTTATAATGATTTCATGGTTGAGCTAGCAAGGAATCTAACTAAAGAATCTACATGTAGCTTCATACTTGTTGGAATCTGCTGTAAAACTTAACCTTTACTTATATTATTATTTAATCATAATCTTTTTTTTTTTTTTTAAAGTTATCATGTGAAAAACAGCTTTACATATATATTCATGGTTTTGTCAGTTTCGATAAATAAGAACTGTCAAAATCATTAACACAGAAAATAAAGCTACTTTAAAGAATAAAAACACATTCAAGAAAAGGAATATCCGTTGCACAGATGATATCAGATATGTTTCTTTGTGTCGTAACTACAATCCTGTTCCCTTTTCACGAATGTGACCTACCGATTACAACTGTTTAACAGGTTTGTCATAGCATGAGTAACACAACGGATACCACATATTGAGCTTGATATGTTACCCTTTCGGTTCACCTGAGATCACCCCAATGTTTTGTAAATGTTGCTCAGTCTTGACTTTTCTATGTTTTGTCCAGTGTTTTACCGTTGATCTGTTTCTCTATTTTTTAACCATGGCATTGTCAGTTTATTGTCGATCTATTTGTTTAAATGTACCTCTGGTATATTCTGTCCATTCTTTGCATTATATATATATATATACCTGTACAGTTTACTATTCATGTTAATTTCATTTTTAAAAATATCTTGTTACCTGGTGGATCACAGCCGAAAGTAAAATAGTTGTCCTCAACATCTAATATGAGAAAAATACAGATATGTATTGATATATTTTGAATTCATTAAAAGCGGTAATGTTGAGCATTTTCCTTAAAAGCATACAGTAAGTTGTATTTCAAAATGATGTTAGGTTTCTATTTTCTAGGTTGTTTAAGGTTTTTTCTGTTATTTTATCCCTGTATGATATTGTGTTTTGCAATTGTTGTAGTTATTACTCGTTTCTCTTTCTTGCTCTACAGTTAAATGTGTTTCGTGTCTTTTTTGTATAACAATTTCTTAAGTCGGAGCTATGATTTGTGTTTAACAGATTATCATTAGAAAAGCTGATGATGATAAATTTACTATGCATCCGAAAAGAAAACACATCTTTGTTTTGTACTTATATAACTCTCAGTTCAGTGTCATGATACATTTTAATCATCTGTTTGTCTCTTTGTTTGTTTTTAAAAGAGTGGTTGTGCGAGTTCAGTTTAACTTTTGTCACATCGGAACATTTCTGAAACTGGTTGCCGTAGCCTTTTAAAGAAGATATTCTTTTACAACTTGGCATACAATAGAGCCACGGATTTTTCCTTTTTCGAATGTTCGAATTTGCGACTTAGGTTCAAGTTGCAATTTTGCCTATTTGTTTTATTATTTATAATCTTTGCATAGCTTGTCAATATATACAGTTCGATTCGATATATATATATTGTTCTATGAGATTACGTACCTAATATGTTGATATCAATTTCCTTTACACTATTGAATAATTACTTAATATTATATACATCTTCGCATTTATAGTTCAGCCATTTCGAATCTAAATTGTTTCTGTTCGTTGCCGTTAAATTTTTTTTTTCTGTATAAATATTGCGTCGTGCAATTGTTGGAGTGGCAACTATTTGCCTTGTGTTTTGGTCGAAATTGTGGTTTGGTTTAAACGTATTACAACTGAAACATCTACTTATAACAGATTGGTTATACTTTCCCGAACCGTAACTATTTTCCACTTGCATAATTAAAAGCTTGTTTTATAATATAATATTTCCATGAGAAAAGGTGACTTTTCCACTTTTCCAGGGAGATACATGAACAGAGAAGATGTGGGATGATTGCCAATGAAACAACTTTCCACAAATGACCAATATGACAAAGAAATTAACAATAAGATGTCACCGCACGGCCTTCAACATAAGCAAAGCCCGTATCGCAGGTCAGCTTTAAAAGGCCCCGAGATGACAATGTAAAACCACCTTTTCAATTATGTTCTGGTACATTTTTATTGCGTCAATTTTATTGCGCTTTTTGAAAATGTCGCTAAATTATTTAACAAATGCTATTGAACAGTTTAAACGCGTTTAAACTGCATAACCTATCACTTTTCTTCGTCAAAATTGTCTCTCCGAACATTGGTTTTTATCTACTTCTATGTAACCGTACAAGATCTCGAAAATGTTTCTCAATATAACTGTATAATAGTATGATTGACTTTTACCTGAGAGATCTGGAAATTCCATCAAAGAGTTAATCTATATGCATTCGACAAAAGTAAAATGTACCAAACAAAATCACATAAAAATATTTGGAAAAATCAGAACTATTGATTTCAATATGGGACAATATTCCAAATGCGCCTTGAAATGAGGAACTCAAAAGTCACGTTTTAACAAAAAAATCTCTGTGTAGTGATATTTGACACTTTTCTAAAATAAACAAATGACTGAGCTTAACCATTTGAGTTAATTTGGAAAGAAGGGGAACAAATAATAAATGTTAAAAATCTATGGAGCTATTCAATGTGTTCAAAGTATTAAATTTTCAAAGAACTAATTGTGTTAAAATTGGGATTTTTTTACCATGAGGAGCCGCATTACAAAAGGATACTCGGGGTTTGCTAATTTACGGAAAAAATAATCTCACGTCGTACTCCGAAAATGTAACCACATATGTCAAATTGTCTCAGCTTCGAAACGAGCCATCACACACATCCATGTTAACGATATAGACTAAGCAACAAAAGAAAACGTTACAATTACGGCCTATGGAGACACCAATACGCATCTTGACCCTACTACTTAATTCGAATTATTTAAGCTAATGTGTTCTAACATTCTATTCGAAAAGAGAGGTGAACTGGAAACAAATTCAAATGAATTTTATAAAGAAGAAAATGCATATTGCATATATTTCATAACCCAATTATTAAATCGAAATGTTGTTCGTCTCTCTTTTCGCATAGCAAACTATATTTACAAATACAGATATCAATGAGAAGACTCTTACCTGAGAAATCTGTCGGATTATCTGATCTTTGCATTTGCGTGTTCGAATGTTCTGCATCTATGTTAAAAAGTATTGACTACAACATGATATACGAGTACAGCAAGTCTGCTGAAAAGTTGAATAACATTTCAAAATTCACACTAAGGGACTGTTAAAAAGAATGCGATACGAGAGAAGAGATGATTCGAACTTCCGAATTTTGAACTTTTTATTTCTATTTTGTAAAATACCAGTACAGCCAGCATAGGAGATGTATAACTACAATTTGAACATATAGTTTAGTGCATGTATCATATGTTTATTGATACTGGATAGCTGCTCATAAAGAAGAGAAAAATTCAAGGTGAGTTTATATCTTAAAACATAGCAGTGGATTAAGACTTTACTTTCTTGCAAATAGTTTTTTATGAAATTTCTGTGACAGTGGCACAATTTTAGCCGTACAAGTAGATATCCCAGGTAATTGCTATGTTTACATTATCAGTAGTGCAACTTTCAGCAATTATTCACCTTTCTATGGACGATACAGCCAATGACAATCTATAATAGGAATTAGCCAATCAAATGAGTCAACCCCCATTCTGTCATTATCACATGTTTTGTTTTACCAAACTGTACTTATCATTTGTTGTAAGACAAGTGCAACTGGCGGTGGACGAACTGCAAACACAAACCAAAATGTGCTCATTGACGGTTATTTTTTTTTCTTCGATTTGATTCTTTTTCCTGACTTATTTTTGACTTATAAATTTTGATCGTTGTTCTGGTAATGAATGCTTATTCGGATTATACCTGGTTTAAAAGAGGGACGAAAGATACCAAAGGGACAGTCAAACTCGTAAATCTAAAACAAACTGACAACGCCATGGCTAAAAATGAAAAAGACAAACAGAAAAACAATAGTACACATGACACAACATAGAAAACTAAAGAATAAACAACACGAACCCCACCAAAAACTAGGGGTGATCTCAGGTGCTCCGGAAGGGTAAGCAGATCCTGCTCCACATGCGGCACCCGTCGTGTTGCTTTTGTGATTACAAATCCGGTAAATAGTCTAATTCGGTAGGTCAAATTCATGAAAGGGAAGGGGATTGTAGTTACGACGAAAGGAACATATCCGAAATCATTTGTGAAACGGTTATTCCATAACGGTCAACCAACTCGTGATGGCGTCCGTAAAATTTACGAAGGGATGATTTCAACTTCACCATTTGGAACTCTTGGTTTAATAGCTTCCTTGTGAGCAGTAACCCTCTATCAAGACAATCATGATTGGAAATGCAAGCACGGGAATATCGTATCAATTGGGAGATATATACCCCGTATGCAGGTGCTGCTGGAATGTTGCTACTTAGAAATGGAAAGTTCACAATTGGAAAGCTGAAATCATCTCTTTTGTCGTAAAGTTTTGTCTTCAACCGACCCTCATTGTCAATTTCTAGATGTAAGTCAAGATATGAAGCCGACTTAACTGTATCTGTAGTATCCTTTATCTCCAATTCGATGGGATAGATGCGATCCACATAGTCACCAAATTTTGAATTGTTTAGTGAAAGAACGTCATCTATATAGCGGAAAGTAGAGTGAAAGGATATTGCTAACTTCTTATCTTTCTTCCTAAGAAGTTCCTGCAAGAAGTCAGCCTCATAATAATAAAGAAACAAGTCAGCAAGTAGAGGGGCACAGTTTGTTCCCATTGGGATGCCGACAGTCTGTTGAAAAACACGTCATCCGAACGTAACAAATATGTTGTCAATCAAGAAATCAAGTATCTTGATAATATCGGTTTCAGAGAATTTTTTGTTTGAATCAGAATCAAGCATCTTGATAATATCGGTTTCAGAGAATTTTTTGTTTGAATCAGAATCAAGCATCTTGATAATATCGGTTTCAGAGAATTTTTTGTTTGAATCAGAATCAAGCATCTTGATAATATCGGTTTCAGAGAATTTTTTGTTTGAATCAGAATCAAGCATCTTGATAATATCGGTTTCAGAGAATTTTTTGTTTGAATCAGAATCAAGCATCTTGATAATATCGGTTTCAGAGAATTTTTTGTTTGAATCAGAATCAAGCATCTTGATAATATCGGTTTCAGAGATTTTTTTGTTTGAATCAGAATCAAGCATCTTGATAATATCGGTTTCAGAGAATTTTTTGTTTGAATCAGAATCAAGCATCTTGATAATATCGGTTTCAGAGAATTTTTTGTTTGAATCAGAATCAAGCATCTTGATAATATCGGTTTCAGAGAATTTTTTATTTGAATCAGAATCAAGCATCTTGATAATATCGGTTTCAGAGAATTTTTTGTTTGAATCAGAATCAAGCATCTTGATAATATCGGTTTCAGAGAATTTTTTGTTTGAATCAGAATCAAGCATCTCGATAATATCGGTTTCAGAGAATTTTTTGTTTGAATCAGAATCAAGCATCTCGATAATATCGGTTTCAGAGAATTTTTTGTTTGAATCAGAATCAAGCATCTCGATAATATCGGTTTCAGAGAATTTTTTGTTTGAATCAGAATCAAGCATCTTGATAATATCGGTTTCAGAGAATTTTTTGTTTGAATCAGAATCAAGCATCTTGATAATATCGGTTTCAGAGAATTTTTTGTTTGAATCAGAATCAAGCATCTTGATAATATCGGTTTCAGAGAATTTTTTGTTTGAATCAGAATCAAGCATCTTGATAATATCGGTTTCAGAGAATTTTTTGTTTGAATCAGAATCAAGCATCTTGATAATATCGGTTTCAGAGAATTTTTTGTTTGAATCAGAATCAAGCATCTTGATAATATCGGTTTCAGAGATTTTTTTGTTTGAATCAGAATCAAGCATCTTGATAATATCGGTTTCAGAGAATTTTTTGTTTGAATCAGAATCAAGCATCTTGATAATATCGGTTTCAGAGAATTTTTTATTTGAATCAGAATCAAGCATCTTGATAATATCGGTTTCAGAGAATTTTTTGTTTGAATCAGAATCAAGCATCTTGATAATATCGGTTTCAGAGAATTTTTTGTTTGAATCAGAATCAAGCATCTCGATAATATCGGTTTCAGAGAATTTTTTGTTTGAATCAGAATCAAGCATCTTGATAATATCGGTTTCAGAGAATTTTTTGTTTGAATCAGAATCAAGCATCTCGATAATATCGGTTTCAGAGAATTTTTTGTTTGAATCAGAATCAAGCATCTTGATAATATCGGTTTCAGAGAATTTTTTGTTTGAATCAGAATCAAGCATCTTGATAATATCGGTTTCAGAGAATTTTTTGTTTGATTGTTTAAATTATGTTATTTGTACCTGCCTCCAACTACTGAATTGCCGAAGTATTTTTTTTTTCAATCTGCTACAACATTTTAACATTTCGTCTACAAAAGACTCATCATTGACGTTCAGATCAATATAATTATAAAGCCAAACAAGTACTGATTGAGCCAATTTTCGGCTTGATATGATTATCTTGTTCCATGTTAAGTTTTCGATGAAGTGTTTTTTATTGTTATTTTCTTCGTCATGTTTCTCTTTTTGATTAATGATTCGCTTGTCCGTTTGCTATCTTATTTTTTGTTATCTTTCTGCGTCACCTCCATAAAGATAAATAGTGGACTGTGGATTTAATAATTTGTCTTAGGATACCAATTTTCGTTGATTTTTTCAGCACAGTTAAACCGCAATATTTTTTTTTTAAACGAATGACACATTTTCTACAGATTTCGGCAAAACCATGAAAATGCAAGTTTTCCTTCATCCACGAAAATTGGTCCCAACGAATGAATCCACACTATATTTACTTTCATGTTCGGTGTTTCGTTAATTGTTTCATGTACATGTATTTATATTGCAGCTTGTCTTTCATCGACCAATGTATATGTTTACTGCCTCGAGCTCAGTATTTATGTTCCTTTACCATACATACTTTGATCTTAGTCTTAAGTTCATTTCGGTATCACATTGAGTCAGAATACTGGCTAGCGGTATTATTATCAGAATGCAAGGATTCTTAATTTATACTTGTAGTGAATAAGTCGACCTCATTAAATCCGTATTCATGTGAACTTCAATTATCTCCTTGCTAGAGATTGACAACGCATGCATTATACGTGTATTGGTTATTTAAAGAAAAAGAATGTCAACAATGAAAGTGCAACTACGGTAAATCATTTGAGTACTGATTCGATCCATATAAAATCATTCTTTTACGGTTAAAAACAATGAGAAACATATATGTTTAATCTATAAAATGCACTCAAACAGACACTAAAAAAATCCAATTGCACGTGTTGGTTTAATCAATTCATATCTTTATTCATGTGCACATCGCTTATATGGTCATCTGAGGTCAAATCGATAGTTAAGTAGATGCAGTCTGGACTAAAATACACACGAAACTAACATACATACATGTATTATCTACCCCATGCCATGACAACTAATTATTTTAGACTTTTTGGAAGTTTGAATAAATGTTTTACATTGTTACAAATAAAATATGTGAATTTGAGTCAAAGTGATGACCCTGAATTTGACAGCTAGTGCCTCTTTAAGTGATGGTGAAAAAGTTTACCTATTAAACATTGTACAGTTGAAGGAATTAAGCTTCCTGCAGAGCTTTTCCATTCATCATTTTTGTGCCCAACCGACATCAATCTCTCATCAATCACTTTTTCTAGCGATACCAATTTTGCAAATTCAGTTTATCTGTACCTAAAATGAACTGATCATTTAAGTTTTCAAATACAAGTAATTACATTATATTACTCTCGCACTCTCCATCTGCTGGTAGAAGTCAATTTGCTAGAACCATGTGTATTTTTACCAACAAATGATACTTTTTTTTCAAAATAATTTATAATCAATTACACGATTGGTATATTTATTAAAACATAACCATTCATATTTTCGGAGCAATTTGGTTTACAACCTACTTGCATGTGTCTAGTTGAATAAATCTGAAATCTTTAAATATCTCCTACTTGCTCCTTTTATTTTAGTTTTTTATGTGCTTTAATCGCTCTGTTTTTCTTTTTTAATAGGATTTTTTTATTTTCATGACTTTGCCGAATGTATTATTTTTTGAAATAATACAAATTGGAAAATTGTTTTACATAAGCAATCAATAATCAAGAGGCATTACTTAAACAAGTAACATTTAAAATAACCTATACAAATAATGTTGAAAACGAGGCTATTTTAAATATTACTTATATAAGTAACTTTTCTAAATAATATTTTTATAGGTGTCCAACTGTACAGATTTTAATAGCTTTATCAAATTTTCGTAGTCATCTGGTTATTTTTCCCATGAAAAATGAAATCTCATTTTTCTGAAACACTAATTGCCATTCTGACACACTTATCTTTCATATTGACGCTTTTTGCTCAAAGATTGGTCTCTTGAGACTATTAAAATATCATTTTCCTCAAAAATCTTGAAAGTGGACAGATATAAATAGATAGAAACTTGTGAATTAATTAAGACTTGAAGTTATTTAAATTTTGTAAAGGTGTATAAAATAACTTATTCATGTTATTCAAGTAATATATGTTTGTCATTATTTTTAAGTAACCCTTAATCTCTATACTCCTCTTAAATCTAATCTATTCTTCATTTTATGTCATGATATAAAATACTGTAAAAATTCATGAAAACTACATTTAGTCCATGCTTCTATTGAAATTTAAAATAAATCTATTGAGTTATTTTATATTTTTTCAAAAAACAAAGAGTACCTAGTGACTAAACAAAAATACTTGTTTAAGTAATGACCCTGACTGCTCACGACTGCCGAATATAAAATTTTATCATCTAGTGCTATAATAATAAACATTACCTGGTAGCATATTTTGAGTATCACTTTCTAAGCTGGTTTGAGGTTTTTGTGAACGATCCATCCTATCTTTGTCTAATATGAAATAAACATAATAGAGTACTTAACATACTGTCAAATATCGACAAGACGAAGACGAATGTCCCGAAGGGAAGAATTAAAATATCACAAGTTTCACTCATAAACAAATATTTACTTATGTGAATAACTATATACTATAAAATTTACTTTCTCAACAAAGTGGTTGTGTGCTTTGCTTTTAATAATTTAAAATTTGTCATTTGTCACGTTTAATACAAATCAAGCCGTTTTTTTTAATTATAACGTAACCGTTTAATGAAAAACATTAACAATGCGATAATGTTAATTATACCAGTCGACCACAAAGATGGATGTTTATATTGCACCAAATTATAATGTATACAATACTTATAAGAATTACTTTTTTCAACTGTATTTTAGGCATAGACCATTTACTTATTTGTGTTCAAAATTTAGCTTAAACATTTACTTATAGAGGAATGTGAAAATTAATCTGGTCGAGCATTTAATGGAACCAAACGTTTCCTTATGTTCAAATGATACCATTACTTACAAATTATGTTCATATGACACCATTACTTAAAAAGTATGTTCATATGACACCATTACTTAAAAATTATGTTCATATGACACCATTACTTACAAATTGATAAAAGTTAATTCCTGTCTGCTGTTGTTCAATCATTTAGGTTACTTAAAGGGAATTGTATTTTTTTCGTATTAATTGGCCTTTCGTTCCTCAGTATAATTTGATTCGTGCATTTAATCAAACATGAACTATTTATAACGTTCTGTCTTTATGTTTTTTTCTTTTAAGGAGAACAAGAGATATGAAGCATAAAAGTCTGTGTTTCGTTTTTCCTATAGTATGTTTCTTAATTATTTTAATATGAAAAAGAAAACAGACGACGAAAACAAATCTGAATTTAATCCAACTGTAAAAAAGGATGTAGGTTTGAATATTATAACAAATATAAAATCAGGTCAACACATAGAATTCCATTTTGTTAACATTAACGATAACGATAAATAGTTGAATAAATTAATACTTGCTTATTATTTTTCACAGTGATCCTAAGGTCATAAATTTTATACGGTCATCAATACTATAGAATACGCTTTAAAATGTTACAGGTGAAATTTCTCATTATTTCTCATCAAAACACAGTTTAGGTTTCCCAATCATGATACTTCCTTGTCACCTATAATATTTATTTTCGCTTCAATGGAGACGATAATATGCCACAAAAGAGAAACTACAAATAAAAAATCAGAAATAGAAATATTTAGTAAACAGTATATCGAAAGAAATATTTATCTTTTGTGAGAAATAAAGATTAATAAACACTGAATTAACAAAACAAGTATTCAACAACACAAAAAAAAAACAACACATTGTTATTAATTTGACATCACCATGTCATGCATGACACATGATTAAAGCGGTTTGTTTTAAATTCAGTTCAGATAAGCATTGACACATTCTTTGCATTAAAGAAAAGTTTTCAGTAAATAAAATATGCACAAAACTTTTTTAAATACTATAAACAACTGCGGAGCATTTGTTTTCTAAATATTTTTCCGTTTTTCTGATAAATAGTGACAATTATCAAAACTTGTGGAAAAAAAACGTACAGAGTCAATTGAGGAAGTACTAGCTAAAAAAAGAGATGTTCTAAAAGTTAATAGGATTCTTAGGTAGAAATTCCTTATTAAATGTTTTAAAATAACAATCTAACCAAAAACACCAAAAGAAATCATCAATATGATGAAATTTTTATAGTCATTATTTTAAAAGATAGATATTTAAAATAGTGGTATTCCTAAAGAAGGTTTAATTCTGATTCTGAATCCTATTTGTAAACTCGTATAAAGACGTTTTTTTTTCTCATACAATTCTATCTTTATACACATACATGTAATAGACAAAAAGAAAAAAAGGAAAACGACACAATCCTTCAATTTCACTCGCAGATATATTGATTAATTAATACTTTCTTTTTGACTTGCTGATTTTTTATTCTTATCGTTTTTGATAAACATATACGTAGTCTATCCGTGTGGAAAATAGTTTACACTTGATACCAAATTGGAACGACATTACGCTCTTCATGTCAAACGAACCTTTGAAACAGCTATAGTTTTGCGTCAAGGGTTCGCCAAATATTGGAAACACTTCTGACATACTTTATACATTTGGTTTCATCTTCTGACATCAGACTCGAACTTCTCTTGAATTGAATTTTAAATGTGCGTATTGTTATGCATTTATATTTTTACATTGGCTAGAAGTATAGGGGAGGGTTAAAATATCATAAACATATTAAACCCCGCCGCATTTTTGCGCCTGTCCCAAGTCAGGAGCCTCTGGCCTTTGTTAGTCTTGTATTTTTTTAATTTTAGTTTCTTGTGTACAATTTGGAAATTAGTATGGCGTTTATTTTCACTGAACTAGTACATATTTGTTTGGGGGCCAGCTGTAGGATGCCTTTATGATCGGGTTGTTGTCTCTTCGACATATTCCCCATTTCCATTCTCGATTTTATTGTCTACTTTTTTTTATTTTTTTTGTTTTAACGTCATTCGTAAAAGTGTGGGTTTTTCAAGAATTATTTCAATTCAACTTGTTTTGAGTCCGAATTAATATTTTTCAATAGTCGTTTTCGTAACAAAACACTTATGATTAATTTAATTAAGCAATGAATTATTCAGGATTGAATAGAATTGTTGTGTTGGATTTAATACAACTAATATTATCTTCCATTTACAAGAAAAACTAGCTTCAAATAGAACAAAACGTATCAGCATTACGAATAAGATCACTAACACGGAGGTCCTCGGGTATGAATAACAAGACAACGGTATTCACGTATGAAAACCCGTTCGTAGATGTTTATGGAAAACAAAATAATATCTAAAATGTATGTGCATGCTTCTAGTTGATTACCATCCGTTTTTGTCTTAGAGCATACTTTCAAATTCAACATTAAACAATGTTATCAATAAATAAAAATCGTTTCATCTTGACTTTCAGGTAAATAGGTTGTCGCCTATATGAGATCATACAGCGCATATTGAATAATGATTTATTGGTGAACATAAGATGCATCATATGGTCATATACATCTCTCATTCGAACAGCGGTATACTATTGTTGTCTTTTTTTTATAATTGTGAATGAATTTATACATGCTCAGTTAAACAAACAACAAACTGCATTAATTCATCATATTACCATGATTACAGACTTAAACTTTATTACACCAACACTTTTGTTTTGTCTATTAGACCTGTTACTGACCATTGAATCAAAAATACAGACCTAAATTAGGCACACATTTGCAAAACATTGAGATCTTAAACAAACAAAAGGTTCTGCCATACACAGCTACGGTAGACTTTTCTTGGAGTAGAAAGTCATTTAAACGTATTAACGCAAACCTCCATTTCAGAAACAAAACGTACAAAAGGAAAATATGTGTCACATTCTCGGTGAAATACAGGACTTTAACTATACAATTTTTTTTCCACTAAGGAAATATGCAAATGAATAACAGGTCAAAGAGTCAACAACCCTACCAAAGAGCAGAAACCCGCTGTAGGTCACAAATTGGGCTTCAATACAGTGTAAAAATTCAACATCCGCAGGCGTGCTTCATCACATGTTTTATTATACTGAAAAATTAGATTGGTTTTTTTGTCCAATCTCGTATGTCTTCATGTTTTTAAATGAAAGGTCATAATCAGACCTTGTCTTTTAAATGTTCTTTTAAGACTAATTCGTAATTAGTTCATGACCATAATATTCATATCCATGTCAACACTAAAGTGTTGACTACTGGGCTGGTATTACCCTCGGGAACTAACCGTCAACCAGCAATGGACATCGACCCAGTGTTGTAAATTTTTATCAAAGGTACCAGGATTATATAATTTAGTACGACAGGCGCGCGGATCGTCTTCATAAGACTCATCAGTAAAACATAGGAACGAACTATAAAAATCAGTTGAAAAAGGCTTAACTGATTAGATGGACAAAAATTCAAGTAGACGTGACCAGTTACTCATATATCCCAACATAAAAAAAAAACACTAGGAACAAATCTGAGAGAACTCTCAGTTACCTGACAGCTCGTTCAAAGTCACCAACAACTTATAAAAAAGGTCATGCATCTAAGACTAAATCATCAATCTGTACTCATCCAACTTCCAATGGATTTAGCATAAAAACACCATAAACAGTCAGGGAAGAGACACTTCCTTGTGCAATGCCAAGATACACTCATCGAGAAATTGTAAACAGCATAATATTTAATAAAATTAAATTCAAAAAATAAAAAAGTATGCTATCCATATGTATGTTACAATTATCAGTCAAACAGTAACAGTTATCTTGTTATTTTATAGTGTGTTTTTTTCATTCATTAACATGTTATGCATTTTGAAAATAAAACTGACATTGCAGACTTGCACTTTTGAGTAAAGTTAGAACACAGAAATACGACGACAACCCGAGCTTCTTGTGCATTTAATACAAATGCATTAATATCAAAGTACAAAAATAAAAATGCACAAAACTGTATTATCGGCATATGATACCACAGGACATATTGGCTGTACTTAATGGGATGGAATAACATATTATCAGATTATTAAATGTCATTTTCATATCGCATGTATCCTTTTACGTGGTTCCCAGATAGAAGTTCAAAGAGTGAAAAGTTCAATGACGTCGGACACCAAATTTAGCACATTCGATATGCAATCTTTCTATCATATGCTTTAACAGAGAAGAACAATATTTTTATATGGACGAATCGACAAAATTATACACAATGAACTGTTACAATGTTTGGAAAAGTCAACTTTTTTAAAGTAACTTTCTAAATAATGTCTGAATCTTTTAAAAATGCATTTGATTTATAATTTGTTTGTTTGCCTGTTTTTCATTTTCTTTTTCTTTTTCTTTTTCTTTTTCTTGTTCCTGTTCTTGTTCTTGTTCTTGTTTTTTTTCTTTTTCTTTTTCTTTTTCTTTTATTTTACACGCCATATACTTTCCAGTATCCAAACAATTTTTTTGTACACTACTTTGTAATGTTTTCTACTGAAAACGTAGCATTGAGGTGTATTTTCCGGAATTTGCCGAGTATCACCGGAATGCCATGCGATAACGTTACGAAAAGGCATGTGATAACAATCGAAGCATGGGATAAACTTTTCATATCAGCCCGCGAAGCACCAATTCGAAAAATATGGAATTTACGTTTAACTTAATTCCATTATCATACAGTAAGAATCATATGTTATTTAGTCTAAGTATATGATAAGTATAGATTATTATATGGCATTTTTCATATCAAACCCTTTATCGGCCCAAGGTTGTGATATCAGCCCAAGAGCCGCAGGCTCGAGGGCTGATATCATGAACGAGGGCCAATAAAGGGTCTGATATGAAAAATGACATGGAATTATCTTTTTATCATATACTTCAGCAGAAGATATACAGAGAAGAACTATTAAAATTCAATTTTGTTTGTCTTTGCACTTTCAGAAAATACTTACTGTAACAGACAACCAAAACAAATTCTTTACTTTAATTGTTTTATTAATATAGCAAGCATTTCATTTGTTTTGTCACAACAATTATCATGTTCTCAATAATATTGTCACCTGCTTTATGTCTTTCAAAACATGTTAAACTTAATTCATTTTTGCTCCTCAACTATTTTGGGAAAAGTCTTATCACTTGCCGTTTTCTGCGTTCTGTTGTAGTTTTTAATTAAATTTCCGGAAATGCACGAAGTTGCAGGTGATAAACGTCACGGAAATTAATGGAAAGGCATGTGATAACATTCCGGAAGCAGTCAATAAAGGTACCTTTATCAGCCCGCTATGGTAATTCTTAAGAATCTGTTCAATAAACCTAGTATTCCTTTCATAGCCTTATAATATTTTCAAATGTTATTGAACTGTAAAATTTGAGTAATATTTTATACAAGTATATGATAACATAAATTATTTGATCAATACACAAACAATAAAAAGCACCATCACGGTACATGTAATCTATCACAATAGACATAATACGTACCGTCAAACCTAAGATTTGAAGTAAAAAGATAATATTAAAAATGCTTAATGTGTGTCTTATTTTATGGAATAGGGTAATATAACTTCAATGAAAGTAGTCCTATTTGCAGACAAACAAAAGCATACAGATCATTTTGAACATCACGATCTTAGGATATCAACAGTTTTTGATTCGAAAAAGCCCTTGACTTTGTTTTTTTTAATAAGTCTTTTGTTTGTTGTTGAACATTGATTGAACATTATGTAAATATCGTTAGTTTGGATTTGGTGGATCTGGTGGTGGAGGTGGTGCCCACACTATAGCTACTGGCTGGTTATCGGCAATATTATTCAATCCTGGAAGTGTTTCGTCTGTAATAAACATATACACTATTACATAGTTATACAAAGATATGGTATAAGTACTAACAGTACATATCAGTACAAGCAAAATTAAAATATTACCTTCTCGATTGATTTTCATTAACATTTGAGAAGCATTTTTTTTACAGCTGCCTTTTACAGATCTAATGTTGTGCTTTTACACCATAATTTCAGTTCATGGGAACGTGGAATACTCATTATTATATTTTACCAATCAAAGCTATGTATGTTCCTGTTCAGAGTCCACAACCTTTAACTTAATGTTTGTTTGTTGTTGGCTTTTATAATAGTTTTAAGTTTTGTCACAAAAAGCATGCATCAGGCAGTTGTGCTGTTTTTTTTTTAAATGTGGCTTTTTATATAGGTAACACAACGGTTTTACTTAATTCATGTTATTTGGAAAACACAAAGTGTTTCAACAAAATCGGCTTTTCTAATGCATAATCTCATGTCCGTTACGCGATATCGTATTTTGCTCTTTTAAGGGAAAAACATCCGTATAATCGAAATAAGATTTTAAACTCATTTAAGAAGCACATACTATGTTCTTTACATGCATATGCAGTGTAAGTTCATCATTGATTGCTATACCATTCCTGCCTTTTTATAATTTTCGTACAACTTAATACTGTGTAAGGGTACTTAAAAGCTAGAAGCTGTATAACACGTTGAGAGTTTGCATATATATTCATTTAAATCAATTGTTTATTATATTTACCTTTGGACCAATAAAGTCGAGTTTCTGCAGTTGGTTCGCCAACACATCTGACATTTAAACAATACAAATCTAAAAAATTAGTCACCCGAAATGATATTGAAAATCGGGTGTGATATTGTTTAAATATAATTAAAAACTGAATAATAAAAGATTTAATTACAGAATGCACCTTGTGCAAAACAAGTAAAAAAATAACTGTAAATTCAGAAATAATGCAAATTTCATTAGTGCAGATACATTGCACTGCCACTAAGGGAATATAAATGAGGAGCTGCATTCTTCTATTCAATTTATCCATTTATACAGCTTTCGATTATTAATAAAGTTAATCAAAATATTACTGTATGGAAATCTTCAAATATTTATTTTCTTAATCTGTACTATAACTGATTTTGATTTTGAAGAACACAGAGCCAAAATTCAAAATATGTATGATTAACTTTTCTGAACACGTACGATCCTACAACACACGATCATTTTCATAAAAGCCTTTTGTCTATGTTCACAAATCTCTATAAAAGAGTACATTCTATATGTTTATTTGTTTTTGTCAATATGTCTTCTGATTGAGTCAAGATATTTCAATTCATAATTTTTAGTGTGTGTTTCTATTTTATGATGTTAATTTTTGTTAAGGTGAGGGTGAAGGTTGGTGGCGGTTAAAACTCATAAACCCGCTGCATTTCAGTCAGGAACTTGTTGGTCAGCGGTTGTTGTTTAATGATGTGTTTCATGAATACTTATTGGAGCCCTTTATAGTTTCTTGTTCGGTATGAACCACGGCCCCGTGTTGAAGTCCGTACTCAGACCTATACTAATTCACGTTTACAAATTGTGACTTAGATTGACAATGCTTCATTGTCACTCATTCGTAATATTTTTGTATCTATTAACACTCATGACATTTTGGTTCCTTGTAAAACATGATGACTGCATGCACTTTATGGACCTACAAGTTTTATGAAATCCTTGGCAACTGACTAGGATCAAAACTTATCTCTACCAATTACAGCTTCAGATTGGTGAATTGAGTACATTGCTGTTTAAAGTGACACAAAAGTCTCGTTGTGGGTCAAATAAATCACACAAGATACGAGCTAAGATTATGTTCTGCTACTAAACTTATCTACATGCCCTTATACTATTTTACCAGTTGGATACTAATAAATAAATAGTGAAACATGGAAAATAATATCTTAGAAATAGATATATATTATTTTTGTTTGTTCGACACGATATATATTACCTATTTCGTTTGTTGCTTGTTTTATTTCAGGATATGGTTCTGAGTAACATATTGACAGATCAATTATGTCTTCTTCTATAATGAAATACACATATTGTCCTTTATACAATTTATGAAAATTTATAATATATAACAACAAACCAGAATATACTGATTGGTACACTACAGTATAATAGTTATTACGGTGATGTTGAATTCCCTGTTATTTATTCTTCATGCAAGCAAGAACTTGTCTCAGAAAAAAATATATAAGGATATTTGCACATCATATAAATACATTTGCACATTATATAAGTATGTTTGAAAATCGTAGAATTATGCATGCATATCTTGTAAGGATATTTGCAACTTATTTACAGATGACTGGACAATATATAAAGATACTAGCACATAAAATGAGGATATTTGTACGTCATTTACAGGTGTTTACACATCATTTTTAGATAAATGCACATCATATAATGGCACATGCACACAATATAAAGGTATATGCACATCATAGCATGAACATGATCATAACAAAACATTTGTTGGCGTTTCATAGTGATCTCCTATAAGGTTCTAAATGGGGGATACGATTTGAGCGAAAGGATAGATATTCATCGGTTTTATTTTTTTTCTATTCTTATACTCTTTCTATGTATTCTTCTTTTTGTCATATAAGAACTAACTGATGTTTAACTTGACCAAAGTTCAAATATTATATTAAATATTACCTTGAAGTTCTCTATTCCATGCTACATGTTTTTGGTGTTCGCTCAGTCGTCTTGATTTAAATTTGTATACTACATCCTTTTCCTCTTTTTCTATAGTGAAATGCACATGTAAGTTATACCATGAATATAGTCTTACCTTGTTAAGTCGAATTTGAAAAGACAAGACGAACGTATTCGAATCATTCGATGTTCAAGTCAATTAATCGTAACAAAAAAATGAAATCTGTCGAATATAGTATGAGATATGAGTATAAAAGATATTTTGAAGAATGGACCTTTTCGATATGACAATTGGTGGTTTAGTGGTGCAATCTCCTAACTCAGGTTGAAAACTAATTTAAGAAAATTAAGACATTATTATATAAAGGGTAAACTTCTATCAATAATGGACATCCCTCGCTAAACAAATTAAATCTTGACACAGCACTCCTGAGAATCGTCTGCTTTCAATCATTTTTTTCTAAATTTAAGGTTCGTTATATTTGATTCAAATCATTACATATAGTAAGTCTGATCAATCAAAACAGCCTTTTATAAATCCTTCACTATGTTTATAACACTACCCTCTCCAAAGCGATTTACGTTTATTGGGTACCATACGTTAACATAATTACGCATTTTAAATGTTCTTGTGTATTCTGAAGATAATCCAAACCCATTGAATTTATAACATATACAAACTCTTTAAAATATAACACACATGTTAATATTGTGGAGATTTCATTAATTTTTATGAATTGATAACATTGTAGCTGATGCGCACGCATTGTATTGACAAAACAGCCTGTTTTTTCTGTAACATATATTAAAATAGCTACAAACTTACATTTTTTACAAATTTATAAAAATGTAAGTTTTATAAAATGCTAAATGATGATTTCGGATATGTTCCTTATGTCGTAACAACAAAACAGTAACACACATGTGATCTACCGACATAGACTATTTACCAGATTTATGATAAGATAAGCAACACGACGGGTACCACATATGGAGCGAATCTGCTTATCCTTCCAGAACACTTGAGATCAACCCCAGTTTTTGGTTTGGTTCGTGTTGCTGAGTCTTTAGTTTTCTATGTTGTGTCTTCTTTTCTATTATTCTTCTGCTTGTCTTTCTTTTAGCCATAACGTTGTCAGTTTATTTTCAATCTATGAGTTCGGTTGTCCCTCTGGTGCCCTTCTTTTAGGACAAAACAGGGGTCTTAACTGGACTAATTCTGTGGCAAGTTTGGTTGCATACCGCAAATCAAATTTGAATTGTGTGATATATTTGGAAATATTTTCTAATATACATTCCTCATTAAACATGCAACCATTTTTGTACGAATTTTTCTATTTCTTTCATAAGCATATTCCACAAATGCGTATCCATCAATGGTTACTATGTGCGTATCTATAAGTTTGAAATGGAAAAACTATTAGAAGTTTGGAATGAACAAACCATTAGAAGGGAGAGATACAAGTTCTTTTTTCTTTTCTTATTATGATAACTTATATGTTCTTTCCTTTCTTTGGTTATTTTTGAGATTCCAAAACTTTATCTTACATAAAGTGTAAACGTCAAGATATAGTACCTTCTTCATTTCTTGTTAGCTTTATTTGACGTTCGCCTTCTCTTCCCGTGTAACATATTGAAATATTATTTCTTTCTTCTTCTACAAATGTATAATAAAATACACATATCCTTTTAACAATTTATAAAAAGGCCAACCCCGTTACATGTAAGTTGAATTCAAAGAGACAAGATATCAGTGTTCGAATTATCCGAGGTTTGGGTCATCCGAGGTCGAATTTATCTCTTTTAAAATTAAAATCTGTCACAAAAAGTACATTATAGTATGAGATACATGGTGTATGTGTTAATAAAGAAGTTCTGAAGAAAGGACCTTTTTCGCTATGACAATTTGCTATTGGATGGTGCAAGCTCCTTATGCAAGTAGAAAATTAATAACAAAAAAAAAATAACGACATTGATAGCAAAAGGATTAACTTCCATAAACTATGGACAATCACTCAATTAACGAAATAAATCCGTATAGAGCACTCATGATAATCGTCTGCCTTGCAATCATGACACAGTTATTGCAAAGGAGTTAGTCCGGTTAGGACCGATTGTGGCAAAATTTATAAAAATGTAAGTTTTATCAAATGCTATATGATAATATCGAATATGTTTCCTTTGTCGTAACAACAATACAGTTACACAAATGTGATCTACCGACATAGACTATTTACCGGATTTATGATAAGATAAGCAACACGAAGGGACGCACATGTGGAGCAGGACCTGCTTAACCTTCCGGAGCACTTGAGATCAACCCCAGTTTTTGGCTTGGTTCGTGTTGCTGAGTCTTTAGTTTTCTATGTTGTGTCTTCTTTTCTATTATTCGTCTGCTTGTCTTTGTATTTTTAGCCATAACGTTGTCAGTTTATTTTCAACCTATGAGTTTGAATGTCCCCCTTTTAGGACAAAACAGGGGTCTTAACTGGACTAATTATGTGGCAAGTTTTGAACGCATACCGGAAATCAAATGTGAATTGTGTGATATATTTGGAAATATTTTCTAATATACATTCCTCATTAAACATGCAACCATTTTTGTACGAATTGTTCTATTTCTTTAGTAAGCTTATTCCACAAATGTGTATCCATTAATGGTTACTATGTGCGTATCTATAAGTTTGGAATTGGAAAACTATAAGAAGGGAGAGATAACAGTTCTTTTTTTTTCTTATTATGATAACTTACATATTCTTTCCTTTCTTTGGTTATTTTTGAGATTCCGAAACTTTATCTTACCTACAGTGTAAATGTCAAGATATAGTACCTTCTTCATTTCTTGTTAGCTTTAGTTGACGTTCGCCTTCTCTTCCCGTGTAACATATTGAAAGATTATTCCTTTCTTCTTCTACAAAAGTATAATAAAATACACATATCCTTTAAACAATTTATAAAAAGGCCAACCCCGTTACATGTAAGTTGAATTCAAAGAGACAAGATATCAGTGTTCGAATAATCCGAGGTTTGGGTCATCCGAGGTTGAATTTATCGCTTTCAAAATTAAAATCTGTCATTAAAAGTACTTTATAGAATGAGATACATGGTGTATGTTTTAATAAAGACGTTCTGAAGAATGGACCTTTTTCGCCATGACAATTTATGATTGGATGGTGCAAGCTCCTTATGCAAGTAGAAAATTAATAACAAAAAAGAAAAAAAAAGACATTGATAGTAAAAGGGTAAACTTCTATAAACTATGGACAATCACTCAATTAACGAAATAAATCCGAATAGAGCACTCATGATAATCGTCTGCTTTGCAATCATGATACAGTTATTGCAAAGGAGTTAGTCCGGTAAGGACCCATTTTGGCCTTAAATTTCAGGTTCATCTGACGAAAGATTTTAACAACTTTTTAAACACTTAAGTGTCTATTTCATTTGGTTCAATTAGTTAATTTGAAAGATTTTATCTGATTTAGTCCGATTTAAGCTAAAATATGAAAAATATATCAAATTTACCGAAAATTTTCACTTTTCAGACGGTTTTTGTAAAAAAATAAAACTGGTCGCATCCGTGTTATTCCCCCACCTTTATATATGTTATATATTATACAATTAAGAATGGAAATAGGGAATGTGTCAAAGAGACTACAAAATACAACTTGCATTTCAATATTAAGGGTGAACACGAATGCGGCCAATTCCGTTTTACACGAAAACCGTCTAAAATGTAACTAAAATGCTAGAATTATGAAGATTTCAGTAATTTAGCATGACTTAATGGTGCTAGTACCCAAAATATATGTGCATTGTATTGTCAAAAAGAGCCCAAAGGTATGTAGGGGAAGCATTTTACTTCCCAATAAATAACTAAAAGTTTACATTTTGACAATTTTGTAAAACTGCTATGTTTTGGGGCCAAAAAGGGGTCTTACAAATCAGTATATCTAATGTGTCAATTCAATCAAAAGAGCCTTTCATAAATCCGTCACAATGTTGATAACACTATCCAATATAAAGCGACTAACGTGTATTTGGTACCATATGTTATATAAACACAAATTTTAACTGTTTCTCTGCAAGCTTAAGATAAGCCACACTATTAAAGTTATGACATACACAAACCGTCTAAAAAATAGCAAAATTAAAATTAATGCTGAAATTGGTATAATTTCAGTCAGTTTAAATGAATTGGTGACTTTGTAGACTGATAAATATGCATTGTGCCGTCAAAAACAGCACGTATTAATATGACAAAAGTATACTTTTTTTCCAAAAATAGCTACAATATACATTTTTTTTTTTAAATGATTGATTTGAGGATCGAACGGATTTTCACGGGACTACTGATTTGGAAAGTTGTGATTGCCAAGTTATAAAATTAATTAAGTCTTACCTCGTTAATGTCGAATTAAGAGAGTCAAGACGAAATTATTCGAATAATTCGAGGTTTCGAGTCCTCCGATGTCAATGTTATCGTAACAAAATAGAAATCTGTCGGATATAGTAGGAGATATGTGTAAAAAAAGACATTTTGAAGAATGAACCTTTTATCGGTATGACAATTGATGATTGGGTGGTGCAAGCTCTTATTCAATTAGAAAATTATTTTATAAGATTATTGAAGATTATTAAAAACATTAATATTTAAAAGGTAAACATCTATAAGTTATGGACATCACTCGCTGAGCGAACTAGATCTTGACAGAGCACTCCTGAAAATCATCTGCTTTGCAATCAATTATTGTAAAGTTTCAAATAAGTACATTCAGTGTGTAACATCAATCAGAAAAGTCTTTTATGAATCATTCACACTGTTTAGAACAATTGTCTTTCAAAAGCGACTAACGTTTATTGGGTACCATATGGTAACATAATTACGGATTTTAAATGTTCCTGTGTAATCTTAGGATAACCCAAACCCTTTAACTGATAACATACACAAACTGTCGAAAAAAGCACACCGTTAAGTATGTACAAAAGTAGTCTGCTTTCCACAAATAGCTTTAATAGTTTACCTATTAAAACGACTTCCAAAATGCTATATATTTTAAAGAAAAACTGAGTTATTGTCAGGGCTTCTGCTGTTGCTTCTTTTGAATGTCAACCACAAATCAAAGGAGTAGGTCCGGTAAGAACCGATTTTGACCTCAACTTTCAGGTGCATCTGACGAAAGATTTTGTGCACTTTTTAAACACTTAAGTGACTATTTTATTTGAATCAATTAGTTTATGTGAAAGATTTTAACTAATTGAATCATAAAAAACGCTCCGATTAAAGCTGAAATATGCAAAAATCTACCAAATATGCCGAAAAACGTCACTTTTCAGATGTTTTTTGCCAAAATTAAAGTGGCCACATCCGTGTTCATCCTTCATATATATTATCATAGAATACAACTTACCTTTTAATATTAAGGATGAACACGAATGCGGCTACTTTCGTTTCTACACGAAAACAGTCTAAAATGCTAGAATTAAGAAGATTTCAGTAATTTTGTAATGGTGCTAGTACCAGATATATTTTCATTGTATTGTTAAAAACAGCCCATATTTATGTAGCAAAAGCATTTGACTGTACAATAATAACTAAAAGTTTACATTCGAATAATTTTGTGAAACTGCTATATTTTGGGGTCGAAAAGGGTTCTTACTAGACCTACTCCTTTCAAATTTTTATCAATTACAAATTCGTATCGGCCATCAAATAAGTTAAGATGGAACTGTTAAAATAAATATTACCTTCCTTTTTACTTGCTAGCCTTTTTGTGTGTACGCTTTTTCGTCTTGTTTGTCTTTTTGACAGAAAAATTATATCTCCTTCTGTTATAAAATACATATTTATCGTTAAACAAATTATCAAGTTTTAAAGTAAAATCATAATTAAAACTTACTACGAGAATTATTCAAAACAGAAAGTACCTTATTCAATGCTAAACTCTTAAGCTATAACACATCAAACGAATGGATAACAACTGTCATATTTTCCCCCACTTGGTACAGGTATTTTCTTATGAAGATTCAACCTGGTTTTATAGCTAGCTTAACGTCTCACTTGTTTGAAAGTCTAATACAAATCAATTATATTTACAACGATGTTTCACGTCGAAGGGCAGGGTAAAAAGCATTAAGATTATCAGAGGTTCGAGTCTCCTCACAAGTGAAAGACCTGTTCTCGGCAATTGATAAGTCAAAACTTATTACTGTCATCACATTCCACCACCATTACTCGTGTAGGACGATATTTCTTTACTCAATAGTTAAATATCAATAATTTAAGAGCTCGACAAGATTAGGAATTAACATATAGTGGAAACATATCATAAAACCCTTCTTGCAGTGATCGAATCTATATATTTTTAGGATTTTACTTTTGTAATGCATAAATGGACGCATCAACATGGTCTTTCGCATGAAAGGATAAGGTCTGATAACACCCTTTTTAATGATGTAATAACTACCCCAAATTGTACAAATCGTAAATTATCTTAATTTTGTTTGATTTTTTTTCAGCAGAGTAATAACAAGGCCACTTTAGGTAATTTGGGGAGGACATGTCAATGGTATAACTAAAACATTCAAACAAAACGGCTTTGATCAAAAGCTTTACAAAAATGGTGTTTAGATATAGTTTATATACATATAAATACATTGGATTAAACAAATATGTTCTAATCTTGTACATTACAATTAAGGTGGCTATTCGAAGTTTTTGTCAGATGTGCCGTATTTCTTTTATTTTAATCTTTATAGAGAGTGAATCACTTTGGTCGAACAAATTAGAGGGTCCCAGACCATTTAAGCTCAAAAGTTTACTTTCAAACAGTTTGTGAAAAGGTCTATTTTTCAATGAAATGATAGGAACATAAGAGGTGTTGACATTTTTATCCTAAACACTGTCTATGATACTTTGTCCAAAACTGTAGTATAAAAAGCTGCAATATGGCTTCAAAGAATAAATTAAAAAAATATATAGGTAACCGATAAGGAAACACTAATATTTAACCATAAATATTTTCTACACAAACCTTTTGATTTGCATTGGTTCTATGAAACCTCTAACAATGTCTTAGGAACCACACATTTCTAGAATTTTTTTTTTTACTTAAACCCTTTTTTTGTTCTCTGATCTTACAATAATAAAAAAAAATCATATGGTGCTTCACTTCCATTTTTTTTCATAATGCCCTTTGAAAGTACTCAATTTTGATGATTTTCAAATTTTTCATAATTTTATACCTGTTTTGGGGCTGTTATCGTAAAAAAAATTACAGTTCCACAATAAAACTTTTTTTCATACTTTCGATAAAGATCAAGTGGACCAATCTGAATAAAGTTTAGTTAAAAATCAACTTCAGGTTGTAGCTATTATAAGAAAGTGTTATCATACCTTGATGCTTTTGTGTGTCAAATTTACCATGAATTCAATTAAAGAAATTTGAATTTTTCTCTGTTCAAGAACAAAATGCATATTTTTAAAATTCTTTTTATAAATGATTGTAAAAAATTGTGCCCCTCTTTTTGCAGACTTGTTCTTTCATTCATTTGAGGCTGACTTCATACATGAATTTTTTTAGGAAGGAACACAGTGGAATGTTTCTCTTTACTTTTCGCTTTAAAGAATAAGTTCGTAAACTTCATAATTCAAAGGATAGTGAATCTGTTAAACACATCTATCCGGTCAAAACGTGAGATAAAGAATACGACATTTACAGTTAAGTGTGCTTTATATTTAGACTTACATGTAGAAAATGAGGGTCGGTTTCAATAAAAGAATTACGACAAAAGTGATGATTTCAGCTTCACAATTTTAGCATTTCATTTCTATGTAGTAATGTACAATACCAGTAGCGCCTGCATACTGAGTTTATACCTCCAAGATCTTACAATATTCCAGGGTTTATATTTCCTATCTTGATTTTTTATAGAAGGTTGCTGCTCACAGGGAAGCTATTGAACCAATAGTTCTAAGTGGTAGTATAAATTGACACTGTATAAATATAACGGACGCAAACTCGATTTGGTTGACCGCTATGGTCATGATGGTATATCTGTTTCACAGATGATAGCGGATATGTTTTAATGTCGTAACTACAAACCCGTTCCTTGTTCCGAATGTGACCGACCGAATTACCGTGTTTGTGCTATTTCGATCAACACGACGGATGCAACATGTGAAACATGATCTGCTCACTATTATCATTTATGCCTGACTAAATTAAATATCTCGAAGCACCAAACACATGATTTTTTTTTTAGTCTCAGTTAAAATACAAAAAAATAACTTTTTAGAGATGCGATCGGCAACATACATTGTACCTTTCATTTTTCTGCAACGATTTCTCCTGTGCAAACAAACTGCAAGAACAATAACTGTTATTATCACAGCTTCCAGTGAACAGAGCAGTAGGCTGGTGCTCCATTTGTCCAACTCGTCCATGGTCGGTCAAGTGTATGGAGCCTAGAAAGCATTTAATTGTAATGTTTTAATATACTGTTAAGAACCAAAAATGAAATAACTAATTACTGATTTATTACAACAACTATGATTTTCTGTTAAATAGATGTTATTGTGTCAGTAATAGAAATTGCAATGAATTATAAAAATCAATACATTCTAGTCAAAGAACACATATGATTATCCGAGTTTGAACTGATAGTATGTTTTGAATTTGTAACAAAACAATACAAATGCAGTGGCATTGAACTATTGGAATTTAAGTTCCTAACTTCTTTTTCAGAATTGTAAAATCAGAAGATATGGTTTTATATTTTGTCCTCTGTTTACAGTATTTCTGATTTTATGTTCCTTACTTTTTTTTCTTCAGAATTTTAAAATCAAATCAGGGAGGTTTGATAGTGCTTACACTCATGCTAAACTCCGCCACATGTTTTACGTGTTTCTACTTAGCCATCCTATGTTAATATGTGGTGCGTGCATGGCTGTTGCGGACCATGTTTTTGCCTTTTTGTCATGGTTGAAGATTTATATTGTTTCAATTCATATATATAATATATTCAAATGAATTTTTCATTGACAATGAATCGTATAAAAAAACAGCTTTACATCGATGTTATATGTAAATTTCAATATGATTATTTAGAAGACTGGGTAAAAACGAAAATTATGAGAAAAAAACAATCGATGTCTGCTGTTTATTTTACATCTAACGGATTAAAAGTCCTGTCCGTTGAAACAATCAAACATATATTTACAGATCTACCGGTGCACAAGGTTTGTCTTCTTTTATTTGATAAAAAAGCATCATATTCTGTATTATATTTATGACCTTTCTTTTATTGATCTGATACAGTTGGAGTTTTTATATAGATTATGCCGTTAATTTTGGGGCCCTTGATATCTTGTTGTTCGGTATGAGCAAATTCTCCGTGTTGAAGGCCATACATATACCTATAATGGATTATTTGTATTAATTGTCACTTGGATGGAGAGTTGTCTCATTCGCACTCATACCACATCTTCCTACATCTCTTTGACACATTCAAACTGTAATTTTACTGTTTTCCTGTTTGCAGCAATTAATTTTTCAAATCAACGATCCATTTGAACTAACAATATGTTTCATTCAAAATCGATTTGTAAAGACAATAACCCCTTAGCAAAAAAATACAGTCTAATAATACTCAAAATGAAAGCGACACAACTATTACAAACACGTTGGCAGTTCATATACAAATTAGATAAAATAGTTCGACGGGCTAGCAAACACACTATCGATTCGTTCAGTTATTTAAAGTTACTTCTGATGATACGGGTAGCGAGTTTGAATTGTAAATGTTAAGAGCTCTAACGACCAAATGCCAGTGTTCAAACATTTGAAATCAAGATAATATACGAGGAAACGCGCAACTTATCAATACATTTATTACTTTAACATCTTTTAATAACATTTACGGTACCAGTTTTCCTGCATCAGATGCGCATTTCGACAATTTATTTCAAAATGCGAGTTTAAATTATTGCGTTTACAACTCGGTCGCACTTTTCGCAATAATACAATCCGTGAAAGGAATGAGAGCTTTGCATGATGCATGATACATTCCTTAATTTATAATATTTTCTAACATTTTGTTTCAGCAAATTTTAATAACACAAAAAATCTGTATTTTCATGCCAGTACCAAAGTACTGGCTACTGGGCTGGTGATTCCTTCGAGGACTAACAGTCCACCAGTAGAGGCATCGACCCATTGGTAGTAATAACAATAATGAACCAGGTTTCCTGCACCAAATGAGCATTTCGACAATACAAGTCTCTTCAGGAGTACTCATGGCCAAAATAATTGAAATCCAAAGCTTATATAAATGTGATAAAATTACAACCTAAAAGCAAGGATTTGTGATTAAAATATTATTATGAAAACAAATTGTATAATGACTGTGTAGTAAAGATAGGTAAAACCCTAAAACATGCCAAAAACATTTTTTTATAAATGCTCTATATCTTAAACACATTTGAATTTATCGTATCCTAAAGCATACGATATGTGGTTTATTTTTTTACTACGCAAAGAACACGAAGATTTGAAAAAACAGAAATATCTCAAAAGTTATGAATGTTTTTTTTCTATATTAAACTTAAAACACAAGTGGATTGACGTTTTAATCAGCCTATTGTACACCTGAGATAATCCCACCTGATTTTCACTTGTTTATGTTTATGATATAAAGTCGACAAAGTATGAAAAAAACTTTCTGAATTTGGTGTGTCTGTAGAATCGAAGTTTAGGTTCAAATTATCAACATACAATAGGTATTATATATATAGAATAGGTAATCTCATATTCAATAATCATGAAGTAAAGATGGACGAATTGAAACATACATACCACTCTTAAACAATGAGTCTTAAATCCTTCATTTTAATTACTATATGGATACACGCTTTGAACAGCCGAAAGTGAAAATTCCCTTTTCTGCGACATATAAACAAACTTTCAGTTCTTAAAATTGGCCACTTCCTTGTGTGACATTCACTTTCAATTTTCATCAATGAAACGGATGAGATATATAAAGAAGAAACTTTAAATAAACACCCGTCCTATGTCATGTTGGTATTGAACAGGTAAGTTTATGCATGATGAATCATAACGACAGTTTGTTTTTTTAAAATCAAGGAGAAATGTATTAAAAAGGCATACAGTAATTTTCCCAATTTGTATGGAATGTAATATTCTTGAAATTTATCCTGCCGAACTGACTTTAAATAAAGATAATGCTGTTGTCTGTTCTATGGTCGGGTTGTGTTCTCTTTGATACATTCCCCATTTCCATTCTCACTTTTAACAATGAACACTACACCCTTTCCTGGATCATGATATCTTTAACGGGAAGCTCAGTCATACCAAAATTTATGATAAAAGAGATGATTTTTCATTTCCCATTGTTAATTGTCCATTGTTACCATTGTACCTTTGTCACCATCTTATGGTGTTTATATATATCAACTTGTTCGATTCGCTCGTGTAGCGTATTTAATTTCAACGAAAGAAATCTCTGTATTACTGAAAAGTTATTACACCAAGGATTTTCGATATCACAAACTAGTCTACATTAGTGTAGAGTAGTATGCTGATCGGAACTGGAACCGCGTGGGATTTTGTAGCCTCTGGCCTTTGATAGTCTTGTATATTTTTAATTTTACTACATTTATATATTTTGGAGTTTAGTGTGACGTCCATTTTCACTGCACTAGTACACAATTGTATTAAAGGCCAGTCGAGGACCACCTCCGGGTGCACCGGGAATTTTCTCGCTGACGGGGTGGCCTTCGGCTGTTCTCTGCTTGTTGTCTCTTCGAAATATTCCCTAATTTCCATTCTCAATTTTATCATAATATTAGAAGAGTTATCTGTTTATTTATGATTAAATTAAAATTTAAAAAAAAAATCTAGTTTATACCCTCAACATATTCCTGTGACAGTCCTTACCTCGTCAGTTTTTGTCTTAATAAGATATTTAATCCGGAGAATATGGTAATGATGATAGATATTTGATGTTAAATTATGTTTAATTATAACCTTCATATACTTGAGGTAATTTGCATGTGTAATTGTTTAAAATCCTACATTGATAAAAGCTGACTGACGACCTATGTCGTGTATTCTTTTAACTTGATAAAATTGAGAATGGAAATGGGGATTGTATCAAAGAGACAACAACCCGACCATAGAAAAAACAACAGCAGAAGGTCACCAACCTTCAATGTAACGAGAAATTATTAAAGTATTTTGTTGAAACACTATAAATCAAACACGGCTTATCATATTTTCCGAAACCAAACCATTATGTTATGCATTTATCTTTTTTAAATCGTGAACAACAGAAGTCTTTTTTTTTAAATCTCTGATAACCAATTTCTCTTACACCCCATTTACACTGGCAACGAAATTGGAGCGATCTTTATTTGAATTGATCTCAAAATGACCAGTTCGCGTTTACATTGCACAAGCAAGATCGTCTAAGTTAATCCAGTGCGTTTACACTATAACATAAAAAGCACCGATCTGACCTTTATTTCCATATCTAACTATAACATTCACCGGAAAAAAGATCGATCGCAATCAATCTAAACGTTTACACCAAAAAATAATCGATTCAAATAAGAATCTTTTTCAAACCACCTTAAGAGGTACAGTCGGTATATAGGTATAACCCTTTTCCGTTAATATTTCCTTGCGACCTGTCAGATACTGACAATATCAATTCAGATAGTGAAATATGCTGCATGTAACCTTTTATTGTTAGATCATAACGGAAAGAAGTGTTACATTTTGTTAATTTTATTTGCTTTGTTTATCTGTACTAATATGTTTGCATTTTAACCCGCCAGGAATTCATGTTTTGCAATAAAGATTATTTATTTGATAAATTTCCTTTTTTTTTTTTAACTTGCCTATGTCTGCCGAAACATAGATGTAATAGTCGAAACAATAATACTTTCTACTCGTCTATATTACAAATATTCGTAATAAAGGGGGGCTAGGATGAAATAAAAAAAAAAAAGGCAGGACAGGATTTTGAGTAAAAAAAAAAGGCAGGATGAGTAACTTGGCAAAAAAAAAGGCAGGATGACAATTGTTGTAAAAAAGTCAGGATAAGCTAAGAAAAAAAAGGCAGGACCGAATAGACTGAAAAATAAAAAGGCAGGACAGAGATTACAAATAAAAAAAAGGCAGGACACAATTTTTCATCCTAGCCCCCCCCCCCCCCCCCCATAAAAATCAAATGGTAGCTCCCTTAAACTGGTTTGTGACAACTCTTCGGGTGCTCCCAGAAAGGAGGAAAATATGACTCAATAGAAAAAAACTGGCGCAAAAATAGTTACTTCCGTCTGACTTTATCTGTGTATACATTTACCAAAGTGGCTAAATTACAAAATTTATCCTTTTTTTACCATTAATAGGATTGAAGACTGCAAGCTGTTCTTTAGAGAGGTAATAAGACCTTTTAAGTACAGGTCCGTGTAAGAGGCAAATCAAATAAAAACTGGTAAGTCCATAAACACGGAATATGGTGAAATTTTGGGAACTTTGTAATCATTTATAAAAGTGACAAAACCATAGTATTACATCGATCGGAGTGGCTATTTGTCCGGCTAGCCGGACGAATAGTGCCAGGGCTATTTGTCCGGCCATTGTAATGCGCATGTCATATAATGTGCGTTCGGAAGTGCGTGTAACATTATCTTCAGGAGCACCAAGGGGGCGCGTGTAATCTGATTTTCAATTTTAAGATCATGGCTGAAATATTTGTGATAAATTTTGCAGTTTTCGGAATTTGACAATGGAACACGATATTATATGAACTTCCAAGAATGATATAATCTTATGAAAGGGACTCTAAAAAATTGAAATCACAAGGAAAATGGGAAATAAAAGATAATTATATATAATTGATCGGAGAATTAGTTTTACAAAATTATTCGATTCGCTACAGCTGTGTACAGGTGGAAAAGATGTTCAAAGCAAGTGTAGTTGAAAAAGGCCTTTACAATTGCAGGTCTAACTGAATGAAATTTAGCTTAGTTACAATCCAAAAATGAGTCTTGCAAGACAAGAAAAGAAAAGAGAAATTTGGGAAAAGGAGCACATTGTGACACCCGATCCCCTCACGTAAATAAAATAAAAAACAGTGTTGTTTACTCTTCTGGGGGGGGGGGGGGGCATTATAGAAAAATCTCTCACCTTTCACTCAAAATATGGATAACTTTATGTCAATTCTCTTTTACAGCTACAGACATAATAATTTTGTACCTTTTTCAGCTAGACAAATCCTTTACGTTAACTTAAACTGCTCGAGTCAAACACTACCCAAGTTTGTTTTACAAGTAAATTCTTCTCTCTTCTTATATAAAAAATATGGGATATATATGATTTTATTCTAATTATTCGTTATCCACATTGGACTATATACTAGTATGAAGAAAACAACAATTTCAATTACCAGTAACAAGATTAGGCCCTAACACTAAAGATTTCAAACATGTGCTACCCCCTGGTGATGCTGAAGATATATTACACGCACACACAAATATTATAGTGACATGCGCATTGTATTGGCCGGACAAATAGTCCTGGTACTATTCGTCCGGCTAGCCGGACAAATAGCAACTGCCTACATCGATGTATGCCATATTTGTCTTGAAAAAAATAGGTTGAATGCATTCGCCGTCCGCATATATACAGCAGTGTAATGGCATTGAAAGTACATGAAGTAGGTCAACATCGATATATTTGATTTTCTGTAAACAGCAGATGCCTAGCACACAATTTTTTTTATATTTGAAATCAGTTGATACATATCTTCTCTTTCAATGAAAAGTTTGGAAATTTTTATTTGAAAAATGTTATTCACTAAAGTAAAGTCATCGAAACGCGTCATTCACCGTATTGTTTATCTCCCTTGCTTGGTTACCTCTTTTTAAAAAAAGGCGCGTAGTCTGCACAACAACAATAACAAATGGCAGACGAGATGGTCCCGCCAGACATGAAGGGCAGTATAAGTCTGTCTTAACCCATTCATGTGGGATTTAATCCTGTATGTAATCAGGATAAAAGTGTACGAAAGCTCGCTGAATGTAATGAAGACATAACGCCGCGGCAGACCTCAGACTGCATGGAGGTTGCCAGACTATCCACGAACCAGCCGTGGACAATGCCAATGAAGGAGAGTTGATTATGATATCACTGAGATGTGTTTTTTTCAGGTAAATCAATATGCTGTCTCTGTCCCCACACTCTGTTTGCACAATAAGTAATACCAACTGGAGTCTTCAACAAAGAGCCTTGGCTCACACCGAACAACAAGCTATGAAGGGCCCCAAAATTACTAGTGTAAAATCATTCAAACGGGAAAACCAAAATATGCTTATTTCATTGTATTTGTAAATCATGTATAAGGTTGTTCTGAGTTTGAGACTGTTTAGCAATTTTTTTATATATATAAAACATGATCAATTGGAACTTTATATAATTTTTCATTGTGTTCTTACATGTATCACACTAACTATAAAAAACAAAAAATTCCTTGATTTAAGATTCTAATGGAATAGATTCTTATGAAATGAATATAAATAAATGTACATGTAGTCTTTTATTTGGAATGAATTCAGTATCAATTTACATCTATAAAAATTGTCTTGTGCATTTCTTTTTCAGCATACAATTTTCACCCATGTTTTAGAATCTGTGAAACAGGATTGGTCGTGTGTGGCTTCACTTCTTGAGAATTTTATAATGACTATAAATATCAACTTCTTTAAAGTAAGACGTTGTTCTTCTATCAGATAATGCAGCATGCTACATGTACCACTGTGGACATATCTGGTTAACTTATGCTTACAAGAAGTAAGAGAAGTAAAAGAACAGGTAACATACAATGTATATTACAGAAAAAATTGTGCTAAGTAAATATATGATTTAAAATTTCAGTTTCTTGTGTATAATTTGAACGTCCATTATCACTGTACTAGTATGCATATTTTTAGGGGCCAGCTGAAGGACACCTACAGGTGCGGGAATTCTCGCTACATTGAATACCCATTGGTTACCTTCAGCTGTTGTCTGCTCTATGGTCGGGTGGTCGTCGCTTTGATATATTCACCATTTCCTTTCTCAATTTTATATGGTAAAAGCAGAAGACAACAATTGAGAATTAGCATGATTAGGGTCGAAATCAAAAGTTCAATGTAGGATAAACACTAACCCCCTTACTCTCCTCTTAACTTAATTTGGGAAAAATAGATTGATCACAGGAAAGTATAAAATCATTTCAATTAAAGAAAAATTGCAGCAATTTTTACCCCCACCCCAAACTATTTGAATTAAGTTTATTATCCTTCATTGATTTTTTTTATGTTTTCCCTAAGCATGCTAAGTGACAGTAGTTTAATGTTCATCTTACAGCTAATTTCTTGTAGAGTAGAATTTTTATTTTGAAACGTTTACCCAAGCTTTGTACAACGTAAGACTGACATCTTCATACAATAAATATAGGCAAACGTAAACCTGTAAATATAATGGTTAAAAGCAATTGGATGTTATCTAAATTACTATTGTACAATATACAAACAAAGTAAAAAAAGTCTTGCCCTTCATGCATTAGGAAATTAGCTATAATCTTTATTTTTATTAAAGCACATATGTTTCTTGAGACATTGCTTTGGAAAAAAACAACCTAGAGATATCATTTAAGTTATATCTATAAAATAATATAATTATAGTTTTGGGAAAACTAAAGTAGTAAAATTGTTCACCATGTCAAAAGCTTTCTAACAAGAAATTTAATCAGACAACACTTGAAGGGTTATTGCTCTTTTTCTAAAGAAAATTTGGGTGCATTTTGTTATAACCTTGATATAATTTTAGATGTACAAATGTACAAATGTTACGTACATGTATGTATACTCATAAACTTATTTTATGCCCCATGCCATAGTGGAGGTGCTTTAAGTTTAACCCTTGTTTATAAAAAAAAGAAGATGTGGTATGATTGCCAATAAGACAACTCTCCACAAGGGACCAAATGACACATAAAGTAACAACTATAGGTCACAGTACAGCCTTCAAGAATGAGCAAAGTCCAAACCGCACAGTCAGCTATAAAAAGCCTGGAAATGGCGAGGTAAATCAATTCAAAAGAGAAAACTTACAGCCTGATAAATGAACCAATAATGAGAGAAAAACAAATATGTAACACATAAACACAGTCTGCGACGTTAAGCGGTAGCCCGAAGCCCGTGTCTAGTTTAATTAAGCTCGGACTAGTAAAAGTACACTGCCGATAGTCCGACCGGTCTAGTGCATATCTGTGTGCACTTTTTTAATCGTTACCGTAAGTTAACTGCCGAATGTGTCAATACAACGCCATCGAGATCAATAAACTGATACTCACTTCCTTGCAAAAGTAGCGTAAACCAGTTTTTACGGTCTCCCTAATAACCGATTGTTCAAAATAAATAAAAAAAGCGCAAAAACGGTCAGTACCACATGTTTTCAAAATTTCAAATTTCGGTAGTTATTGATTAATTTGTGTTGCATAAACTAAATAAAATATAATCATAACAGAAAATAAAATAAAAATGTTCATTTTTGCATCGGAAGACATTAATTCGTAACTGTCCGCTTGACATCTTGTGTATTTAGACGATTGGTTATTAGGACGACCTTGGTGACTGGTTACCGTTAATTTTATGAAGAAGTGGTGCCAGTTTTGTTTTCATATCGAAAGATAAAAGTACACACATAATTTTACATCGTTACATGGCTTCATTGTTGAGGTGGTCGGATAGTGCGAGACCTGGAAAGGCACCAAAAAGACCGTCTCGCACTTCCGACCAAGTTACAGAAGCAAAGAAAAAATACAAGGACAAGCGCGTCAGAGAGTTCAAAACCCATTGGACGGACGGTCGTCCCTGGCTCAAGTATGATAATGAGAATTCTGTTATGTATTGTACATACTGTAAGGAGCAGGGAAAGGGAGGGAAATTCGTATCTGGGTGTACGAATTTTAGGATTGACACCATCCAAAATCATGAAGTCAGTTCGCCTCACATCAGTGCAACATCTGTTGCCGAGAGGCCACTTCCTCAGAATTCACTGTCTGCAAAGGCCATTAACTCTATAAAACAAACTGAATATGACAGACTTAGCATTCTCTTTCGTAATGCCCATGCTGTTGCTAAACATCATCTAAGCTTTAAAACTTATAATGTTATATGTAAACTGGATCAAGCTAAAGGTCTTGATGTTGGCAATAGCTACCTGAATGACAAAAAGGCCTGTGAATTTGTCAAAAATATAGCCAGTGTTTCCAGAAATGAGACCAGAGACCTTTTGAAAAAAACACCATTTCTGAGCCTCACCTGTGATGGGTCATTTGACTTCATGGGGGATGAATATGAGTCATTGTGGGTAAGAAGTGCCCAAAATGGAAAGATAATTGAAAAGTTTTTAGATTTGGGTACTGCTGAATCTGCAGGATCTCAGGACATATTTAATTACATGAAAGCTTTAAGGATGCTATTAAGTCATCTAAATTGTATGATAAAACCATAACTCTTCTTCTTGGTAAGTTATTATGTTTGGCAATAAAACAATTAATAATTATCATGATTAAAAAGTCCTAGTTCATTCAATTCAAATGCATTTAGCTTATTATATTTTACATGTATGCATATGCAATGTATGTCATGCATTGATGTATAGCAATTTAATGTCAAAAATTTATACATATACACCATGGCATACATTGTACCCTTATTTATTAATCATGTAAATTTATTTACATAAATTTGTCTTACAGAAGATGTCTTAAGTCAAATTTTCAAATAACTATTTTACAGGTCTTTACTACTTGTACCGCAGAGGTCCCAAACAGAGGAAAGCCTTAAAACGAGCTTTCAGTGCACTTAACATGACGAAAATACTTCCAACCCGTGTAGGAGGAACTCGTTGGATGCCACACATGCTTAGAGCAATAAATGTTATTATCAAAGGTTACAGGGGATTTAAAGCTCACCTAGAAAGTGCTTCACATGAAAATCCAAAAGCTGAAGGACTTGCCAAAATTCTAACTGATGTAGCGGTTGTCACATTCATGTTAAATTTAAAGGTATACATGTAGAATAATAAATCATTATTAAAAACATACATGTACATTTAGAAGTCAAAATATTTTTAAGATTGCTTTATTGATTTTTGGTTTTCTTTATCTTGACATGTCTGTTTTGATTTTTGACAATTGTTACTACTCTTATACGTACAATGTAATTACTGCTTTACAAATAATGAATGTGAATATGAACTGCATATTTAAATTTCCATGTATATGACAAACTTATATATGTATTGAATTTTAATTAATTGCATTTCATTTAGGAAATCATATCACCTTTGAACAGACTATCCTTGATTCTGCAGAAACAGAACCTAACATTGTATAATGGACATGCACAGATCAAAGCAACTACAGAAGTTCTAAAAATATGCAAACCAAGTAAGTTATCTTGTAATTGCATATATGTCATAGCATAACTGTCTCTGATTGTACAGGTTATAATAAGGGCTATTCCAGAAAAAAATGTATGGGGGGGTTGGAAGGCACTTTGTAAAATAATACATGGGTGATGGGTATCAGAGCAACTTTTCACGCTATAATGCACTATAATTCTCAATTACAATTGTCTGGGTGGTGGGTGCTGACAAAAACTGCTTTCCAACCCTCCCATACATTTTTTTCTGGAATAGCCCTAAGTAATTAAATAAATACCTGTAATCATCAATATCTCAGTCTATAAGCAAATTGTGTTTTATGGTGCAAGCAAAAATATGTTTCTCATTTTTTAACATGTTTAATGAATAAGTTTTTTTGTCATTTTAGAGTATGGGGACCATGAGATTCATCTTGTAAAGAAAAATCTCAAGTCCACCTTAATAAGGTCAGGCATGGATATAGAGGAAGTTAACACAGAGTGGGCCATTTTGAAATCTTTAATATATCAAAGGTAATTAATGTTTCTGCTCATTGTTTGGGTTGTTGTCTTTTTGGCACAATGTTTCCATTCTCTATTCTATAAAAACTAATTTTAGCTTAATGTTACCTATAGGGTAAACAACTCCTAACTCTGTATTCATTTACTCCAATTTTTTGCCTTGAACATCTTAATATTTTTAAAAATAAAATATCCATATATGTCTGATATTGAATATTTACAATTTTGTGTATTAATTTTTTAAAGCAATTGCTTTTATGCTATCGCGTATGGCCATCTTTGTGACCCAGATCAGAGACTCCGCCCATATCAAGCCATAGTATTATGTTAAACAGGCTCCTGGTCTGTCATCCTTTAACACCTATGTATGTTTTCTAATGCAATACATAGCTTGAAACTTTAAAAAAACGTTAGTGGATTTAAGAAGTTTCAGAATATGTTCTTGTAGATGTATTTTTGTATTTAAAGGGTCAACCGTTTGACTATCAAATAACATAGAAGTCCGAGTGAAAAAAAGTACATTTTTATAACTGCGATTCCGTTTTCCTCCGTTCGTACGATGTTTCAACAAAATATGGATTCATTTCAGTTGTTGATTTAGTATTGAAAATTTAACTGAATTATCTCCTATTAAATACGGTTTTATATGTTTAATTTGTGTTTCTTTAAGAGGTCAGGTGCTCTTGTTCATTCATAAAATTATCGTTCATTCATACATTTATCGTAAAATCAAAATCACTACACAGGTTAATGCGTAGTGTCAAATGATTACCTGTAATCTAAAAATAGACAAACTTTGTTTGCGCAAATAATTTAGCGGAACGAAACCTTTGTTGAAAACACATAACAATAAGTTCGTTTTCCTTTTCTGTCAAACTCAGTAATATTTATCGATCACCTTACTAATGAAATGGACCCGTCCAAACGTAGTAGATGCCAAGTCGGTCCAGATGAAGAGATATTTCAATTTGGAATTTTCTAGTTACATAGATTGAAAAAAAGTACGTCTTTTTAAATATCATGATCAAAACTGGGAATGCATAACAAATGTCAGATGAAACCATTATCCTCGTCTTTTCAGTGAACAAGTCTACTACGTTTGTTGACACTCGACGGTCCACCGTGTTAGCAATTTTATTTCACATGTTTTCGAAATATTGAAGATCATTTTTCGCAATGTTTCCTGAAAATTGATAAATGTCAAACAGTCAGAGCTCAGACATAAACAAGTCGATTTCTGTTTTTGACTTAAAGAAGTCAAAACATGTATTTATTATAAAAATGTGTTTTCAATTTTAGACTTATCTAAGTCACAAAATGACAGACTTGTTTAGGTCTATTTATGCTGATGAAAAAACTTACGTGACTTGGTGGCCAAAGTACACCACCTATGACAGCAAAAACCTGTCTGAGTGTTCACAAGGACTTGAGCTATCTATATTTAATTATCTAATTGAACATCCTTACTAAACACAGATGTTTTACCTCATTAAGTGTGGATCCAGGTGGTTGCATTGTAAGGTTAATTAACATGATTCCCCCATTTTTTAGACTCTCATTCATATTTTTGTTAAGAAGACAAAGCATAGGCTTTCAATGTTGTCATTATTTGATTTAGATGCATGACCTTTTTTAAATATGCGTGGGTCTTGAAGTTAACCAATTTTGGTAACTTATCGACTTGTAGGAGTCGATATTTGCAACTTTTTGATTCTGATCAATCATTTCTTGCTTAACAATATTTGACTTATTAAAGTCGTATTTTGTCTTGCATTAAAGGGAGACAAATCCTAAAACTTACAAATTTAGACCTCTATGAGTCAAAAGCAGATTCAGACTTATTTATGTCTGAGCTCTGACTGTCAAAGCAACGTAGAGCTGTTTGTTTTTGTTCGTATAATAAAATTGAGAATGGAAATGGGGAATGTGTCAAAGAGACAACAACCCGACGATAGAAAAACATACAACAGCAGAAGGTCACCAACAGGTCTTCAATGCAGCGAAAAATTCCCGCACCCGGAGGCGTCCTTCAACTGGCCCTAAACAATACAGCAGTGATAACGATTTAATGTCATGTTTGTCTGTGATGACCCCCCCCCCCCTTTTCGGGATTGCATGAGAATTATAGTTATCTCGTACCCACATGCACTTGTTTCTATCCATAGGAAGGTCGGCTATCCATATAAAACTATTTTGGATAGAAACAAGTGCCTGTGCTCGTACCGCATCAGAAGGACATACATGTATATCAACTGAGCAATAATGTTTGGAACTTAGTTTTAAAAATGATGACAAAGTACCATTATGAAAATATTTTTATTAAGCTGAAATATATATTTATTCTTTACATGTTTATGTCTTGTAAGATATTTTATTTCTTTCCCGTTTTTTAACATTTGCGTCTGGAAAGTTGAAATGTTTTAACTTAATCATTTGTGTTAATGGTTAAATATAAATTAATAATGAAAATTGTTAAAATTAAATCAATAAAGGAAATTATTGCCCAGTTACAAACACTACCAGGGGATAATCCATGATGATTTCTTTTTGAGTTATATGTTTCAGCACATGTATATTTGACCCCAACTTTAGCCTGGTAAACGTGTTGTCTCCTTGTGAAATATAAAACATATTAAAAATGACTTTCTGCTAAAGTCTTTTATTTATATAAAGTTAAAACCTTCTTACTTCTAACTAGACAACACTCATGTCAGGTTTAATTATTATATATATGTGGATGAAAAATAAAAGTCCCCAAACATTAACATGACAGCAATTGCTTTTACAGCCTTTAAGGCTTTGATTAGGTACAATAACAGACTTATAGATGGTGCCTTGACATGGGGATCTGTGTTTGAAACATTCAGGGATGGCCTTGACAATATAAAGCTTGTTATAGATGCTCTGCTCAGTCTACCACCAACAAGTGTCAATAACGAAACTACATTCAGCAGAACCAAACTCAGCAAAGGCAAGAGGCGGGGTCATTTGAAGATGGACACATTGAAGGACTTGATCCAAGTCGAAATTGAGACTGCTAATGTTGAGCAGTTTAACCCAAAGCTGGATGGTAATTGTTCATTCAAAATTATTTTTTTGTCTGCATGACAGAAAAAATTGGATAATATTAGCTCAAAGTTGAATTTATTCCTGTTTACTTATTTTCAATACTTACTGTCCTCAGTTCACTGTATCATTGTATGCCTTTTAAAACACATACTTAATGTCTTATGTATTTTCTCCCATGCTGTTAAGCTCTTTCAAGACAAAGTTTTAATAAGTTTAAGTTTCCTCTTTGATTACATATTAGTCTGAATAATTGTAAACTTAATTAAAATTTCTGACAAACACTGTTTATTTTTTTTAAATAATTTGTACTGTTTCAGATTACCCCTTCAGACAGAAGAAAAAGAGTTGGCTATTCCAGACCATCACGGTTAACCGAGACACTCCAAACAAACACAGTCGACCAAGAAACTGTTGTGGTTGGTCATGATGAGATTGATACACCAGCTGCTGGTCAAGACATCCAGGTATTTATTGTATTTAAAATACATCACATAGTTCATAAAAGCATTCAAATATTTGTAATTTAAAAAAAAACCATAAATACTTTTAAGAATGAGAACCAGCAAAGATATAAATTTCTGCAATATCTTAATTCTAATACACAACACAGCATAAATTATTTTTCTTTGTAGAGAACTAATTACTATATATCATGCAAATTATTATAGTCCAAAGTTGTTGTAATTATTATACCCCCGCTTTAAAAAAGGGGGGGTATACTGTTTTAACCGCTGTGTCCGTCCGTCAGTCCATCCATCAGTCCGTCCGTCAGTCAGTCAGTCCGTCCCACGAAACTTTCGTCACAATTTTCTCAGGAACTACAATACAAGGATTTCTGAAATTTGGTTTCAGGGTTTATCTAAGTCAGCTATACCGTGTGATGCATTTTCAGATTGATCACTTGACAACTTCCTGTTTACCGAACACTTGTATGATTTTACACATGATAGCCAAGTTGAAAATTTTCGTCACATTTTTCTCAGAAACTACAATACAAGGAATTCTGAAATTTGGCTTCAGGGTTTATCTAAGTCAGCTATACCGTGTGATGCGTTTTCAGATTGATCACTTGACAACTTCCTGTTTACCGAACACTTGTCTGATTTTACACATGATAGCCAAGTTGAAAATTTTCGTCACATTTTTCTCAGGAACTACAATACAAGGATTTCTGTAATTTGGTTTCAGGGTTTATCTAAGTCAGCTATACCGTGTGATGCGTTTTCAGATTGATCACTTGACAACTTCCTGTTTACCCAACACTTGTCTGATTTTACACATGATAGCCAAGTTGAAAATTTTCGTCACATTTTTCTCAGGAACTACAATACAAGGATTTCTGTAATTTGGTTTCAGGGTTTATCTAAGTCAGCTATACTGTGTGATGCGTTTTCAGATTGATCACTTGACAACTTCCTGTTTACCGAACACTTGTATGATTTTACACATGATAGCCAAGTTGAAAATTTTCGTCACATTTTTCTCAGGAACTACAATACAAGGATTTCTGTAATTTGGTTTCAGGGTTTATCTAAGTCAGCTATACCGTGTGATGCGTTTTCAGATTGATCACTTGACAACTTCCTGTTTACCGAACACTTGTACGATTTTACACATGATAGCCAAGTTGAAAATTTTCGTCACATTTTTCTCAGGAAATACAATACAAGGATTTCTGAAATTTGGTTTCAGGATTTATATAAGTCAGCTATACTGTGTGATGCGTTTTCAGATTGATCACTTGACAACTTCCTGTTTACCGAACACTTGCATATTTTTACACTATTAATATTATCCACTTGCGGCGGGGGTATCATCAGTGAGCAGTAGCTCGCAGTTTACTTGTATTCAACCATGATGTACATCCACATCAAATTGAAATGATTAATATTACAAGGTTTTGATATATATTTTTTTCAGATGATTGTTATCAACCAAGAAGAAGATTGCAGTACAGATGAGGATGAGGACAGTGGTGAAGAAAGTGAAGATGAAAATGAACTTGCTGAACAGGAGTTGTTCAGCAAATTGAAAAAAATCATGAAAAATTATGAAGAATAAATATATAATCAATTGATATAAGCTTTCTTCTATTTTTGGTCTGCATCAGAAAGAGTGATCTCTTTAACTTTCCAAAGTCAAATTTGAATAAACAATATGTGATGGCAAGGGGTTTATATCTACATGTATACATTTAATTTACATTTACATGTTTGTCTTCAATTCAAAGAATGGAGTCAGTTTTGTCAACAGTTTTGAGAAGGTTTTTATTGAAGGAAAGTAGAATTTTTCATATAACATGGAGAAAAAACTCTACATTTTTGACAAGATTTATACACAAAAATGTAACCTCAGAATGCAGGATTTTACATCTAATATTCCAAAATTTTCTTGGGGGGGCATGCCCCCAAACCTCCCTAGCTGGTTCGGATCACTTCGTGATCCTCACCGGGGACACAGATTTTATCCGGTCCAGTACATATAAATTCAGGCTAGTATTTTTTTTTTTTTACTACCCCATAGGGCTAGTTATTCAAATAGTTTTTGGCACAGACTGTAAACAAACAACAACCACTGTATGTCTGTACTCTAACTATTTATACAGAAAAGAAGATGTGGTATGATTGCCAATGAGATAACTCGCCACAAGAGACCAAATTGACACAGAAATTAACAACTATAGTTAACTTTAGATTGCCTTAACCAAATGTTAGTAAACTGTTAGACAATGCTTATTACCACTAAACACAATTAAGTTTGAATATTGGGGGCGTCACTTTAGTCGTTCTAAAGTTATGCCCCTTTACAAATGGTAAAATTGCTATTTTTTTTAGTTTTCTTCCTATTTCTGTAGTTTGCCTTAATCTAATGTGATAAAACTTTTATACAATACTTTTTAGTTATTTTGTGTATATTTAAATTGCAGAGTAATGAATATCTTATATTTCATAGGGATCAATACTGTAAATTCAGAAATTGTTGCGAGGTTTTTATTATTGCGAATAATGCGACTGAGTTGTAAACGCAATAATTAAAACTCGCATTTTGTAATATTTTAACTGAATTAAGCATGACCTTTCTCAAAATCGTAAAAATTAAAATCGCATTCAAGTGTAAAATGACAAAATCGCAATAATAAATGCACGCAATAATTTCTGAATTTACAGTATACAGGGATATTGCTACTCTGAGGCCCATGCAGGAAAGTCATATTGTGATTCAAAGATGGCAAATAAGCGCAAAAAGATAAAAAGTTGGGTTGCAAGTTGAAAAAAAACATTGCAACAGCAGCTGATATGAAAACTGTCCTTGACTCTAGAACAGGTAAATTAACAAAATGTACATTGTTCAAACAGAAAACATAATTACAACACAAACTCACCGCGATCTAAATGTGACCTGTTAAAATAAGCAAATCTGGTTCTATACACAATTTCAGAGACAGTCTGATTCTCTTAAGTAAATTTCATTTCACAAATAAATCTGACATGATAATGACAAAATGTTAGACGAGTCACAGACTGAGGCTCACATACACATCAGGGGCGGATCCAGCCATTTTAAAAAGGGGGGTTTCAACTATATGTCCCCATTAAAATGCATTGATCGGCCAAAAAAAAGGGGGGGGGTTGCAACCCCAAGACTCCCCCCTGGATCCGCCAATGCACATGTTACATAACCCATATTTAACAGAAAAAATTAAAGCATTGGATAAAATGATCCATGGCATGTTGTTTGAAGCCCCATGTGTGATATTATATTAACATAATTTTTCTGGTCTGTGTATCCATCTGCTTGACTGTTTGTCTGTCTGTTCCTTATTATACCTACCCCCACAACAGAATTTTATGATACTTGGTAGATAATAAGGACAAACTATGTAGATGTGCATATCAACAGGAAATTACGATTCGATTTTTTTCTATGTTACTCCCCTTTGAACTTATTTGCTGTAACCCTTTCATGCCGAATGTATCCTTTTGGTATACCCGCGCGCATGCCGAATGTATCCTTTTGGCACACCGGTGTAGATGCCGAATGTATCCTTTTGGCACACCGGTGTAGATGCCGAATATTTCTATTTTTAGACGGTCACAGTGCAAACAGTAAAAATAATGTTTAAACATGTTTCTTGGCCCCATTGCTTCATGGATGTTATGATAAACATCAAATGCATTCGATATTTTAGTATCGGGCGTAAAAACACTGTTGAAATATGTTTTTTTAAAGATTGTTGAGGGAAAAAAAAACTCGTGAAAAACAAAATGGCGGAATCATAAACAATCGTGGTCAGGAGTTTCATTTCGAGTTGAAACATTTAGAAAACTTGACCTGCGGTCATGAAAGTGGCTTAACTTGAACAAAAGTAGTTATTGTAAGTATATTTTGGAGTTGTGAGAAGGATATTTGTAAAACAATCTGAAATCGAGACTTTGATTGTCGCCATCAGGTGCACGACTGTAAATTATTATTTCTCGTTGCCGTTTGACAGTCAACCTTTCATTACCGATTGAGTCAGAGTCTTTTGTCATCGTTTCAGACACTCTCATGAGTCTGTAGTGCTACAGGTTTTCTTTCTTTTCATTGAAAGGCTGTACTGCAGTATGTACTAAGGTCGACAAAACGAAAGTCCAATTTCATTTAAAATAGAACCGGATATTGACAAAATTGACAGCTGAGTCTATAAATAGTGTGGTTCATAAAACATGTGTTGTTACATCTCAAAGCTTTATTATTTTACATAAAAATGCCAAGATGATTATTTTATTTTAACAAATCGTTTTCTTTCTCATTTAAAAAAATATTGTAAAAGAAGGGAAGTGGAAAAAAAAAAATTGTTTTGGAAGGGAAGGGAAAATTATTTTTTTAGAATTGGGAAGGGGAAAAAAAAATTTGCTGAAGGGTAGTGATTTTTCCCCAAAGTGAAATAACATAATGTGTTGTCAGCTGCTTCTGATTAATCTTGAGATTGCATCATTTATTATTGTAAAATAATACTGTTCCTGTATGTTTCTGAAAACAATAGGGGTTCAATTTTTTGTTTTGGAAATTATGAGGAAGAACTCCCCCCTCATGTTGCACACACAAAAGATGAATGACCAGTGTAGCAGTGCCTAAAGTTTATTACAATTTGTAATGCCAATACATGTATAAGCAACCATTTTTAACACTAGGAAACATCTTTTTCGTGTTCAAAAAGTGACTTTAAATGGTATATAAATTGCTTCTTCTCTCAGATGCCAAGTCATATACATGTAGTTGTAAAAAGTAAGAGAAAAAAGTAATCAAATTGGAAATGGGATAATGTACCACATTAGGGTCTTGTAGCTGTCACCTTGTAAGTCAGCTTCTTTAAAAATTTACACTGTTAATGGGACTAGCACACATGATAAGCAGGGTATCTTCATACCACATTAATATATAGGCTTATATTGTAAGTAACACTTGCTGCTGGATGCAATAGATTAATTAATAGACTGGTTTAATACAATGGTTATATTCTAATAACAACCTCAAGTAATTTTTATTCACTTTTTGACAAATCATTCCATTAAATAACCCAACAATATAAACAGAAATAAAAAAAAAACAGTTTCCATTGTCCTCACTCAATTTCAAAATCAAAATTTATGATATGAATCCTCCTTTTCAATGAGTACACAGCAATATAAACTAAAACAAATTTCATAGCTTCCAAATGTTATTACAAACTATATCCGCTCCCTGATGTAGCTTTCCATCAATGAATTTTAAAACTGAATTTTGCAGTAAAACATGTACATGATTTATTAATTTAATCTCTTATGGCAATTGTTTTCAACGACTTGCATCTGTGTGTACATACCATGAGTTTAAATAAAACAGTACCCAGTAGTTGTCTGCATATTTTCTATCCTTTACCTCTACTGCATGTGATTAATAAATTTAACTATGATGAAAATAAATTTATAAAATATTAGTTATCAGCTTTTGGTATTTATTTGTGCTGCTTTAACAAACATCAGTTGATGTATTTGTCAATTTCATGTTATCTTATACATCCTTAATTTTGACTACTTAGTTTCAACAATTTTCAAAAAAATAAATAATTCAGTAGGCTCTTTATCTTGAGATCTATACAGCTGAATATTTGCTTATTTCTTGTACATTTATTTATGCTTAAATATTTTTTATATATTATAAAACCACCATGACCCAAATCAATTTTTTTGGAAATTTCATGGATTTAGAACTTTGAAAAAAATCACTTAATGGGTTTATTTACTAACTTTTATTTATTGGAAAGCTTTATCTCATTCACATGTGGAAGAATTAAGGCATTACTGGGATTAAGTCATAAAGTAAAGAAGTCCCATCGATTATTTTTGCAGTTAAACAATATTTTTAACTAGTTCAGTAATTGCACATCAAGGCTGGGGGTATTATACAACTCGTCTGGAAGAGTTATTGTCCGTTATCGAACCCGAGTTATCTTTCTTTTCGAAACCGTAAACAAATGGCGGCCAAAAATCTACGTGAACGACAGTCTCGATTTACAAGTATTTTTGCCAAGAAAACGAAAACGGAAACAGGTTTTGAAAGAAAATAATTCAGTAGCTCATAGAAATAGAATTTCGAATCACACGTGTGCTTAAGAAATGTTGCCGAATGGAAGTGAAAGTGATATACGGTCATGACGGTAGGCAATGACAAAAATTATCTTCCGACTCAATCAATCTACGTTTTCAACACGCGTTTTTAAGGTAAACTAATTTTCACTCTATGAAAAGGTTACGGACGATCAACCTATGATATTTATCTACATTTTATCAAAATTTGACCGCATAACTCGCTACGGTTGCCGAGTTTTCAATGACCCAAACTACGAGGTCGTTTTTGCTGAAGCACATGTCAAATTAATCCCGGTCAGGCAAACGGCTCCTGCAAATATATTTCGGCCAGGAAATCCCGCGAAAAAAATAAATTCAGTAGCGAAATTGTTAATGTACTTCTGCAAAAGTGTCATTGCAACTCCTCTGAAACTACACAACAGAACTTCATGAAACTTTGTAGATAATAAGGACATACTATGCAGATGTGCATATCAACAGGAAATTATGATTCAATATTTTTTCTTGCACAATTTTTTTTTACTTACACTTACTATATTTCTTTAATGATAATTTGGGGATGTGGGGTATGTCCAGGATTTTGGCCAACCAACCAAGATGGCCGCCATGGCTAAAAATAGATGATAGGGGTAAAATGCAGTTTTTGGCTTGTAACTCAAAAACCAAAGCATTTAGAGCAAATCTGACATGGGGGTAAAATTGTTTATTAGGTCATGATTTATCTGCCCTGAAATTTTCAGATGAATCAGACAACCCGTTTTGAATTGGTAATTTTAAGGAAATTTTGCTGTTTTTTGGTTATTATCTTGAATATTATTATAGATAGAGATATTAATAACTGTAAACAGCAATCATGTTCGGCAAAGTAAGATTTACAAATAAGTCAACATGACTGTAATGGTCAATTGACCCCCTAAGGAGTTATTGTCCTTTATAGTCAATTTTTAACAATTTTCATAAAATTTGTAAATTTTTAATAACATTTTCCACTGAAACTACTGGTACAAGTTCATTATAGATAGAGATAATTGTAAGCAGCAAGAATTTTCGGTAAAGTTAGATGTACAAACACATCACCATCACCAAAACACAATTTTGTCATGAATCCATCTGCTTCCTTCACATAGACCAAGGTGAGCGACACTGGCTCTTTAGAGCCTCTAGTTTGAATAATGTTATAGATAATGTTATAGATAGAGATAAACTGTAAACAGCAATAACGTTCAGCAAAGTGAGCTCTACAAATCAGTGAACAGGATCAAAATTGACAATTGACTTCATAAGCACTTTAAAGTCAAATTTTACAATTTTTCGTAAATTTTTGCAATTTTTTTCAAAAATCTTTCCTGAAACAACTGAGACAAATTTAAATGTACTTGGACCCAAATAAACATTATGGTATTTTTTTTTTTTTTAAATGTAAAATGTGTCCAGTGACCCTGTCTGCCTAAAACATGGCAGACATGGCTAAAAATAGAACATAGGTAAAAAATGCAGTTTTTGACTTTTCCATACATGTATCTCTGAAACTAGAGCAAAAGTATAAAGGTTGCATTATTCCATGCATCAATTGTAAATAAAAATATCATGTGAGCAACACAGGCTCCTTGGAGCCTCTAGTTTAAAATGTTTTTCTTTTCTTCAAAATATCATGTTGATCTATGCTGTAATGTACACACATTTTGTTGAAGTTGAAAACATGATCTTTGAAACGGTTTATAATTCCCCTCATTATTATTTCTGTTCACAGGTGTTGCTGGATGTCAAGTCTCTAAATGTGCTAACAACACCTCATAACACAAACTGATAACACACAAGTTAGAAGGAATAAATGATTTTAATGAGTTGTGAGTTGAAAAAGATGGTATACTACTGAGGAAAGCCTACAACATCGGCAAGGTAAAATTTATTCCTAATAAATCCATAGACCAAATGGATTTTGGTAAACGACAGGAAAATAAAACAGAATAATGTGTGATAATATCAGGATTTGATTTACCTGTTAATGTAACTGGAAAAATCAAAATGCCTAAAACAGTTGGTGCAGTTAATCTCCATGAAGGACCAGAAATGAAAAACAGAAAATGGTGAAGACTCATCCAGTTAACCTCTCGTCACTCAGAAAGTTCTGATTATATGCTGTTCTTTTGCTCAAAAGTTGGCTGTGTCATTAGATTTGCTACCTTAAATTGACTTGAAAACCATCTATTGATAGCTATATATATATATGTAGGAAAGCATTGTTAACAGTTGCAACAGGAAACAACCTGACACTAGTGGGCCAGGTTGTGAAATGAAGTGGTATTTACAACCAAAAAAAACCAAACCAACATCAACAGATGGGACTGAAAATGAATTTTCTATAAGTAATAGGAGATAGGCTTTAAAGAAAGACAGGAGAATATCAAGATTTCCTTATTATTTTTAGCTCACCTGGCCCGAAGGGCCAAGTGAGCTTTTCCCATCACTTTGCGTCCGTCGTCCGGCGTCCGTCGTCGTCCGTCGTCGTTAACTTTTACAAAAATCTTCTCCTCTGAAACTACTGGGCCAAATTGAACCAAACTTGGCCACAATCATCATTGAGGTATCTAGTTTAAAAAATGTGTGGCCTGACCCGGTCAACCAACCAAGATGGCCGCCACGGCTAAAAATAGAACATAGGGGTAAAATGCAGTTTTTGGCTTATAACTCAAAAACCAAAGCATTTAGAGGAAATCTGACACGGGTAAATATGTTTATAAGGTCAAGATCTATCTGCCCTGAAATTTTCAGATGAATCGGTCAACCCGTTGTTGGGTTGCTGCCCCTGAATTGGTCATTTTGAGGAAATTTTGCTGTTTTTGGTTATTATCTTGAATATTATTATAGATAGAGATAAACTGTAAACAGCAATAATGTTCATCAAAGTAAGATTTACAAATAAGTCAACATGACCGAAATGGTCAGTTGACCCCTTTAGGAGTTATTGCCCTTTATAGTCAATTTTTAACCATTTTTCATAAATCTAAGTAATCTTTTACAAAAATCTTCTCCTCTGAAACTACTGGGCCAAATTAATCCAAACTTGGCCACAATCATCTTTGGGGTATCTTGTTTAAAAAATGTGTGGCGTGACCCGGTCAACCAACCAAGATGGCCGCCACGGCTAAAAATAGGACATAGGGGTAAAATGCAGTTTTTGGCTTATAACTCAAAAACCAAAACTTTTAGAGGAAATCTGACATGGAGTAAAAATGTTTATCAGGTCAAGATCTATCTGCCGTAAAATTTTCAGATGAATCGGTCAACCTGTTGTTGGATTGCTGCTCCTGAATTGGTAATTTTGAGGAAATTTTGCCGTTTTTGGTTATTATCTTGAATATTATTATAGATAAAGATAAACTGTAAACAGCAATAATGTTCATCAAAGTAAGATTTACAAATAAGTCAACATGACCGAAATGGTCAGTTGACCCCTTTAGGAGTTATTGCCCTTTATAGTCAATTTTTAACCATTTTTCGTAAATCTTAGTTATCTTTTACAAAAATCTTCTCCTCTGAAACTACTGGGCCAAATTAATTCAAACTTGGCCACAATCATCTTTGAGGTACCTTGTTTGAAAAATGTGTCCGATGACCTGGCCATCCAACCAAGATGGCCACCACGGCTAAAAATAGAACAGGGGTAAAATGTAGTTTTTTGCTTATAACTCTGAAACCAAATCATTTAGAGGAAATCTGACAAGGAGTTAAATTGTTAATCAAGTCAATATATATCTGCCCTGAAATATTCAAATGAATTGGACAACCGGTTGTTGGGTTGCTGCCCTCCAATTGGTAATTTTTAAAGAAATTTTGCTGTTTTTGGTTATTATCTTGAATACTATTATAGATAGCGATAAACTGTAAACAGCGATAATGTTCATCAAAGTAAGATCTACAAATAAGTCCACATGACCTAAATGGTCAATTGACCCCTTAAGGAGTTATTGCCCTTTATAGTAAATTTTTAACAATTTTCATTAATTTGGTAAATTTATGTAAATTTTTACCAAATATTTTTCTCTGTTACTAATTGGCAAAGTTCATTATAGATATAATTGTAAGAAGCAAGAATGTTCAGTAAAGTAAGAACTTCAAACACATCACCATCACCAAAATACAATTTTGTCATGAATCCATTTGTGTCCTTTGTTTAATATGCACATAGACCAAGGTGAGCGACACTGGCTCTTTAGAGCCTCTAGTTTTTATAAAAGTATTTGTCACATATTATTAAAGTACATTTTACTAAGCATGCTAAGCAATCACTCTTTTGAATAGAAGGTTAAGATACATATTTGATCAATGAAAACTAATTTATATTAGAATATATGTTAAAATGATTTTGCTTGTACCATCATGACCATATAATTATTTAGTTTTGAGAAAATTAAACATTCGAACAACTTATTATCTATCTTTTTTTTTATTCTTTACTTCCATTATCTCCAATTGACTTTCTTGCTTGTAGTAAACATTGAATTTAAGTTCAATATTATCAATATGCAAATAAGGGTGGTTTCACTTTATACATGTTAGTTCACTAAAGGGATAAAATTCAGTATGCAAGACCATTGACTTTTGCATATTTACACATTGACGAAGAAAATGGGGGCACCTGTTTATATTTGATTTAACTGCTTGTAACACTAAACAAATATTTTGCAGGAGTACATGTTTATCACATCTTAAATAAAAAAAATCAATGTGGGAGACACAAAACATAGTAATCGTTTGCTAAAATTTCTACACTAAAGTGCTGTGTGATATTTGGATCAATATATTGAGAAAACTATTTGGTTCTAAGAAATCAAATCCTTCATTTATATCAATTCAGACCCTGTTGATGCTTGCAAGATAACAACACAATTATTGTGGACTTTGGCTCATTACTAATGTAAATCATAACATTTTTCCCCATGGAAATAGTTCAAGCGACCCTCCTCCCCAATCATACACAAACAAACTATATATTGTTCCACTCAAAATGCAAAATATTAACCCTTTAAACCCTGATATATCATATGTATAGGAATTGGCATGACATAAGTGAATATTTCACCTATATTTGATCAGCATGGGGCGTAAAAATCATAGATAACTCTGAAAAATTGACGATTTTGATGGTGCTGCCACCTACAACAGCGAAATATTTCCAAACTTTTTTTTGTTTCGATTTATTCTATAGGGCTTCTACTAAAAGGGAATATATAATAAAAGTGTGTATGCTGTTGCTGTTTCTTAAAAAAATATAATGAAATTAGATGAAATTTGCATTTTTCTAAAATTCATTTTGATCACATTTCCATGGTTACGGTTGCTAGGGAAGAAAATATTTGAAATCAATTTTTAATCTGTTTTCATATTACTATACATATGAACTCTATTTAAAGTGTAAACTTGCAACAAAAATTCTATTATTTAAGCAAGATAAATTACTTTAAATTTTTGTAGTTTTTCTTGCTCATTTTTAGCGGCCATCAAGGGGAAATTTGAAAATGAATATTTTTAACACAAAAATTATTTAAAAAAAAAAAAAAATCATATTCAAGTTCTAATAGGGTAAATCCATATCTAGACTATGAAATTTGATCAATTTGCCAACATGGACTTATCACTGTTTGCCTGATTCTTACATGGACCTGTACTTAATATATATATGAGACAATATCTGAAAAAGTAGTTTTTGGCAATAAGAAAAAACCAAACAAAATTCTTTAGACCGGGTATTTTAATAGCACAAATCGAAGAACACGCATTGGGGATCTAGGAACTGTTGTCTGTAATTCAAACAATTGTTTAAAAAGGAAACAATGGCAATTTTAAAATTAGTACAAAAAAATCCAGTTCTTTCCTGTTACCAAAGTGAATCAATTTAAAAAAGTTTCTATTGGGAATACAGAATAAGTTTCAGACACTATTTGTGGTTTACTAGTATATCCTGCAATAGTTTATCAAATGCCAATTATTGATTTTAGCATTTGCAATACAAAAGGTTTAGAAATATACTTTAATATACAGGGCTCACACTACTTCAGAATTATAGGGAGAAGTGACTTCTCTTTTTGAAACTGATAGGGAGAAGTGGTGAGATTTGAAAGAGAAGTGCTCATTCGCGCGGTGCGCTGCAATGTTTGGATTTTACAATAGTATAAAGGGCAATATGTAAATAATGTTCTTTTTATATTGTTCAATTCATATCTAAGTAAAAAAATTACAATTAAAGTTACATTTGAAATTAAAAGTTGTTTAAGCTTTACTAAAGTTCTTGTGAAAAACTACAAACTAAATATCTAGCACTTAAAAAAAAAAAATAATTTAAAAATGTAAAGAAATTATTATATATCAATTACAATTTAATTTAAAATTATCTTGTGTATGAAATTCAGTGTTTCTAATAAAAAAAATATAAAAGTTATTAACCTGGGCCATAATATATTGATATTAGTATGATAGTCTCAGAGTTAAGCAACTTTAATCAATAGTTTGAAACAATCCATAAAAAATATAGGGAATTATATACACCAATCAATTAGATCATGTAGATGTAACCAAAAGTCTCTTTATGCGTGTGGAATGCGTAATTTTTCCCTTTGGGATCAACATTCTTCTGTCAGCTGTTCCATTCGTGCGTCCGTAGTAATTATTGTAAAAGTACGGATTTCGGTCATAGCTGCTCCGGTTCAGATCCGTAGTTTAGAAATCGGTCAATGGCGGACGAATGCAAGAAAATTTACAAAAATAAACGATGTTTGACAAGTTATTTGGAAAGGAACATGACGTTTTTAATCCAATAAATGGATTAAAAATTTACTGGAGGCAACTTTTATCACGTTTGAATGAAGTAATAAACTTATTTTGCCGCCGAAATTTAGGTTGATGTACGTTTTCGAGTAACAAGCACCGGAACTTGCAGAAATGCACGAAGTGATAAAAAGTTGTATTTTTATCAAATAACCTGCTACACACTGCGAAGACAATGCTTCAACCTCTTTTCTAAAGATAATGAATCGTTTATGTCTGAATTTCTTTAATTATCAATAAAAAACTGATGTTTCATCAACTTGGTAAAAATTGAAAATGTCCGATGACGGAAGCGACTGAAAGCGACTATCGTCATGGACAGGGCGACTTGTTTTCGCTTTTGGGGGTCGAGGAAAGCGAAGTGACGGTCGGGAAGGCGACTTCTTCGCCCAAGTCGCCTGGTAGCGTGAGCCCTGAATTTTTATAGTCAGATATGTCGGTAACATGAAAGAATCTTGAGTAACAGGACAACGGTAACAGGACAGAGTTGGTAACAGAAAGGATTTTTCTGCTTTATTTTAAAGTTTAAGAAAAATACATCATTTTAGATTGGTCACAATTGGAAGATAACAGCAAACAATGTCATTTATTCTTTGAAACTGTACAAAGCGAAGGAGAACCAATCAAGGGAGTTAACTTTGTACTCTTTTCAAAAGTTGTAAACAAACAGGTAAATATGAATTTTATGCCCCATTTATTGGCATTATGTTTTCTGGTCTGTGTGTCTGTTTGTCCATTCGTTTGTCCATTCGTCCATTCGTTTGTCCGTTTGTCTTCATGAAAGAATCTTGAGTAACAGGACAACGGTAACAGGACAGAGTTGGTAACAGAAAGGATTTTTCTGCTTTATTTTAAAGTTTAAGAAAAATACATCATTTTAGATTGGTCACAATTGGAAGATAACAGCAAACAATGTCATTTATTCTTTGAAACTGTATTTGCAAGATGAAAAATCTGCCTAGGTAATGAAAAATGCTAATATAAATTCCTTTCTGTTACTATCTACTATACTAGAATTGCACAATGTTCTCTGCTGTTATCAAAAGCAAAAAACCTATTTTTTTATTCAATATACTGTATATTATTTTGAAATTTATTTGATATGGTGGTGGTAACTTGTATTAAATGAAATGGTTGGCATATAGTAGATTAACTTTTCGATTCTTCTGGGAAAATGTCTTAAACATCCTTCCTGTTACTGATGATGGTTATGCTGTTACTTTTTATCAGGTAACATGACAGAACGTAACAGAAAGGAATTACCCGATAGTTTTTGTCCTTTTTATCACATTATTAAATGTAAGTGTATTTCCTGTGACATATAACTTTTAAAAAGATGATATAAAAACACACCTAATGTTGTGGTGCACACTTAAAAATATTCTCAGAAAGTGTAAGAAAAGGCTATAACAGGATAGGACACCAATAAGTATTTTTCTATAAATTCTTACGTTGGATGGGCTTGAATTTTCAAACTATTTCTTTGTACTAATGCATTCAGAAAATGATGCTCTTCACAATACATAATGGGAAAATAACTATTGGTCTTGTAAACGTTTCCACAAGTAAATAAAACTCAGTGGTAACAGGAGGGAAATCACCCCTGGGGACAAATTTTTTTTCTCTTAAAATTTGCAAAATTTTATTACATGCTTTAGTTATAATATAAAAAGACAAATGAGGGGCAAGTTTATTATATAATATATCATATATGTGAGGATCGGACGCCTGTTTAATTAATTTGTATATTATTTAAATGATTTAGTTTTCAAAAAAACACAGGGGACAACATGATTTTAGGGGGGGTTGAACATTTAAATTACTTATAGTATAACTAATCGCCGTATTTGAATATCAAAAATAAGACAACACGTGACCGAACGACACATGGATTAAACGAGTGCGCATCACGAGTTTAATCCATAGCGGCGTTCGGTCACAAGTTGTTTTATTTTTGATATTCAAATGCAGCGATTAGTTATACTTTTTATTACATTGGCTAATGGCCTTTTTTATGAAATTAGTGTAGATAATGTAAGGAACTATATGTTTTTCCTACGCATTCACAATTTGTTTTGATCCGACATTATCGACGTCTTGACAACACCTATGGTTGTATGACGTCAGAGAGTGAAATAACCACGTTTATTTCACATCTGAAATTATCGGTTTTTATTTAACTGGGAAATCAATGTAATTTATTACAACCAATGTAATAAAATATTTTATTGGAAGAAATATATAAGAATAAGTGTTTAATTGGCAAGAGTTGGTGCATTATATAATTTAGTTTATACTGAAACTTAAAATTTTCAAAAAAGATGGTTGAATAAAAAAATAATTGCTGGTGAAGTGCGGGACATGGAAATTAGACTTTTTCAGATATTGTCTCATATATACTTTATTTTACATGAAGGGCGAGCGCTATTTTGTGAACCAGTGGCAGTGCTGCAGCCTGAATATCTCAGGGCAGAAGGGTGCAATAATCCATTTTCAGGGAACCATTCAAAACCAAAATAAATGCCAAAAATTCTCAAATATGTGCCCTTAATATTCATTAAAAATGTACTTTTAAAATTCTTCAAAATTAACCATTTTTATCAAACATTACTGTACAGAACTGTTAACACATTTTGTGTTATTAGCACATATATTTAGCCAGTTATTTTGGCTTCTTTTTAATGTTTGTTGTACATTGTTCAGGGAGTTTTAATGTCACTTTAAATTTACAGGGCTTCCAAAAAATAATTGAGCCAGCCGGACATTTTTTTTTTCAATCCCTTTTTTATCACTGTAGACCTTGGTTGTTTTCGGTTATCTACATGTAGGTACTGTAGATTAACTGGAAAATAAAAGTCTTTCAACCGCAAATATTATGGGCTGTTTATTTAGCTCAATGTTCAAAGTTTTGGTTTCCAAAATAATAGAGCTGTGGATAATCCAGTTTTGTCTACTTAACTTTTAATCAATGTCATAATATTTTCTTACCAGTGTCCTTTTTCGCTTATTTAAACGAGTACTATGTTAAGTTTTTATAAGAAATGGCTTTTATACTTTTCAAAACAACAACCTGAACACACTCATCCATTTTGTCATGCCAGGTATTTGCAAGGGATGACTAACATGACTAATAAGAAAAACACACAATTTTTGGACACGGTTATGAACAATTTTTTGTTCATAAAACTTATCATTATGTTCCCTGTGTGAAAGATCAAATATATCAATCACTTCCTTGTTGAAGTAGTTGCATCAAACAATACCATACAACAGCTTTAAGACATGACAGCTATCATTATGTGAATAAAATCTGAAAATCATGAATACATGCAACTTAAAAATAAACGTTCATAAAAATATATCTAAATTTGGTATCCATTGTGACGACCTCATTTTCATGGTTCAGTGGTCTTAGTTAATTTTTTTTGTTTTGGTCAATTTCTCAGATACTATTAGCATCCAGTCTAATTATATTTGGTGAATGGAATGTTTGTAAGGTGTACATGTCTGTCTGGCAATAATCATCTGACCTTGACCTCATTTTCAGGGTTCATTGGTCAAAGTTAAAGTTTGTGATTTGGTCTATTTCTCGGATACTATAAGCATCAAGTCTTATATTTGGTTTGTGGAATGTTTGCAAGGTCCTCATGTCTGTCAGTCAGTTTTCACTTGACCTCGACCTCATTTCATGGATCAGTGAACAAGGTTAAGTTTACAGGATTAAGTCCATATCTCAGAAACCATAAGCAACAGGTCTTCTATATTTGGTGTGTGGAATGATTGTAAGGTGTACATGTCCAACTGGCAGGTGACATCTGAGCTTGACCTCATTTTCATGGCTCAGTGGTCAAAGTTAAATTTTTGTGTTTTGGTCTATTTTGCAGATACTAACTATAAGCATTCAGTCAATATATTTGGTGTATGGAATGATTGTAAGGTGTACATGTCCAACTCACATGCATCATCTGACCTTGACCTCATTTTCATGGTTCAGTGGTCAAAGTTAAATTTTTTGTTTTGGTTTATTTCCCAGATACTATTAGTTTTCAGTCAATTATATTTGGTGTATGGAATGATTGTAAGGTGTAAATGTCATCTGGCAGGTGTTATCTGACCTTGACCTCATTTTCATGGTTCAATGGTCTTAGTTAATTTTTTTTTGTTTTGGTCAATTTCTCAGATACTATTAGCATCCAGTTAGTTATATTTGGTGAATGGAATGTTTTTAAGGTGTACATGTCTGTCTGGCAATAATCATCTGACCTTGACCTCATTTTCAGGGTTCATTGGTCAAAGTTAAAGTTTGTGATTTGGTCTATTTCTCAGATACTATAAGCATCAAGTCTATTATATTTGGTTTGTGGAATGTTTGTAAGGTGTACAATTCTGTCTGGCAATAATCATCTGACCTTGACCTCATTTTCATGGTTCATTGGTCAATGTTAAATCATCAATGATTTGGTCTTTTTTCAGATACTATAGGGATAGTAGAACTATATTTGGTAAAGGCAATAATTGTAAAGGTGTGTATGTCTGTTAAGTAGGTGTTAGTTGATCTTAACCTAATTTTCATGGTTCATTTGTCAAGGTTATTTTTTAATGAGGTTAATTCGAGATACTTTTAACAATAGGAAAACTTTTGTTGTATGGAATGAGTCTATAAACTACATTTCTGTCTGAAAGGGTTTAGTTCACCTTCATCTCATGTACAGCTTATTTAATGTAATGCTTGTGGTATAAACTTCTTTTTTATACTTTCAACATAAATTATATTATGCGTGTCCACTCTTGTTTTAAAAGATTTCAGCCAATTTAAACAACTTTTGATGTTAAAATGATACAATTGAAACTTTCCTGAATTTCATTAACTAATTTATGAATTTATAAATTGCTAAGAATTACAAATGAGAAACTATATTGTTCATTGTTCATAACAACAGACACAGAAATATCGGGACACTGATGATCATGATGATACAAACATTGAAAATTTACCCTAAATGCCAAAAGTAATTTATGTGTGACATGATAAAATAAAATCATAATACATCATTTACATGTAATATGTGCATTTGTAATCCATGGAATAAATACGTAGTTTATACATGTAAAATGTTTATTACATTTGTTCATAACCTCCTTGTGTCTGAGTTATGAACACCATAATTCACCTGTTCAAATGGAGTTTATTGTACACTTAGAACTTATGCCTTGTTCACATGTAATGCAAATTAATTCTCATTATCGAATGCGCATTAGAAAATGATTAACATTTCAATATTTTCAATGTGCATTGAATTCGCTTTGATGTCTGTGTGAAAGCGTTTGACGTCGTCAATTCACATTTGAATGCCCATTCAATTCACATTATATGTCCGTGTGAACTCACAGACGCTTGTGGAGTGGACCCCCCTTTTTTATTTGTTACTGTTTATGTCAGTGAGTAAGTATATGACCTGATGTCCAATTACTCATATGGCCACTTGTTTGTTCATACCAATAATCATGAGGAATTGTTCAGCATTTAGTCCAGTAGTGTTTGTTCATACCAACAACCATGAGTAATTGTTCAGCATTTTTACCATGATTACTGTCTCTGGATCAGTATATAATGCTATCTCCAGTTTCTCATATACTAAGGCACTTATTTGTTCATACCAATAATCATGACATGACTGAGGAATTGTTCAGCATTTATTTCTGTTAATTTCTCTGAGTCAGTATTTGATCCTATGCCCAGAGTCCCATATAACCACTTGTTTGTATTTTACCAATAACCATGATAACCACGAGAAATTGTTCAGCATTTATTACTGTTTATGTCTGATCAGTCCATTAGGTGGATTTTTGAAAGGTCAAATTTCTGATCATATGGGCTATCCAATTTACCAGCCAGTGATCATGGTGATAGTCCAAATTTCCTCCTCATCAAGTCCTATTACAGGACCTACCTGTTGTCTATTTATTTGTTCTTGTCTTGAAAGTGCATGAATTAGTTGCCACTGAACATTAAACAACCAACAATCAATTAAACTTAAGGTTAACAGGGGTAATGCCATCTGCGGTGTTAAAATACATGTAACTACGCTAAAGTCTATTTTTCTTTGCAATATAATGTTTTTTCAAATGCTAAAATTTTATCTTTGTATACATGTTTGCTAAAATTTTATCAATTTTCTGCAAAGCTAAAATTTTATCTAAGTTGTGGATGCTAAAATTTTAGCTTTTGGTCTGAAAAAGAACCAGCTAAAATTTTAGCTCTCCTTTACATTACTTACTGATTTAAGCTAAAATTTTATTTTTTGCTTCAGGACTGATGAAGATTGTACAGCAGAATAAAAATGATTGCTCATTTGGGATTATCTCTTGTCCTTGATATATAGTTAAACAAGTGCAGAGATATTTTTGCCTGAGCTTTTGTTCTTTTTCATCAATGTTCAGAAAGAAGAAATATAGAAGAATAAAGAAAAAATTGGTAAGTTTTTGAATATTGATAAAGTTATAAAATTTTGAGGTATAATTTTAGTTTTTTGCAATTTTCTTTAAAAAATCTACTCTTGAGAAAATGAGACAGTCTCAAAATATAAAATCCTCCCTTAATGTTTGTTATCTCAATAAAAGAAACAAGATAATGTTAATGTAAATTCGCACCCCATTAACCAAACTTCCTAAACCAGTTTCTAATATCATTTCTTTTAATATGTTACACAAATAAAGTATTGTATCTGTATTTACATTTGTACTTCTTCATGTTCTTATGGCGTTGCATTAGTTGAAATACTCGGGAGAACAATACGCTGATACATCAGTCTATGTCGGCATAATATCATATGTTGAGCTTTAATAGGAATATTGTTGTAAATTGTTAATGAATCCTTGCTGTTGTTTGTACTTTATCGTTGTTTAAACCAAGTATCGACATTGAACAACAACTTTTTTTCTGTGATGATTGTTATCCTCATTTGTAAAGGAGTAGGTCCGGTAAGTACCGATTTTGGCCTCAAATTTCAGGTTCATCTGACGAAAGATTTTGACCACTTTTTAAACACTTAAGTGTCTATTTAATTTGAATCAATTAGTTTGTGTGAAAGATTTAAATTGATTTTGTCATTAAAAACGGCCCGGTTCGAGCTCAATTATGAAAAATTTACCAAACATGCCGAAAAATGTCACTTTTCAGATGGTTTTCGTCAAAAATGAAAGTGTCCGCACCCGTGTTCATCCTCAATATTTATACATGTTATGTATTATCATAAAATGTAACTTACATGTTAATATTAAGGATGAACACGAATGCGGCCACTTTCGTTTTACACGAAAACAGTCTAAAATTTAACTACAATGCTAGAATTGTGAAGATTTCAGTAATTTAGCATGACTAAATGGTGCTAGTACCTGATATATGTGCATTGTATTGTCAAAAACAGCCCATATTTATGTAGCAGAAGCATTCTACTGTACAATGAATAACTAACAGTTTATATTTTAACAATTTTGTAAAATTACTATATTTTGGGGCCAAAAACGGGTCTTACTGGACCTACTCCTTTATCACTCTTTGCCTATTTTAAATATTTAATGGGTAAAAACTCCTATCAAAAGTTGGCAAAGCATTTTTCGACTCAAATGTTTGAAAGTAACGTAATGTCGCCATTGAAGGGTGCTCGCGGGTATAAATAATTTTTTTTTGTAATATAGGATTTTGCTATATTTTTTTTTATATAATTATGCATAAACTTAGTAGAACAATGAAATAAAAAAATGGGGTCACTGTTCATCTGAGCTCATAATCTGCCTTTGAAAGAAGCATACATTTTGTTTTTTCTGTTGAACTAATAGAAGAAATAGAGGAAATATAGAAATAAAAACTAATATACAGAAATCGCTTAAATTTTACAATAATTTAGTTTATACACAGCTTATTTGTAATATTAATAAAACAAATAAAAATTTTAAGGCCAAATATGGCATTTTTGCACCAAAGGGAGATATTTTGGAGCTTTCTCAAAGAAACAACCGAATCTTTTTTTGGGTTGATTTTTGTCGATATCATAAATTAATAACTAAAAAAGAAACAAAATCGAATTTGTAATGAAAAAAACAAATGTTTAATATTTCTCTGATATATTTGTACCCTCGGTCCTCCTTAATTGTTGCCAAACTCTTTCGGTCGATAACAAACAAAAAGAAAATTGAGAAGATGACAATATCCCTTTAGCTTTACATACATTTTATGCTTATTGACCAAGACAAATAGCCCTATGACTTTATGAATTAAGGGTTATAATTTACTCAAACTTGCCTCTCATTTCAATCACGAAAAGGCAAAATAACTTCGTATTCTAATTTTTTAAGGTTACTGTAGGAAAATTCAGATTTTGTAATTACAGTTTGAACGAAAAAGATGTTTAAAATTGATTATTTATGTATTCGAACAGACATTTTGGAAATCCTTGTGTGTTTATTAGAAGTTTAATTACAGGCAATAAACATGTGTAATGTTCAATGAAAGAATATAAACAGCCACAAAACCATACAACATGTAACATCAATGATAGTTGTTCATGTCTAAATGAATCTATATTATATTGCAAGTGCTTTCATTTATATCAATAACTAATATCTTTTGGAGTTACATTTTTTTGGATCCATTTATTTCTTATCAGTTTTATCGTGAAATTACTTTCATGTACTCTTATGAACCGCCATGTTTGTTTGTTTGTATAGTGATTACGTTAATCACACAGTAGTAACTCATGTACCACTGTTTTTGACATTTTGACTTAATACGACTGTTTGTTTTGTTAACACATCGTTGTTTAAATTATGGAATTTCAGGCGACTATCCGGCAAGTGAGAGATGTAGAAAGTCATACAACCAGGTTCATCCACCATTTACTACATTAGAATATGCCTATAACATTTCAGGAATATACCAGTTGTTATCCATTCTTTTGATGTGTTTCAGCATTTTTTTTCCATTTGCTTAGTGAATTTCCGTTAAGAACTTTTTTCGGAGTTTGGAATTCTTTTTATTTTACTTTTAAAACATATTAAATAGGTTTTACAATGTTTTACAATGTCTAATTCGACATTTTCCTAAATATACGCTAAATCGATCGTTGCTACTACTTGAGGTAAATGTATGAAGAAAAGAAATGATTGTTAATGTATTTTTTGTTTTTTTTTATGAATTTACAGCTCAGGCTTTTTTTGACAACATTAATTTGAAAAATTCAATTCATTGGTATGTAAAATCACATGTGAAATGTTGTTATTATCAAAATAAACAAAGAAATATAGTGCTGAAATTTCAATCAGTTTGTTTTATCTTTGTAAAGAATAAAATTGAGAATGGAAATGGGGAATGTGCCAACGAGACAACAACCCGACCATATAATATACGACAGCAGAAGGTCATCAATAGGTCTTCAAAGTAGCGATAAATTTCCGCACCCGGAGGTAATATTAAATATTTTTTTTATTCGTATATATTAAGTCGTTGATGTTTGATGTTTAAATATACCTATGTTATATTTACCAGTTCACAAAACGAAACCTCCAGGTATTTCAATTTGACTTCATGGAATAAAATTGAATTTGACAATTCCTGTAGATTTTTGAACTGTATCTTATTTTCCAAATTGATTTTCTTACCTGTAAATGTAATGTGTAAATCAATACTTTTAAATTTAAATCTACGAATCGATTTTTATGTGATAAAGCGTTTTAAAAGGACGTAAAGATAAAACCTCTTTGGTAATAATATACAGTGATTGATAAAACACACACTTACACCTCTTATGTTGATCTAAACTAACAACATATTTTTGTTTTCACTACATGCGCCTCATACACTACATCATGTACAATGTAGATATTGATGATATATAACAAGTTATACCAAACCTCAAAATGTGTGGAAACGGATATCAAAGGCCTTTTTGACATATGCGATATACCTTTTTGTGCATACGTACATTATCAGTTGCCATTTTTTTTGCATTTTAATACATGCATGTTAGCTAAATCGGCATTTGCAATATATTTCTCCAACCCAACACCTACACTCTAAAAAAAAAAGCGTTCTACATATAGAACATGTAGAAGACAACAATTTTTCTGAAAGTGATTCTAATTCATTCATTATCATTAAATAATTTTGTTCACTAAACAGAAATTTTGGTCGTTCAAGCCGTATACCCCATTGCATACGTTAACGTATTTTGGGGTTTATTGGAGCTTACTTAAAAATTGACGAAAGGTACGTATGCATGACGAATCAAACGGAAAACTTGTTTTAGGGATCCTTTATTTTGATATAATCATAAAATCGTTACGGAACTGCGCTCGCATTTCACCCTTAATATTAGCCTAGTACATGTACTAAGGACAATTACCCTACATTCAACGACACTTATTAAATTAGATGTTTCGTGAAATAAAGGATTTTTGACCGTATGGAAGATAATACCACCAGGTTAAAGGAGATATCTCTTCAAAATATACTAAATATAATGAAGTCTGAGAGAAAGTATACTCCTAAAAACAAAACAAAAAAGGCGTCCTATCCACGTCCTCCCACAAATCCCCCCCCCCCCCCCCCCCCAAAAAAAAAACCCAACATACAATATTGCATTATTTACCCAACGAAATACCAATACAAGAACATTGTTCACTTCCCTGAGAAAATATAAGAAAAAATAAACAATACTTCCTTAATTTAATATTTGCAACGTCCACAATGAGAAAATGAGAAATAGTTGACCCTCATACTTTGTCATATATAGGTGCTCATTTAATAACCTGAAATCACCGCTTCTCTCTGAGTAATATTCATTGTCACCTTGTGATGTGACCACACAACGGAGCGTTTTGCTTCTGAAAATTCTTAAAATATTAGCTACTGGATGTATATGTGTCTACCTCCAAAGCACATTGTGTTTTAAAACGTCATTATGAAATTCACATTCATAATAATCCCCTTCAACTTTTGAAGTTGAAATGATTGCTCCCATAAATTGTTGTTTGGCTTTTCTCTTATTTTAGTCGTGTAATGCTTGTTTAATAGTGTTAACTTTGTTACGATCATATTAAACTGAATTTGCAATTTAAGTATTAGTTTCTTATTTATTGCCTGCTTTGTCAAGATTCACATTACTTTTCGTCATTTTTTACCATAACATTAATACAAAAAAAAAGACTCTGTTTACTCACATTTATGTCACATTGTTTGTGAAACCATTGCAGAATAATTGCTTTGCAAATCGCGATGATTCATGTTGAATATTTGATGAAACGGTACTTAAGAAACATATAAACAAATGTGAACCTTGTTGTTTAACGATTACAATAATATCATTAAAATATTCATCGTGAAAATCGTGCTTGAATAATTCCTGCGAAAATATATGTACTCGTGGTTAACGTATTGTATTGACACTATTTTTCTCTTTTTTTTCTGGTATTAAAAGCGTGTATTATTTGCGACATACCTATTTTTTAAAAGATAAATTTGATTTAGGAAAGAATGCTGTTTATCAGATAAAACAAAGACCCTTTTAACTATTATTTTGGAAATGTCATATGTGCTCTATTTACGTTCGTTCGTACCTTTCGTCAATTTGTAAGAAAGCTCTAATAGAAATGGCCAGGATATTAACGAACGGACATTACTTGACGAAGGAACGTAATATTAGCGGTCATTGTAACAATTTGTATGGATTGCGTTAATGTAACTTATATATTCGCGCGTTTTAAAACAAGTTACCATGACGTTAAATATTATGACGTTTTGAAATACAACGTTTTGAAATACAACGTTTTGAAATACAACGTTTCTTAAAGAAAACGGTATGGAATTGCAGGAAGGAAAAGAAGATTTTGTTGACGAAGGCTTTGTTATAACAAACGAACGTAAAAAAAAAGGTTACAAACGATCCAAGTCCGGAACAGTTTTTGGCAGTGCAGGATGAGGTTTTTTCAATATGCAAGGCAAAATATACCAACAAATCATGGGGAGCAAAAAGAATAAAGGATGCACTAGGTCTTCAGATGGGAGAAACTAGTATAAGAAAATATGTGTCAAATTTTTTATACGACAAAGACTTGGACAGTATATTTTACAGGAGCACGACTGTTACTGAATTCCACAGAAAGGTCTTGTCAAAAGGTGAACTTTTGGAAGAAATACAAAAAAATCACAAAACTGATCATAGAAAAAGTGATACGGTGTACGAAACTCTGAGGAAGTCTTTTTTTCCCAGTAGTTCGGGAAAACATTCGTTTACTGTTTAAGCTAAACATTAAATGCCAACAGTGTCTTTCAGCAGTTGATTTACCTAAAACTCAAAGAACAAGAAGGCCAATTCCAGCAACCTATCCCAACAGTAGATGGCAAATGGACCTCAAGAAGATGCCTCCGTCACATGGTTACAACTACATATGCAATATTGTAGATTGCTACAGCAGATTTGCATTTGGGGGTGCATTAAGCACAACACAGCAAAAGAAGTGGCTACAGTGATTTTACGCTTTATATACATTTTTGGACCACCTAGAATTTTACAAACTGACAATGGAAAGGAGTTTAATAATGAAGACTTAACAGAAGTTATGGCAGAATTTAAAACAAGAAAAATTAACGGAAGGCCTTACCATCCACAATCACAAGGTAATGTTCTGCATTTATTATTAATTTTGAAGAGGCATTCATAATGTTTGCTGAATAAATAGTGATAGATGGGTAATTTTAAAATAAAAAGATTAATTTAAGTCATTTTAAATAGATAAATTAGTTTAAAATAGTTTAATATAAACTCAAAATAATATTTATATATCACTTGATATCAAATACATTCATTTACCAATAACATTATTGTCTTTTTATATTAAAAAAGTTATTTGTGGTAAATGAACATAAGACAAAACAAAGTCACACAAATTTATAAATTAAAATAGATTTCAAATAAGATAATGTTTTTGATGCAGTTTTCAATTATTACTAACACATTAAGATATAAGTATGCTTTTATTTAAAGGTCGAGTTGAAAGGTTTAACAGAACAGTTGTCGCCTACTTCAGAACAGCTTTTGTTGATAGTCGGGACTGGCCCAGTATGTTAGACGAATTTTACTATAAGTACAACAGCAGAGTTAATAAATCTACCAAACCTTTGACACCATATCAGAGATTTTATAAAAGACCAAATTTCTGTGTTGTGTTAGAAGATCAGGTAAAATATTAATATTATATATATTTTTAGATTATTTTAGGTTTTAAGCATTTTTATATGAATTTTATACAACATTTGATATATATGTTTTGCACATTTTAGACATCATTAGATATATAATAACTTCACGGAGAAAAAGAGTGGTTTTTACATGTACAGTGGCCAATATTTCATGCAAGTTAATTAATAACATGAATAACAGTATTATTTTCGAAAAATATTTTTAATTGAAAATGCTTTAACATTTTTTATTTAAACAATTTTCACTTTCAATACGTTGACGTACATGTATTATATATTGGTATAAAAACGTCCAGTAGCAAGTATTTTATACATATTTATAAGTGTACTAATAAGGAATAATATATAACATCCAAAAGGCTTAAGCATTTTTATGTTTTAAAATTTGAACAATTAACACTATGAGTTCGCTGAAGTTGTATAAATTAAATAAAAAAGTCCAGTTGCAAATATTTCATACATGTTTAAAACCATATTACTTAATAATTATACTATAAATCTTTCAATATTAGGTACCAATATGCAATTTGACATCAGAAGAAAAGGCATTTTTGAATAGTGCACACCTGGATGTAGAAGATAATGTTGAAACAGAAGAATTAACAGTAGATAATACAGAAGTCAATGAAAATAGTCAGGTATTATTGTATTTTTGATTTATTTGGTAAACAACTGCTGAACAGCATGAAAATGGTGAAGTAAAAGGTGTAGTTAACAAGAAAAAAATCACAGGATACAGTAAACGAGGAACATAGTTTTAGTTTTAACAGTTTAAAACAAACGGTATGTTTTTTAATAACTGCTTTGAATATTTTTCTTTTATATAAAAAAGAAAATTTGGTACATGTATGATTTCTTATGAGACTTTCCACAAGAGACCAAATGGCACAACAATTTCAAACAACTTTTAATGATAGGTTACAGTAAGTTCTTTAACAATGAGCAAAGCCCATACCGTATAGTTAGCTGTAAAAGGCTCAGAAAAAACAAATGTAAAACTTTTTAAACGAGAAAACTAGCTGCCTAAAAGGGGTGAAAGATACGAAAGGAGCAGTTAAACTCATAAATCGAAAATAAACTGACAACGCCATACATGGCTAAAATTAAAACAAACAAAAATAATAGTACACATGCAACAACATAAAAAACTGAAGACTAAGCAACACGAATTCTAGCAAAAACTAGGAATGATCCCATGTGCTCCGGAAGAGTAAGCAGATACTGCTCCACATGTGACACCAGTCGTGTTGGGACATGCACATACATACAGCATGTGGTGGGGTTAAACATGTAAGAGGGATCCCAACCATACCTCTAACATCGGACAGTCACGGTGTAACAGTATGTAACTGTTTTTAAGGAGAAATACATGTATATAACTCTTGTACTCAAGATTGTTTTTTACAAAACGGTGCAAACAAGCTAATTATCTTAGTTTTTTATACTGTTTGTTCATTAGTTTTATTTATAAAGTTTGTTTTTAAAAAGAAAAAGAAAAAGAAAATGTTTCTTAAGAAAGAATATTTATGCAAATATGGCCATTTTGGTCTAGTGGTAATTATATATGAATACAGCGTTTAAAATTATGACTATTTATACAAATGATTTACTACAGGAACAAGTTAAGGACAGCAGCACTACACTACAATCTGCGCATACAGATCGGGTATTTATTGTACATGTACCAGAGTGTGCACATATGGACGATTTATCTATTGCGCCAGTACAAAAAAGACAATTGTCAAATCAGGAGTATATGGAAAATATGTGGAGACAGAAACTAGAAAAGATTGTAAGATTTTTTTCATATTTAATATATCTTTTTAGTTTTAGTTTATCTATTTAAAGTGCCTAACAATTACCAATTTTAATTTAGATTCAAAACGTTAGTTAATTAGTATTGCTTAATTTAACATATTTTACAACTTGAACTTATTTTTATATCCAATAAATTCATTTTTTCCCACTAAGTATAATTTATATACCTATTTTTATGTAGGCCCCTGTAGAAAGAAGAAGTAACATTTATAATGAAACACCCTTAACTGACACTACAAACTCACAGATGGTTCGCAACACTGATATGACGCATGAAACACCTTTAACTGACACTACAAACTCACAGATGGTTCGCAACACTGATATGACGCATGAAACACCTTTAACTGACACTACAAACTCACAGATAGTTTGCAACACTGATATGACGCATGGAACACCTTTGACTGACATTACAAACTCACAGATGGTTCGCAACACTGATATGATGCATGGAACACCTTTGACTGACATCACAAACTCACAGATGGTTCGCAACACTGATATGATGCATGGAACACCTTTGACTGACATCACAAACTCACAGATGGTTCGCAACACTGATATGACGCATGAAACACCTTTAACTGACACTACAAACTCACAGATAGTTTGCAACACTGATATGATGCATGGAACACCTTTGACTGACATTACAAACTCACAGATGGTTCGCAACACTGATATGATGCATGGAACACCTTTAACTGACACTACAAACTCACAGATAGTTTGCAACACTGATATGACGCATGGAACACCTTTGACTGACATCACAAACTCACAGATGGTTCGCAACACTGATATGATGCATGGAACACCTCTAACTAACAGTACAAACTCACAGATGGTTCGCAAAACTGATATGATGCTTGGAACACCTTTGGCTGACACTACAAACTCACAGATGGTTCGCAACACTGATATGATGCTTGGAACACCTTTGGCTGACATTACAAACTCACAGATAATTCGCAACACTGATATGATGCAGGTACTTGAATACCTATTTTTTACTTGCACATCTTTGTAACAGTATCTAAATGGGAAAAGTTTCTTAAAATTTGAATTAAATAAATGTGGCTTTATTTATAGACATTGTTTAAAGTTCAGACTTTTTTTTTTAATTCAACATTACACTTAGTAGAATACGAAACAATGAAATTTATAGTGCAATAATATATGTATTAGTAATTAATTTTTAATATTTTTCAGAATGACGTAAGCCCGTATTACCGGGAAATATATGCTAAAAGATTTTTAGCGAATGCAATACAGACCAATTCAAACAAACGGAGATATTCTGATTCCAATATTTACACTGAGGTAATTTTATAAAATAAAGTATTATTTTAAGTCTGTTAAATAAGGCAAACACATAAGATGAGTTTCACATATAGTGTACTTTTCATACAGTGTAGCTATTCAGTTGAAGCATACATAATACTGTTTACACACAAAATGCAAACATTACATAAATTATAAACGAACAGATTAGAATGAATTATGTATATAGATATAGGAAGATGTGGTGTGAGTGCCAATGAGACAACTCTACATCCAAATAACAATTTATAAAAGTAAACCATTATAGGTCAATGTACGGCCTTCAAAACGGAGCCTTGGCTCACACCGAATATGGATAGACTTGTAATATGTTCATTTTTTTGTTTTTTAAATTTTATTTCAAATATAGCATAATAAATTAAATACAAATGTACATTTTTAATAGCAATTAATAAGTACAAAATAGAGTGAACATATTTTGTTAAAATGTTAAGCAAAACATTATTTGTTTTAAAAGTAATAAATTGCAAGTTATTTTAAAAATGAACTGAAACTAATACATGTACCGTTACTATTTTTAACAGAACAGAGAAGCATGGGATAGGGATTTGTATCCTGTTGAGTTGTTTCCTAGGAAGTCCCAAGTGATGGAAATGCAAACATTTAATCCAAATATTAATGACACAATAGATTTTAGACCAAATTCAGCACTTAGCGCAGGAACAAATGTATTTCTGTCAGGGTATTGGAGGAAGGAGATAGTAATGGACATTCAGATGGATGATTCTAAAGGGAGAGTGTACACAGTGAAAGACATTGAGAACAATAAAATCCACTGTTTATCAAAATACTTAATTCGTCCTAATTTGCTGTATTAAATATTCATTCATTGCATATTGTATGAATCTATGCATTTAAATTGAAATTGTTTTATTTTTTTCTACCTACCGATAGCCACATTGCTAAAATCTTTATTTTATTGAAGAAGTTCATAAATATAAGAAGATGTGGTATGAGTGCGAATGACAAAACTGTCCATCCAAGCTGCAATTTGTAAAAGTAAACCATTTCAGGTTATAATACGGCCTTCAACACAGAGCCTAGGTTCACAAAAAACAGCAATAACTAGTGTTAAACCATTTAAACGGAAAAACCTACAGTTGTGTATTTATATAAAAATATATTTAGCTTTTTAATCATTGTTACAGGCATACTTCAGCGTATAATTTATCTTCAAAATGTGACTATCGCACTTTAGAGTTAACCACCATTGCACTTCAGCGTAACAACCATCGCAATTCAGCGTAGCTATGAACAAGTTAAAGTCACAATGTGACCATTGCACTTCGGCGTGTTAACCATCGCACTTCAGCGTGGACCATTGCACTTCAGCGTAACCACCATCGCACTTCAGCGTAGCTATCAACAAGTTAACGTCACAATGTGACCATCGCACTTCGGCGTGTTAACCATCGCACTTCAGCGTGGACCATCGCACTTCAGCGGTACCATCGCACCTCCGAGTCCTACAAATATAATATGTCACTTTATTAGTGAAGAATTGAATTACAATCAGTTAAAAAGTTAATCAGACCACTGTTACGCCTTTAGTAATTGTAGATTTCTTATATTTCAGGATGGCATCATCATTTGATAAATTATGTGGTCCTTGTGAAGCAAGACATACAACAGAAAAAGCAGCCGTCTGGTGTATTGATTGTGATGATGGACTATGCCTCCCTTGCTTGGAACACCATAAAGTCAGCAAAGCTAGCAATAAACACCAGACCATACCAGTTAGTAAGTACGCAGAAGTGGAATCAGTTTCAGCATTGATAAAGCTTGATTGCGAAGAACATAATCAAAAGTTAACTTTTTTTTGTCAAGATCACTTGTCCAATGCCTGTGCTTTATGTATACCAGAAAAACATAAACAATGTACAAGTATAAAACCCATCGAACAACTTGCTCATAATGCAAAAACGTCAACAGAGCTGTTTGAATTAGAGAAAGGACTTAAGGAGCTTTCTAATACCCTTGCTGAACTTAATACTGACCGACAGCGAAATATCAAAGAGATAAGAGACCAAAGAAAAAACATTTTGGCGGAAATTAAATCTTTAAGAAAACAGATTGATACGTATCTAGATGTGTTGGAATCTGATTTGTTAAAGCAGTTAGAAGATTTAAGCAACCAAAATATATCTGAAATAGACAATTTACTTTCAAAATTGAAGGACAAAGAGAAACAAATTAAAAGTCTTGGAGAGTCAATTCATCAAATTAAAGAATCATTATCTGATGTTCAAGTCTTTTTAGCAACAAAGAGTGTTGGTGAAAAGTTGCACGAAGAACAAGAATGGATTTCAGCTCTATGTGACCAGGATGTAGCTAAAGAGTCAATTCTAGAACTTTCTACTGATTCACAACTCACACATTTGTTATCTGACTTAAAACATTTTGGCGTGATAAAAGTTGTCCGTACGACATGTCAGATTAAAGTTGGAGCCTGGGAGCAACAAAGAGCACAGCTTTATGTACCAATGCCTGCTGCAGCGAGAGATATTGACGATACAAAACTAGAACTGCTTAACACGATAAAGTTTGACAATAATTTGTTGATTCAAGATTGTGTTGTTGTCAATGATGGAAGAATGATTTTTACCTTTCGAAATACTGGAAAGATAGTGGTGTATTCAAGTGAAGGGCATTTATTGAAGTCAATCAATGTTTGTAAGTCTCCCTTTGGACTGGCTGTAATCAGTTCCAGTACTGTAGCTGTAACATGTTTTAACGACAAAACAATAAATATTGTGAATATTGATGATGGTGTTGTGAAACAGAAAATAAAAGTCGGGAAACCTTGCTCTGGTTTGTCTTTCCACAACACAAAACTGTATGTTATTGTCAAAGGGACAGGAATAGTTGAGTTTGATTTAGGTGGAAATCTCATTAGAACGATATCAGCAGATGTTGCAAGTGATGAATGTTACTTAACTTCGTATAAAGACAGATTTTGTTACACATGTTATAAGAAATTCATAGCATGTCTTGATAGTAATGGTAGGGAAATCTGGAAGATGAATATTGCTGATTCTGGTGTGGCAGCAGACAATCACGGAAATTATTTTGCTACAAATTACTGGGAACAGACATTGAATATAATTTCAGCCGATGGTAAAAAAACAAAACGACTTCTGACAAGCAAGGAGGGTCTCAATCGTCCTCAAGGAATCTTTTTCGACAGCAACAAAAACACATTACTTGTAGCTAATGGATTCCAGAAGGCAATGCTTTATCGCGTCTATTGAACAATTTAAATTATTTAAACATTTTAAATATACATAACATATTCAAAATTGTAAAAGTCTACACTTTATACTGTATCACTTACTTTAAGGTTTTCCCCATTGACATAAGAAAATATCAAATACTGGCTCGTCAGTAATCATGGTAATGTTCAAATACAGATTTTTTTGGAAAATACAAAACCTAGTACAAAATGTACAAAAAATAAACATGTTTACGTGCTGAGACAACCACTGAGTCCATACAATAGATGTTAGCCCCTATGGTTTTCTATTCCATTTGCTGTCATGCATCATTGCTAAAAGTAATTTTAAATGAAGAAAACATTCATCTTTCATGGTATTTTTCAACTTTTTATGCCCCACTGAGGGGCATTATGTTTTTGGGTCTGTGCAGCAGTCCGTTCATCCTTCTGTCTTGCTTCAGTTTAAAGTTTTTTGTCAAGGTAATTTTTGAAAAGTTGAAGTCCAATCAACTTGTAACTTAGTACACTGGTTTTCCCATTGGAGTTAGACTTGTATTTCTCAGGGGTTAATAAATTTTGTTATAGCTCACTAGCCCAGGGCTAATTGATAACAGGATTTTACTAGCCCTGATGGAAGAACTACTAGCCCAACAAAACTGACCTGCTAGCTCGAGTATGCCTTACAAACTCGGAGTTTGCTGCAAAATACAATGAATTCTATAAACTTTATAATTTTTATCCGTTATTCAGTAGATTTTAGCAAATTAGATACCAAAAACTTATGTCAGCAAAAAAATATCCTATTAGCAGATATATTCAATTGATTATTCGTTGATCATGATAATTAAATATTCCTCGACTATTCTGTAATAAAGAGTTGACCAAATCCCGATATGGTACAACTCTTGACCACTGCTATAGTATATGGGTATATAAAAGAATAGGAGTGATTTTTTATCAAATACATCATCACGTTTGTGTAAAAGAATTATCAGCTGGTTATGTGAAATGCTCCTATTTGTTTTCAGTTTTAAAATTCTCTTTATTAAAATAAATCAAATGACCCTAAATATTTATCATGTTTATGTGATTAAATATCACCATTCATAGTTTGTGTCTTTTATAATTGTTTTAAGGAAGTACGGTAGTATCCATATATTTCCATTTGTCACAGGTAAGCTAATTGTGGGCTATATTATTGACTACAAACTGGGCAGTCTCTAAACTGAAATTGTTTTTGTTATTAGTTTTATTTCTTTAAAATTGAATCCATTTGAATACAATGAAGATAACCATGATTGATGAAATATTATTGCATCAAGTTTAAGTTTTCTGAAGACTTTAAATGTTAAGGTTATGGTTCTGGAGGCTTCTTCAGTTTGCAAATAAAAACAAAATGGCGTCCATAACATGTGCACATGTTACAAATTTATATCTGACGAAAGTTTTTTAAATTACAGTCAAAAGGGATTCACATAAAATTGCAATAAATTATTAATCAGGTTACATTATATTTCCCCGGTTCCATAAGCAGTGTACAATACCCCCTGTAATGACAAATCGATTTTGAAAGTACGGGATCCACACCAAGTTATTTGTTCTACATGTTCTATTTTAAAACTTTTACAAAATCAGTTCAGCCTCTGGGAATCCCGGATGACGTAGTAGAATCTGATTGGCTAAGATAGAATGGTGATGAAGGGATTTTCCACTTTCTATATTGAAAAGCCAAGAATTATTTGTTACTAGTCCGTCGGGCATATTGGGTTGCAAGTTTTGGTTGCCAGAGGTCTGAAAGCTGTAGTCCCGGGCGTCGGGCTAGTGGATTTTTTAACCCCTGATTTCTATGTGTTTAGATAGTACTGCATGCTCATTTCTTCATTCAATTGTTTATGTATTATACTTTAACTTCAGGTTACACATTTATGTGTCTGAGCGTTATCAATAAATCTTGAATCTTGGGACTATTATACTAGTTTAATTATATTACTAATTTACTAGTATAATAGTCCCAGATTACATTAAGTGCTTTTAAATAATTTTCACCTGTTTTCACATTACAAAGTAAATGGTTAATTAATATCAATCACATAACATCTTTAAGAAAAGAATTTTATGATAGTATTTTTCAGTAGGTTGTAAAAATTTTAAAAAGTTAAGCACATGTGCCAAATTTAATTTACTTTTTATTCAAGAAAACCTAGAGGTATTGAAAAATATTGCTATTTATAGTAACAAATGTTTTGAACTGAGAAAACTATCAATATAGTATAGATATTGTTTTATTAAAGATGTTTAGAATATTTGCCTGTTAATAATAAATATATTGTTATGCCTTTTTATGTATATATGGCTCTGATTTGGTTGTAGATTAACATCTAAGAAATAGTTAAATTCATGTTTATGATTTGTGTCATTATCAGAGGCGGATTTAGGGGGGGGGGGGGGGCCGGGCCCCCCTTTTTTGGGAAAAAATTTGGTTGCTTATATAGGGAATCACTGAAGCGTGACTGGACCCCTCTTAGGTCAGTCAGTGGGCCCCCACTTATGAAAATTTCTGGATCCGCCACTGATTATTGTAACAATTATTAAAATCATTGTAATAAATTGCTTTGCTCTTCATGGGCCCTTTAATTGGAATAAAAATATCTTATCATAACTATCATTGGAGTAACAGATTTATTTGAAAATTTTCTGTTTTCTAATTTTATGATGACTAAAACATTGTAAACATTGTAAAAGACATTGTGTTATTGATAATGACTTTTGGGATTTTTAACCTGATTTTTGTGACAAAAATGTTGGTTATTGATTTGGTGACATCCCATTAGCAGTGGCAGATCCAGCCATTTTAAAAAGGGGGGTTCCCAACCCACAGTAAAGGGGGGTTCCAACTATATGCTCCCATTCAAATGCATTGATCGGCAAAAAAAGGAGGGGTTCCACCCTCTGGATCCGCCACTGCTTTAGTCCGACAACCATTATTCCGACAATGCGTTTTTCTTATGTGTATGGGTAAATTTTCGTTAAAAAGACCAACTCTGTTATCTATGATATGTGTGCTTGTACGTCTTGATTACAATTATTCTTTCCATACGGGATATTTGTCTCAGTATATTGGAGTTGATATACATGCTCAGTCCTTATCATCGTTCAACTTTCGTTTTACGTGTCTAAGTACTTTATTTATCTTTATATTTCGTTGTTTGTGTGTCCACTGTCAGTCAGTGCTGTTCTAGTTCGCCAGTATTTTTTGCATATATGTGTCTTGATATTCCTTCTTTATAAAAAAGAAGATGTGGTATGATTGCCAATGAGACAACTATCCACAAGAGACCAACATAACACAGACATTAACAACTATAGGTCACCGTACGACCTTCAACAATGAGCAAAGCCCATACCGCATAGTCAGGTATAAAAAGGCCCCGATATGACAATGTAAAAAAAAATCAAACGAGAAAACTAAGGCAGCAACCATTTGATTTTCTGGAGGGGGCTATGGTTTTTTTTTCTGTACAAACTTTTTTTTTCGCCTTCGGCGAAGAACAATCTATTTTTTTAGCGTCAAACCGAAAACAAGTTTTTTCTTTCAATTTTAGCATTATATATAGTGGCAGCTGAGGGCGAAACAAACAATTTTTTTTTCTCAGGGTCCAAAACAAATTATTTTTTTCACCAAAAACTGGAAACAAACTTTTTTTTCCAAAAAAAACCATAGCCCCCCCCCCAGAAAATCAAATGGTTGCTGCCTAACGGCCTTATTTGTATAAATAAATGAACGAAAAACAAATATGTAACACATAAACAAACGACAACTACTGAATTACAGGCTCCTGACTTGGGACAAGCACATACATAAAAAATGTGGCGGGATGAAACATGTAAGCGGGATCCCATCCCTCCCCCTAACCTGGGACAGTGGTATAACAGTACAACATAAGAACGAATTATAAAAATCAGTTGAAAAAGGCTTACATAAATTTGCATTCAGGTATCGCAGATCAAATCTATTTCGTAGTGTGTTAATTTACGTTTTTTGATTGAGCTAAGCCTTCCAATTGATATTTTATGCATAGTTTTCTATGTTGTGATGTTATGCTATTGTTTCAGAAAAAGGGTTGGTTCCTTTAAAACGTTTAATCCCGCTGCAAATGTTTGCACCTGTCTTAAGTCAGGAATCTGATGTACAGTAGTTTTCTTTTGTTTATGTCTTTTATACGTGTTTCTCGTTTTTTTATATAAATTGGACCGTCGGTTTTCCCGTTTGAATGGTTTTACACTAGTAATTTTGGGGCCCTTTATAGCTTTTTCTTCGGTGTGAGCCAAGGCTCCGTGTTGAAGGCCGTACATTGTCCTATGATTGTTTACTTTTATAAATTGTTATTTGGATGGAGAGTTGTCTCATTGGCACTCACACCACATCTTCCTATACCTATTAAGGTTTATGTACCCTTCTGTAGCCATTTTTGTACGAATTTTTCAAACCTCAATTGTATCAAAACTAAAGATATAATAAATAATAGAGATATGCCATTTAGTACATGTTCCAAGGGAAACTTGATGCAAAGCATTATTGTTTACTGTTTCATTGCATTTGATAGAAAAAGAGGACTTTGTGGCAAATAAATCAAGATTTTTTTAGAAAATCCACAGCCTTTAATACAGAGATTTTTTTTTTGGGGGGGGGGGGGGGGGGGGGGGGGCCGGGCCCCCCTTTTTTGGGAAAAAATTTGGTTGCTTATATAGGGAATCACTGAAGCGTGACTGGACCCCTCTTAGGTCAGTCAGTGGGCCCCCACTTATGAAAATTTCTGGATCCGCCACTGATTATTGTAACAATTATTAAAATCATTGTAATAAATTGCTTTGCTCTTCATGGGCCCTTTAATTGGAATAAAAATATCTTATCATAACTATCATTGGAGTAACAGATTTATTTGAATATTTTCTGTTTTCTAATTTTATGATGACTAAAACATTGTAAACATTGTAAAAGACATTGTGTTATTGATAATGACTTTTGGGATTTTTAACCTGATTTTTGTGACAAAAATGTTGGTTATTGATTTGGTGACATCCCATTAGCAGTGGCAGATCCAGCCATTTTAAAAAGGGGGGTTCCCAACCCACAGTAAAGGGGGGTTCCAACTATATGCTCCCATTCAAATGCATTGATCGGCAAAAAAAGGAGGGGTTCCACCCTCTGGATCCGCCACTGCTTTAGTCCGACAACCATTATTCCGACAATGCGTTTTTCTTATGTGTATGGGTAAATTTTCGTTAAAAAGACCAACTCTGTTATCTATGATATGTGTGCTTGTACGTCTTGATTACAATTATTCTTTCCATACGGGATATTTGTCTCAGTATATTGGAGTTGATATACATGCTCAGTCCTTATCATCGTTCAACTTTCGTTTTACGTGTCTAAGTACTTTATTTATCTTTATATTTCGTTGTTTGTGTGTCCACTGTCAGTCAGTGCTGTTCTAGTTCGCCAGTATTTTTTGCATATATGTGTCTTGATATTCCTTCTTTATAAAAAAGAAGATGTGGTATGATTGCCAATGAGACAACTATCCACAAGAGACCAACATAACACAGACATTAACAACTATAGGTCACCGTACGACCTTCAACAATGAGCAAAGCCCATACCGCATAGTCAGGTATAAAAAGGCCCCGATATGACAATGTAAAAAAAAATCAAACGAGAAAACTAAGGCAGCAACCATTTGATTTTCTGGAGGGGGCTATGGTTTTTTTTTCTGTACAAACTTTTTTTTTCGCCTTCGGCGAAGAACAATCTATTTTTTTAGCGTCAAACCGAAAACAAGTTTTTTCTTTCAATTTTAGCATTATATATAGTGGCAGCTGAGGGCGAAACAAACAATTTTTTTTTCTCAGGGTCCAAAACAAATTATTTTTTTCACCAAAAACTGGAAACAAACTTTTTTTTCCAAAAAAAACCATAGCCCCCCCCCCCCCAGAAAATCAAATGGTTGCTGCCTAACGGCCTTATTTGTATAAATAAATGAACGAAAAACAAATATGTAACACATAAACAAACGACAACTACTGAATTACAGGCTCCTGACTTGGGACAAGCACATACATAAAAAATGTGGCGGGATGAAACATGTAAGCGGGATCCCATCCCTCCCCCTAACCTGGGACAGTGGTATAACAGTACAACATAAGAACGAATTATAAAAATCAGTTGAAAAAGGCTTACATAAATTTGCATTCAGGTATCGCAGATCAAATCTATTTCGTAGTGTGTTAATTTACGTTTTTTGATTGAGCTAAGCCTTCCAATTGATATTTTATGCATAGTTTTCTATGTTGTGATGTTATGCTATTGTTTCAGAAAAAGGGTTGGTTCCTTTAAAACGTTTAATCCCGCTGCAAATGTTTGCACCTGTCTTAAGTCAGGAATCTGATGTACAGTAGTTTTCTTTTGTTTATGTCTTTTATACGTGTTTCTCGTTTTTTTATATAAATTGGACCGTCGGTTTTCCCGTTTGAATGGTTTTACACTAGTAATTTTGGGGCCCTTTATAGCTTTTTCTTCGGTGTGAGCCAAGGCTCCGTGTTGAAGGCCGTACATTGTCCTATGATTGTTTACTTTTATAAATTGTTATTTGGATGGAGAGTTGTCTCATTGGCACTCACACCACATCTTCCTATACCTATTAAGGTTTATGTACCCTTCTGTAGCCATTTTTGTACGAATTTTTCAAACCTCAATTGTATCAAAACTAAAGATATAATAAATAATAGAGATATGCCATTTAGTACATGTTCCAAGGGGAAACTTGATGCAAAGCATTATTGTTTACTGTTTCATTGCATTTGATAGAAAAAGAGGACTTTGTGGCAAAAAAAATCAAGATTTTTATAGATTTTTACAGTCACTGTTTAGATAGAGTGCAGTATAAAAGCCAATAACAAGCTAGTAAAAAATATAAAACAATGTGTGACATTCTTGTCCTGCTTGTGTCTGTCAAATAGTCTAATTTTAATTATTTAGTACATTATGTGTTTTGTTGGAAAATTGACACTTATTTTTCATTTAAAGATTGTTTTCAAGAAGAAAAAAATATTTAGATATATATTACAGGTAGTTTATATGTTAATTCACAACCGGTGCTCTTCCATTACATTAAGAATTGAAAATGCTAGATACTAAAAAAGTCGTATTTTACAGCTGATAAACTTGAGGATGAGCGTCATTTTTCAATCGAATGATCACTTAATTATAATTTGAGGGAGAAACTCTTTCACCATATATCTAGCACATGTAAGAACTTTAAAAAGTAAGAAAAATATGATAAATGGCTATTCGAGGTAAGGGTGTAAGGTCAGACCCGTAATGCTGTTTTTGATGTCTTTAGTATGAACGAGCTTATGGAGAATAAAGACGTGTTTTTGTAATGATGTCATGTCCAGTTATTTAGTCCCCGTAAAAGGCAAGAACATCTCATTTGTCTTGGCTCCGATTGTGACTGAGACTTATAGTGCTATAAAGATAACTATATCATATTAGTATTGTAATGTCTTATTAGATGTCATGAATTTTAACCCAATCATTAGACCGCCGCTTCGAAAAAGCCGGGGTATACTGTTTTAGCTCTGTCTGTCCGACCGTCCAACCGTCCATCCGTCAGTTCCGACGGTCCGTCCGTCCCATAATTATGTGCGTTGCATCTTTTTCATGAACTACATTACAAAGATTTCTGAAAAGTTTATTGAAGTCGTCTATGTCGTGTAATGCGTTTTCAAATTCTGACAGCCAAGTTGAAAATTGTCGTCACATTTTTCTCAGGAACTACAATACAATGATTTCTGAAATTTGATTTTAAGGTTTATATAAGTCAGTTATACTGTGTAATGCTTTTTCAGATTCACAACTCAAAACCTTCCTATCTACCGAAATGTTTGGGCGGGGTTATCATCAGTAGCTCGTATCATCTATGGTTGTTCTGGATTTATATGCTCTTTTAATCATTTAATTTGGAAAATGACATATTCTTTTCTGTTATATATATATATATTATATACAGATTTTGAATTGAGTATATAGAAAGTATTCGAACTACCTTAGCCTTATGTTATATATATATATATATACAACTGATGTTCTATATAGGATCCTTTACTATAGATAATTTAGCTGATCTGTAACAATAACATCTTCATGCCTTATATATCATGTACTGTGGTACGCCGCTAGATTAAAACTGACGAGGAAAGGTAACACACGGCCAGCGAAAGCTCTTTATTTTAAGAGCCCAGGTGGTCGTGTGGTCTAGCGGGACGGCTGCAGTGCAGGCGATTTGGTGTCACGATATCACAGTAGCATGGGTTCGAATCCTGGCCAGGGAAGAACCAAAAATTTGCGAAAGCAAATTTACAGATCTAACATTGTTGGGTTGATGTTTAGACGAGTTGTATATACATTATGTACACAGCCATGTATCACCATCATTGATGGGGATCCGATGGATACATCTGTTGTAGGGTTGTCACTGACTCAGACGTACTTATATATAGAACATCAGTTGCTCGACCTGTTAGTCAAATGCGTTTTGTTTAAATATACTTTTTCCCTTTTTTGGTCTTTTGGAAAATGTTGTTTGTGCTGTTTTTAGACCCTTCTACAACGAAATTTGTTTTACATGCACACGTATAAAAATTGCGGTATAAAATAAAATGAAATAATGACGATGTTGACTTTTACGGTTCTGGATTTATGATTCTTGAAAGATTTGGCGTTTCCAGTTGTGTCCGTGTATTTATTCATGAACCGTATATGAATGGTATACCAGTATTAATGCGATCACCAACTACAAGAGATCCCCAGTCCTGTCCGTGCATTTACTCATGAACTGTTCAACCAAAGTTTTTAAAATTTTAATATGTTGTTACTGATGACGAAATGGAGGTCAAGTTAAATAATGACGATTTTGACTTTTACCGTTCAGGAGTTATGGTTCTTGAAAGATTGAAAAAAAATGTGTTTCCAGTCATGTTGTTGCATTTACTCATGAACCATTCAACCAAAGCTTTTCAAATTCTATCCCTCCCATGAATATTTTTATGTCACATCTTTCTCAGGAACTACATTACAAGGATTTCTAAAATTTGGTTTAAGGTTTTATATAGGTCAGGTATATCGTGTGATGCGCTTTCAGATTCATCACAGTCAAAACTTCCTGTTTAACGTCAAATATTTGGGCAGGGGTATCATCAGTTCACTTGTTTTCTTCTCTTCGGTAAATTGTTTGAAGAATTTAAAGTAGGTAGGTTGTTTGTTTTACTGTTGAAACTAATTTTGTGAATGCTATATATACATATTTTTTATGAAGTGCCCTCTTTTAATAACTAAGCTTATATTGTCTATTTATAAAAATATATTCAGATATCTAATTTAGGGCCCAGTTTTCAAGTGGGTCCAAAATTAAACTGTGTTTGATTTCGACATAAATTGAATATATGTATGGGGTTCCTTGGAACGCTGAATCTAAACCAGTATTAATGTTCTTTATTAAATAAAACCACAATGAGGCCCAAAGGGTAATTAATCAAACTTTTGTTTAATTTCATTAATACATGAATTCTTGGGATTCTTTGATAAAAAAAATTATGCTGATTCTACCAATAGTTTAGTAGTTAAATCATATCTAGTTTTAGAGAACCATTTTTGTTGTCAAGTCATCACTGGTTCGTTGAAATAAGGTTGAGTTATTTCCCTTTGAACAAAAATACTATATATCTCATATATGGATTTTATTTTTAGTCTATCAATGATTGTCTCTGTTCAATTGATTTTGGTCATGAGTTGTCAAAAATTGCTTTCTAACTATTTTTTAAAGTCATGTGTGTTATATATATGAAGGTATATGTCATAGTCTTTATGTGGTATTTAATTTTTGTTGTGTGCGTTAATGTTTAATTTTTACTTGATCCTGTTTGGGGGTTCAGATTTGAAAATATCAGTTTCATTATTAATTAGATAATAACCTATTTTAAATATTCAATCACAATCCAAATTCAGAGCTGTTTTAAGCTTAAATCTTCTGTCCATACCTGCAGGGTTCGACCTCTGCAGGGAAATCCGGTTTGCTATCACTCTGACAACGTCTTGTAACCCGGCGCCGTATATGAACAAATAACCTTGAATTATACCATGTAAAAAAACATAATAAACGACCCATTCATGAATTAGTTAGTGGATTTTCGTAAGCTTCAAGTTCACGAACTTGTGCCATGGACCATTAATTACAGTTTTTGTTGTATTTGTAATATTGAATAAAATCAGAAACGGGAGCGCTGAGAGGTTTGATTTTAATCAGACTGCCCCCGATTTAACCACTAGCTGGTATAGGCTTACGTTCAATAACTGGGAATACTCTTAGATTAGTAACTCAGACCTTTCTAAAATCAGTACATGTAGATGCGACTTCTGTTAGATAAGTAACTGTGACTACTCTTAGATCTAAACATTATTGCGTTTGTCTTCCTGTTAATTTTTGTGCTTCATGCATGTAAAACAATACAAACGAGAAAACTAACGACCTAATTTATGTACACAAAAAATGGACGAAAAACAAATACGTAACACACCAACAAACGACAACCACTGTAGTAAAGGTTATCAAGATACAAAAAAACCCAGGCTCCTGACTTGGAACAGTCATATACATACAGAATGTGGCGGGATTGAACATGTTAGCGGGATTCAAACCCTCCCCAACCTGGTACAGTGGTGTAACAGTACAACATAAGAACGAACTATAAAAATCAGTCATTGAAAAAGGCTTAACCCATCAGATTGGTTCAAATAGAAATATATCTAACAAAAACACAGAATGGACGTGGCCGGGTACTTGTATATCCCAACTTCAAAAATACACTAAGTACAGCTAGATATGAGAGTTCTCACAGTAACTGACAGCTAGTTCAAAGCCACTAACAACAGTGGCGGATCCAGAAATTTTAATAAGTAAGGGCCCACTGACTGCCTAAGAAGGGCCCGCTCCAGTCATGGTTCAATGATTCCCTATATAATCAACAATTTTTTTCCCAGAAAGGGGGGGGGGGGGCGGGCCCCCGGGAAAACCCTCTAAACCCGCCTCTGAACAACTAATAAAAGTTAATCGGAGGCTTGAGCATTGTTGTCCTTGATTGGTGTCCTGTCGTTTACTTTCAATATTATTTTCAAGTTGAAATAAGACTTGATTTTTTTTCGTTTGAATTTTTACACATATTTTTTTGTGTCATTTTGAAGTTGACTATATGGTATTGGTTCTGATCATTGTTGCATAGCTTGCGGTGACCTATACATGCTGAAATTTGCTTCATTTGGTCTTTGTTGGGTAGTTGTCTCTACTGTAAACATATTTTATTAAAGAAATCATTATATATATATATATATAGCTACAAGGGTAAAGATATAAATACGAAATATACAAAAGATTCAATAACTGGGATTAGGAAACAAGAGCAGTTTTCTTATATAAATCCGTCTCCCTAAATTCGAAAATAAAATTACAAGCTATGAACACATGCTGAATAGCAAACAAATAAATATGTAACACAATACAGTCAATGATAACAATAACAAAAGGAATATTCATACGAAAAAACGAAATATATAGCAAAGGAAGGGGGTGAAAGGTGTTTTTAGAAAAATGAGAGTGTTATTAAAGAATGAAAAAAAAATATATATATAGGGGAGGAGTGAATAATTAGAATTATTTGATTGTGGATGTGAATCGATTGCTGCTTATAATAAAGTTTTGCACAGCTTTAAATATCAGTATGTTTTGTTCTGCTGAGAGTCTATCGGAGCCAAAAAGTAAGACATTAGTAGAAAGTTTGATTGGAATCTGTAGGTTGTGAATGTGTCTTTGGCGAGGTACATTGAATATTTTGCATTTTAATAAGTAGCGATCCAAGTAGTTATCTCTTTGGAAATAATACAACACCTCATTATGGTATATCGAGATCTGTATTTTGTTATGCATTTTTTTTTAGGAAAAAATCATATGTATAGAAGCTTAAGGGATAGATGGCAATGCGTCGATCAGACAGTAACCAACCAACACAAAATAAACTGTGAGACATTAGAGGCCTCATTAGAGGTCACTGTACTATATATGTGTTATGCTCTAAACAAGCTTCATGTATCATACTGTTCTAAAAAATAATCATGATTAATAGTAAATCTGCTATTACTTCAGAATAGATTTTGTTCGGCATTGTTTCAGTAAAACGAGTTCGTCGATTAATAGGACTTACCTTGCCATGTTCTTGCTTTCAATCAGGATTTTTTTTTAACAAGAATGAAACGTTAGTTGAAAAATATATGTTGTCCATACACGTAAAATTGTACAATCAGTAATAATGTGTTTAACAATAATATGCGGGTTTTTTTTTCTTTATAAAGAAATTGCAAATGTTGTCATATTTTACAAAAATCTCCTTATTTGAAAATACAGGTGTATGTAAAAATAGCATATAAATGACAAACAGATCATATTATTATTATGTTGGTACGTTGAATACTTTTAAAAGTACATGTATAAGTCCCTGTTTTTTTTTAGTAAGGGACGACATCAAAAGATCGATGTAGGATAAAAAAAAACTTAAATCAAATAGTTTAGGGGTTTGGGGGGGGGGAGGGTTAAAATTCTGCAAGTTTTGTAAATCTAAAATCGATTTTTACATATATCCCTATTGGTAAATCAATTTTCCCCAAATTAAGTTAAGAGTGGTGGGGTTCAGTGAAAAAACTAATTGAATTAAGTTTTTTTATCCTACATTGAACTTTTGATGTCGTCCCTAAGGTTCATTTTAAAACTATCATCAATTAAAGTTTATTTAATTAATCCCAAATCTATGGTTAGTGTTGTTTTATGTAAGCATGGTAATTGAGCACAAGCGCTCTTGAATAGCCCTGTTGCCATTAATAAATATCTAACAAATACATTATCATACCTTAATTGGTAATCAATTAAATAAATCCTCCTCCTGAGTTTGAGTCTGCTTTACTCGTATCAATACAAGAAAGTAACGAACTCAACGAGATCTCATTTACACAAGCAAAAATATACACATTGCATATATATAAAAAGAAATATAATTCATTTTATTTCATACAAACCTGAATCAATATTAACTACAAAAACACAAAGATTATATAAAGCGTATTTCCAGTTTCAAATCGAAAGACAAACAACATGCTGCTCCAAGAAAATTTGAACACAGTTGTTTCTGGTGTAGATGCATTGTCTATCTTGTCAAAGATTGTAAGTATAACATGTTTTATAATTTTGATACACAAAATGTACGACACTCGATTGATTTTTTTAGACAAATAGAAAAGGTCTTAAAGTATTAAATAAAAATATTGCGTAAACAATTAATATTAAGTTTGATTTTAAATCTCATCAACCCGTCTATAGATTCTTTTTCTTCTCTCTTTAATCGATTTGATAATAATAAAGGTAGACCGGTGTAGTAGAATAGAATAGAATAGAATAGAATAGAATATTTTTATTTCCCAAATTACAGGGCCCAAAAAAGGGCATTAAATCAGATACAATTAATTTACATAATTGGTAACAACAACAATAATAGAGGCATATACATATATATTTAGAATATAAGCATTGGTCAGAATCAAGCTAAAAACCACATATATATTGTGAATAAAAGAATAATAAATTACATTATATGTATTTATTCTCAAATTATTTACTTGACTTAGTGTCAGTGTTCATACTTGATTTCCTTAATTCAAAACAGTCACAAATATAACAGCCCAGTTTTTCCATAAGAGTAACATTTTCTTGGGTCAAGAGCCATAAAAATTTATAGAAAATTTATTTAAATTTATAAAATTATAACAATTGTTAGAAATGTCTTCAAAAAAATTGTCCCTTTGAATATCATAAAGAGGGCATTCTAATAAAAAATGAAGCTCATCTTCAACTTTACCAAGTGAGCAATTAGAACAAAGACGCTCATATCTTTCTTTATGTTTTTTTGAATATCTGTCTGTCTCAATTTTTAAAGAGTGAGCGCGTATTCTTAATTTACAAATTGACTGTAGTTGAATTTATTCATTCTTGATAGACTTGTATATGTTCATATTTTCGCTAATAAGCAAACTTTCCCAAAAAATATACAACATAGAAATTTATTTTTGTGCACAAGACATTACTAGATATTAGTATTTAAACTGAAATTCAACAAGTTTTTATTATCAAACTCACACTGACTAAAATTTGTTTCTTTGTTCCGTATAGGTTCAAGGAAAAGTTGGAGAACCATTACTAGAAAAGGATGACGTTGCCATGGGAACAGTTCTAAGACACATATCAGCTGCCTTGTTGTCATCACAGAAGAACAATTTGGACACATCAAGTCATGCAGTAAAGAAACAAACTGAAACAGACTTCATTCCAAACAACATTAATTCATCAGAATGCTTCAGTATCAATGCAAACGACATCAACACAACCTCCTCGGACTTAGAACCATGTGACAGCGACGACCAATCAGAACTAGAGATAGACTATGAAGAGGAACTACTCTCTAGAATGTTATACTATGGTCAGTACGAAAATTCAGAAGCAGCAGCACCCAAGGCAGAGAAACATGCCGCTCCAGCTCCTTCGTCTACGCCTCTTGCTTCATCCACTATGATAGAAGATTGTTCAGAATCCACCATTAGAAACAACAGAAGACGTAAAAGCCGGTCTACCCCGCTAGCCTCATCTACCATGATGGAAGATCTTATAGCAGATATAAAAGAACAGAACCAGGAGACAACTAGTTCCGGAAGTATCGTCACATGGTCTATTGATAATAGCACCAACACAGCATCACTAAAAGAGTACTACCACAGATATTTTGGTGTCGACAGCAACGATTCCGACTCAGAATTAGATACCACTGAAATGTCAACTAGGTTATCAAGTACATTTAATGCAGACGACAGCTTTTCCAGTGATGATGACTCGGAAGTGACGTCATCGGAATTCTGGAACAGAAATCGCCACTTACCCCGTACCAGTACCAGTGTTAACCTAAATGAGTTGACCGTCAATCCATCCCCGCTAAAGAATTGCCAGAAGAAAACATCAAAGAGTAGACAACCAGTATCAAAACTATTATTCTTCATCCGAGGCATCAAAAGAAACATCACAAGAAAAACATCTTCAAAGGACAGCAACAGACGATAAGAAAAAAACGGATCTGTATATGTACCAACTATAAAAACATTGTTTAAGACTATGAAATAGTGCTATATTGTTAAGTTTAAATTTATTAATTGATAGAATTAAAATAAATATAATACTGGATTTCCTTTTTGTGTGTTTATCTGTTTGTTGTTGTTGCTTCCATCAAGGAATCAAGTTAGTTTGGTTTAACTTTTGCGTGCCCTTCAAGTCAAACTAGTAAATTGCACATTACAAGTATTTAAACAGGCATTTCGGAATCAGCAGCTTATCAATTAAAACAATCTATCATGGATTAGTTACTCTAGAGATTTCATGATTCTGAGAACAATTTTAGAACGTTTTTTCGATGATTTTAATATGCACTTTCTATACAAATGTGCATTAATTTGTATAGAATTAATTCGATATTTCAGAAATAAAAGGGATAAATGCATTAATTTTTCAATTTAAAGTTATAGTTAAACTAGCCAAATGTTTGCATACAAAGGATGACCATAATCTGTGACATAGCCGTTTTTACTGTTTTTCGGCCTTAACATTAATAACCCGAGTATCATTGATGAAATTGTCTATAGCTGAGCTAGTATCATTGATGAAATTGTCTATAGCTGAGCTAGTATCATTGACGAAAATATCACTTTATAAATTTCGTTGTCAGAAGCGCTTTTGTGGATTTACCGTCACGAAGAATTGAACGCTTAAACCTAAACATTCGAAAGACAGCTTTTTAAAAAAAAAACCCACTGAATTAACGCCAGGAGCTTTAAGAATACCAAACTTATCTATTCATCTATATTGTCAACTTCTGATTTTCTACATTTGTTCATACTTGTAGCCGTTACTGATTAAATTGAGCTTCACAAAAATGACATACTTAAAACAAAAGCTTTATATAGTGTAACAAATAGAAGTATAATAGTAAGATAACCAAACAAGGAAACTATCCAAGAAGAGTTCAGGATACACATTTCATTAGGTTATTGTTGGTCATATAGCTCTTCACTTGTTTTATTTCTTATAAATCCTTGGCTTAAAAATATTTCGCGTTCCTGATGAGGTAAATTCAGAAATGCGCTTAGGATGCATTGAATTTATGTAACGTGTTGTTTTCACTTTTTACAAGAGTACACGGACTTTAATGATCATTAGTGGCCAAGAGGATTATGTAGTCGAACAAATGCATCCCGAGTCTTTCAACACCGAGGTTGTATGTTCGAATACCGTACGTGGCAGGACCGATCGATTGACTCCAATTTTAATTGACTAGGATTATCAGGTGGTTCTCTCTCGTTTCCTCCACCAATACAAACTGACAACAATTAACGAAATACAACAATTGTTGAAGGTTGTACGGTGTCCTATAAATGTTAATTTCTTATTCATTTGATCTCTTGTGGAAAGTTGTCTCATTGGCAAGCATACCACATCTTCTTTTTTATGATAAATTTTATTGTGGCGTTAAACACCACTTGTTTATCAACCAATCAATCACGAGATTGAATGTCTCCTCTTCTGTACAGGTCGTGCATGATTAAATTCTTGATAAGATTTCACTATATGGGTCATTTTAAAAAAATGTCGAATTTTGAAATTGAAAAATTTATTAAAAGTTACTTATTCAAACAACCCTCTACATAAGCAAATCAAAACAAACAGTACTTTAAGAACAACATATTAAAAGATGCAATCTTAATGATGTCATACAAGAATATCTTGAAACATTTTTTGATCGGGGTACAATATTTTGTCTATCCTGTTACCATTTTCAAAAGAAATTTTGGGTTATTAAGAAAAGGTTTAGATAAAATGTTAAGCTTGTTTTACGTAGCCAATTAGATGGTTTTCAAGAGAATAAACTTCTATATATATTCATTCTGTAAAATAATAGATTATTTGCCAATTTTCCAGGTTGTACTGAAAAATGCCCCTAAAAATTGGTTTTCAAAGGTTGTAAAAATTACCACCAGTAATGCAAGTCTAAGATAGCAATTTATACTGTTCGGCATTTTTTCACCCTTTCAAACAAACTCAACATCAAGTAAATCCCTCATAAGTTAGTTTACTGTTCTCTTTATTTCATCGGTAACAGGAACGTACGTTTCTTTATCACTATATAAAAGTCTATCCTGTTACCTTTTTGTCTATCCTGTTACCGATATCAGTATTGCACATGCAAATGCTTAATTGGGAAGATTAAGACGTTATAACCTTAAGATGAGTTCAAACAACGAAATACTTCATTCCTTTTGCACCTATATGTTAAGATAAAAAAATTAACGACGTTTTTGTGTACAATTGTCTATCCTGTTACTGTAACAATAACAACCATAGTAACAGGATAGACATAACAGGATAGACAAATTTCTTCGTTTTTGATTGCTGTTGTGAAATAACTACTCCCTTTGGTGAAGTGATTATGGTTTTCTATTGTGAATTTGGTTTCAAACACGTGATTGCACTTTTTACAAGCATACTGTTGGTGTAATTAATCAAAATTGTTGGTAACAGCATAGACATGAAAAAAAAGTACACTCTATTTTTTTCACTAAATGTCTTGAAATTTCTTTTCTCTACACTGTCGTTGAAGAAACGAGGCGTTTTAAATGTTAAGATTACTACGCACTTTTGAAATCAACACTGACTGATTCAATATTCATAGGGAGAAAAATTAAACGGCTGATTTAAGTAACGGTAACAGGATAGACATGAACCCCGTACGCTGATTGAACTTAGTTTTTAGATAATATGTTACATGTAATGATAAAGAAGCTACAAGTTTTCGTTAGAGTAATAATAAACGTTCTTAAAAAGTCCCTTTTGCAGATATCAAGGCGATCAGAAAATCGGAAAAAAAATCATTTGAAATATGTTTTTCTGACACCGTACGCACACAAATACCCCCAAAATTGGACTTAAATGCAGTTTAATCTTATCAAAATAGATGTAAGGTGTGTTTATTCTTAATGTTCTGAATCACAAATCAGACAAGCTTTCATTTAAACCATTACAACTGAAATTTCCATTAGAAATAAAAAAAATTAGCATGGGTGTACTGAAAATTCGACATTTTTTTAAAATGACCCATATCACATAAAACTAACAGCATTAATGAAAGTCCAGATGAACACGTCCAATACAGACATGCAACCCATAGATTAAATTCCGTACACCATATACTGTGAAACAGATATAACCACAACACTCAACATGTTTATGGTTTTATTCATAAATAAGGCCGTTGTAGTTTTCTCGTTTGAATTGTTTTACAATTATCATTTCGAGGCCTTTAATATCGCTCTCTGCGGTATTCGGCTTGCTCATTGTTAAAAGTCGAAGTCTATGGCAACTTTTACTTGTTACTTGCTACGTACGTCATTTTGTCTCTCATGCTCTGGTGGAGATTAGTCTCATTAGCAATCATATCCATTTTTTTTTTATCATATTGACCGATTCACCATTAACGTGACAGTTATACACCACATGTTAATCTATGGCTAAGGCAGATCCAGGGGTGTGGTGTTCGGAAAATTAGGTAGATTATATAGGTAATCACTGAAGCATAACTGGGGCGAAACCCCCTTAGGTCAGTCAATGACACAGAATTTAAAACTTGTAGGTCATCGTACGGCCTTCAACAATGAACGAAGCCCATAATCACATAGTCATCTATAAAAGGCCTCGAAATGACAAATGTAAAACAATTAAAATGCAAAAAACTAATGACTTAATTTATGTACAAAAAATGAACGAAAACCAAATATGTATCACATTGACCACTGAATTATAGGCTCCCGACTTGGGATGGACACATACACACAGCACGTGGCGGAGATAAACATGCTATAGTGGGATCCCCACTAATCTAAGACAGTCGCGTAACAATACAATATAAGATCTTATAAGATTTTGTGGTTTTGCCATGGTTTGCATACAACACTATAGAAATATGTCATTTGTTGAACATTTAATTTCGTGGTTTACCTGTACCCACGAATGATATTGAATCCACCACAGTAGTTGAGATATTGCTTATAGTATCTGAAAAACAGACCAGAGCACAAAAACCTAACATAGACCAATGAATTATGAAAATGAGGTCAAGGAAACCGGTCAGATTGATATGTTCATTTTACAAGCAATTCAAACACCACATTTAGTAGACCTAACTGTTTATAGTGTTATAGAAACGGAGCCATGCTATGCAGTATGGGTTGTGCTCATTGTGGTTTGATTGGTGTTTAACGCCACTTGGTGTATTATTTGCAATTACATGGAGGTTCGGTGAAGGAAGCCAGAGAGAATCAACGACCTTCGTCAGGAAAACTGACAATGCTCGTCAATTAAGATTGAAGTCGAGCACCTGCAACATGCGGGGTACGAACTCACCACCTCAGTATTGAAAGGCTACCGATCTAGTAGTTTGAAATACTAGTTAGACAACTCTGTCATCGGTGGTCCCTGTTCATTGTTACAGGCCGAGCAGTAACATATACCGTATAGAGGGTTATATTCGTGGGTGTAAAATTTCGCGATTTTCATTGAAAAAAAAGGTACTAGTATACGAAATATTTTGGCGGTTATTATTTTTGCAGATTCAAAACTTTTTTTTTAATCAATATCTGTTCATGTACACTTTTAAATTAGCGGAATTTATTTTGGCGATTTGGTTCTATTCGGGAAAACAGGCGAAAATTTACACCCCACTAAAATAACCCTTTATACGGTAAATGCTTACTTCTTTCATTTTGTCTCTGGTGGAGTTTTCCGCTTTGGCAATACTGCCACATCCTTTTCTATCTATTTGCGCAACATTTACCTTCAATCACCACTTAATTATCAATAAAATGAGGTCAGATAAACTTTTGACGGTCATGTACGTTGCAAGCAACGATTATACCAAATATAGTTATCCTTTTGCACTCATAATAAGTTAGAAATTCTGAAGAAGAAAAAAAACTACATTTTAAGCAGTCGCCTAACCATGAAAAAGAGATCAAGGACAACGAGCATACGACAGGCGAAAGTTCCGCAACATTAGGCATCAACATACAAGATTCACTCTGAAATATACAGCTTACTACAATGAGTTTACGTCAGACATCGCGGGATTGTAATCCATGTTTTGAAAATAAATTAAGCCGTTATAATATAGTTTACTCGTTTGAATTGTTTAACATTGGCTTTTCGGGGCCTTTTATAGCTGACTATGCGGTATGGGCTTTTACTCATTGTTGAAGGCCGTACGATGACCTACATTGTATAGTTGTTAATTTCTATGTCATTTTGTGGAGAGTTGTCTAATAGTTGTTAATTTCTATGTCTTTTGTGGAGAGTTGTCTCATTGGCAATCATACCACATCTTCTTTTTTATATTTGCATTTTCGGGAGAGACAAAACCAAAAACATAACAAAAAATATTTAATATACAGGAATTATATATTAACAAAATAAAGTTGCCAATAGAGCAACAAATCTGCACTATTGTCTCTGTTTATAACAGTAAAGTGCTGATTTTGCATCATTCACCATAATCCAAATTCGTTGTCATCTTCCATAACCCAACTTGAGATCGATGTCCTGTATCCATCTTGTTTTGGCCTGAAAAAGAATTAAACCTGATAAACTGCACAGAAAACTAAATATTGAGCAGCAGGGACTGTACAAAAACGGGTGAATGATCTGATATGATATTGAAGTCGCACATTTATACTGTACTAGTTTACAACATTAATGACAAACGTAACTGCTTTTTGTCTTGTTGCCATACTCTTAATTGTGTTATGCAAGACACTCAAATAAACCAGATTATCCTGTAACGACTTCAAAGAACAGCCTAATCAAACGGTAAGCTAAATAAAAATCATCTCTGATATATTGTTGTTGCGTAATAATTGCTGTCACTTACAGTTTTCTTGATAAGATTCATATCTCCTTATCATCTATTGTTTTCATCATTAATTAATCATGCCTCGTTAATGTAACGTACTCTTAGCTGTAAAGTGCATTTGACGTATCAAACTGCATGTGAAAAATATTTATATCACAACTCAAAGATGCAGAGTACCTTCATAAACTGAGTAAAGGGTTCTTGGTCAATAAACTTTATTCAGTGCTCGGGAGTTCTAAATATGTACTCGAAATCCCAAATCCAGTATTTTTTTATATGTTGAATGTTGAGTATGAACTCGTACGACAATTGTCCTCCAAATGTTTATGTCTCACTTTTCCTGAATCTGATCAGGGTACAAGGAGGGGGTTGCTTAAAATAAGGTAATTGTTGAGACACTATGTTATTACATTCGGCGTGACGTCAAACTTAAAATTCACGGTAGTTGGAGTTGACCGGAGTTATATCAAGCAGTTGACCGTGGGAACTTGGAAGTCTTGGGACGTATAATATTACTTTTTTTGAGTAATATAGATATTCTGCCGTCACAATCGGAGGAGCAAGGGGTATTCGTATTTACAAAAGTCCCGTCGTATGAGCGCAATTTTCGAGTATATAAAATATCCGGCGAGTTCGAGTCATGCGTGACAATGTTGCAGTTTTCTAGGGTGCATTGGGACCCCCTTCACAGTACATTGCCTGATGAAGACAATTGAGTATAAAATATAACGTCAAACGAAAACGTGTGTATGTTCAAGAGTGTTTAATACTAGCACTATCCTTATTTGTAAAAAAAGGCCAGTAGGAATTTATCATTTTGATGATTTAATTTTGAATGTAACACGTTTTCTGATTGGCTGCATTAAATAGTAAGGAATGACTAATATTTTTCCAGCCTATTCGAAATAACCTCAAAAATGTGGTGCACACTTTCACATAACAAGCATAACCCGGGAAGTGTGCACCACATTTTTGCGGTAATTGCTTCAACAGACAGAAAATAAAAATAGAGGAGATAGGAAATTATTAGTTCGCGTCTCATTTATTTTGTCCTAACTAAAATTAATTTGTGCCACGAGTAAACTGGAGTCGAGATTGGAGTTCGTTCGTCTGTTATTGATTGAAAATTGAAATTAGATAAAAACTTTGAAAAAAATATGGAAAAAAAACTAGAGAATAAGTCACATCATGCTGGTCATCGATTGTGCCATTATGTTGTCGATATTGTGAAACAGCTTAAGGAAATTATATATTGTGACTCTTATATAATATTTACATTGTGGAAGATTGATTCAATTTTGCAATAACAGCTGTTTCTTTTTATTCATTTTCAACTTTGCAGTTTGATTTTATGTAATAATTTAAAAAGTCATAAGCATCATGCCTTTTTCGTTTTATACATAATGATCCTCTGGAAACTCCCCAAATATATTAATACCCAGCGGAACTCATTAATGAATGTGTTAACCCGAATAATTAAATGCCAGTATACATGTAGTTATATTCCGCTGCATTTAGAGAAAATCGGACACCGAGAAGGAGTTAAATAATCAATAAAGTAGCCAGTATATAGCAGGTGCGGATTCTAAATTTGTATCTCCAGACATGATTATGTATCGCCAGCATGAGAAAATCCATTA